>QLSR01000061.1:1833098-1974601 GCA_031780015.1 Citrullus colocynthis
CCCCCCCCCCCCCCCCCCCCGCCGAGCCACCCTTCTCTTTAGCCCGAGATAAAGCATGAGGACGGTAGATGCCGACCCTCTTGCGACATCTACTGTCAAACCTTTACCCCTTACCAATCCTGACCTGTGCAACTTAGATATAGAGAGAAAGAAACTAATTCATATTAACATGTATAATTTATTTTTACAACTGTTTTACAAGTTTATTTATAGAAAACATACTCTTAGTTTCTCATTTAAACTCTTGCCTGTAGCTAAGTGCACACTATTTCTCAGTAGACCTTGAATTCGTACAACAAAAACTCGATTACTACCTAGAAAGAAAAACATAAGAAAAGGATGAGCTTCAATGAAGCCCAGTCAGTGATCGAATAAACTAGCGTTCAACCAACCCTTTTCAGCATTATGATAATCATAATACTCGTAAAACAATTCATACGCAAGTATATCTACAAACTTTATCGAGCTTATTCGCAAACCTGCCCCGTAGGGTTATTCTCATAAACAACTTTTCCTGCTAGCACCTCCAGCACAACAACTCGTCTATTTATCCTGCTGGCTCACTCAGCACAGCAATCTTGATTGGTTTTTCCCACTGACCAATCTGGCTCAACTAAACTCATCATTTTTGTATCCATATGTCTTCTATGTGCACATAGTCTTACCTTCGAGGCTCAAGAGCTAGGCTCCAGTAACCCCCTAACCATCCTACAAGGAAATCCCTACCACAGGCTTAGAAATTAGGTCTTCTCGACCCTCTGACCATCCTGTGCGGTGTCGAATCCCTGTCCCAGCCATGACCGTCATCATTAATGCCTTCGGAAGTTCCTTCGACATTGGAAACATAATCTGTTCATCGATGCCTTTGTATAATCTTTCAGCATCGACGTTAGAATCTAATATCCAACAAGCTTGACTATGTACTTATTCAATAACTTGCCTTAGCATGCATACTACCTCATGCTAACATGTTTGATATAAATTATCTGATACCTCACTATAGCATGTACAATATTGCACAATCATGCTATTAATATAAGCTCATAGGCATGCTATTAACTAGTATTTACAGAGAGTATAATTTAGTTTTATCGCGAAAAGAAATCAATTACTCACAGTGAAAGTAGTTTCCAACTTAAGGTTCCTTTCTCCATTTTAGTTCCGATCTTTCTCAATTTATCTCGAGTCTCTAAAACTTAGAAAAAAGAAACTGCCAAACCTTAGGAACCCTAAAATAGCTCCTTGGTCGTTATAAAAGTCTTTCTTGGATGCAAGTCAGATCAAGTTGGACGCAAGGTAGCTTCTTTTCTCTTTATACAGCTCAGTTGGACGTAGATCAGCCTTCCTTAGACACTTGGGACAGTTGATGGATGTAGACAGCACTTCAACAGCAAGGAAAACAACTCCTTGCACGCAACCTACTCTCCTTGGATGCAAAGCTTGCTTCCCAATCTTCCTCCTCTCTCTCTCTAGTGAAAATCGAGGACTTGTGATGGTGTGAGAGCTTCTCTACCCCTTTAGCCCTATTTTATAGAAGTTGGATGGCAAGCCTTATCATCCAACCTTGCCTCCAATCTTGACACTTAGCTCCTACATGTCACCATGCATGAAGAACACCCCATGTGTCCAAACAAGTGCTTCCTTGCATGGTGTTCTTGTCATGCAACTCGACACCCCCTACTTGTCCAAATGAAGCCACTTAGCTCAACCATGCGTCCAACCTAGTCCCAGAATAAGGACCATGTGTACAGCTCCTCTCAATCATGCGTCCAAGATGATGCTTCTTAGGTTTTGGCTTCTTTTGCTCTCTTTTCTTCTTCCGACCTTCCTATACTTAGCCAAATTTCCCTTGCCAAACCCCTCCTATGTGTCCACTCTCTTCTATGTGTCTAAGCTCCCTCTAAGAATCCAACATTTAGCCAAAATCTTTTCCTTGAAGAGGTATGCTTCCAACTAATCCGAAGTTCCCACACTTAGTCAAATTTCTACTCACTATGTGCATGGTTACCTCAAAAAATCCTTAGTTATGGGTTCAACATCCTCTTTTCTTTGATCCATGTGATGCGCACTTTAAGTGTTAATCACAAGTGTACAGGTCAAGTTATAATATAAGACGGTGAAGTCCGAATATCGTTCCACTGAGGATCTAATTGTAAAGGTTAAGGTTACTTAGCTATTATAGAATTGAATCAATTTTATTTGAGGATTGGAATTGAAGTGTGATTTTGGAAAATATAAACTAAATATGGAAAGAAATAAAGTAAGAAACACAAGAGTCAAAGAGAGTTCTAGGGTAATGAATCCTTGTTTATTTCATCATGCAATATTCTAGGGTTCATGGAGTTTATTGCAATTCATATACCTAAGTCTAGAAACTTAATTCCAAGTTATTTTCTATAAAAAACCCTTTCTCATGCAACTCAATTGACTACTAATCTCTTGAAACCAATACAAATTACATGGCATTAAGATTAGTCTTTAGCAACTTTCATTGTTAACCTAACTATTCTCATGATAGAGAAACAACAATTCATTGTTATAGATCTAGTTAGATATACAATCTCTCAACCATACATCTAACCTACCATTTGAAGATGGCCAATCCACAAGAATTAAGCACAATAACAATGAAAAGCATAATCATTACAACAAAACCATGAATATTTTACAATATCAACATGAATTTATAAACAATTCATCAAAACCCTAAAACTAAAGAGTTTAGTCACTCATAGCTTGAAGCAACATGTTCAAACAATATAAATAAAGAAAGAGTGTAAAGAAAGGGAAACTCTACTGAAAGAGGCTCTTAATTGAGGCAACACTGTCACAATCTCCTTGGCTTTCACGTCGGAACTCGAACTGCACCACAACTCTCTTGAACTCTGTTCCTCTTCCTTGCAGCTAACTCACTCTTTGAACTCTCTAATGAACTCTCACTCAATTCTCTCCTTCTTATGTCTCCTTTTGTCTGTATATTTCGTTCTCAGAGCTGCTGGAAGCCCCTCAATTTATAGAGTTGGTCGCGCAAAAATCTTTCCGAAAATACAATGTTTTCATTTATGGAAAACTAGCGCCGCGACACTACCCAATATGGAAAGACTGCACCACGGCGCTGCCGCATTGTTAAGGCAGTCTTGCTCTCGGGAAATAGGGCCGCAACGCTGCCCTGTTTTGACCAATTCGGAGTTTTTCTTCTCTGTTTCACTATATTTGTTTCGATTTTGATCTTTTGGTCTTCTCTTCTAATTTTTCTTATTTTGATCTAAAAACTACTAGCAAACAAGTGAAATGTAATATGAACTCCCTGAATTTGAGAGAATATAAATCACTTTTCAAACACTTTTCACCACCCCAAACTTAGAGATTTGCTAGTCCCGAGCAAAGAATAGAATTAAATAGGGGGAATTTAGATGAAGAAGTGTGCAATTCACTCATGTCTCAGAGAATAGCATTTAAAAGCTTAAGTAGAAACATGCAAGCATATCTATATTGTTATATTCATTCAAGGCCAAATCTTGCTATCTCCCATGTGTGTGTGTGCAAGCCTCATTCAATTTAAAATGTTAGAACTCAAATTGGGACTTAAGAGAGCTTCTTTTGTTTTCCCCTTACTCTAGCTTATGCACCAATCTTGAAGCATCCACACATTTCAAGTGATTAATATGTCCACTAAGGTACCTTTCAATCATATATTTTTTTCATGGGCCTAAACTTGCATTCTTTTACCGCTTTCACACATTCACTGTAGGGACTCGTACCTAGTCAATTCCCAGGCGTCATTACTAATCACAGCAAAGGTAGCTCTTTTTACCCCCATCCATGCATACTCATTACAAGTTTAACATTTAAAAAGATCGAGAAATAAAGCTCATATATTTTTTTGTGTACACTTTTTCTTTTCTCAAAGGCATGTATACTCTTTTCTTTTTCCTTAGTCTAAGATTATAAACTATCATGCATTTCTACTCTCTAACCGGTGGGGCCTTTTGGAGTGACAACCAAATACACCCACCCAACTTAAATCTTTTTTTTAGTTAAATATTCTAAATTAAAGTGGCTATGTGCTCAAGAATATGGGAGATGTTAATAGGGACTTAAATGAATTTAACTCAAGATAATGCTATTCTATTTCCACAATAAGTCATCTATTATGCAACTTCCAATCTCATCATGGGCAATCAACATCAAAGCACACAACCAACAAAAAAGCATTCCCATTAACTTTGAAAACTCCAAAATTTTCAAATTTTTTTCAAAATTTCATTAACGTGCACATGATCATTAAAACCTTCACTAACATGCATAGCATGATAAGAAAACACACAAAAGTACGAATGACACCTCCCACCCCAAACTTAGAATCATGCATTGTCCCCAATGTATAAGAGCATCTAACAAAGAAAGAACAAGTCTAGGAGCTAGGGAAAAGCCACCAACAGGCTTCGTGTGAGGAGTACTTTTTGTGATGACCAAGATCCTGAAAGATGAAGCATATGGGTGACTCAAAGATTTATTGAAAAGAAAATAAAATGAAAAAGAAAAGCAATAAAATTGGGTTGCCTCCCAACAAGCGCTTGGTTTATCATCTTCTAACTAGATGGGGCTCACAAGTCACAACGGATCCCTAGGTGGTTTCTTCCTTCCATGCGTTGCATCACTAGGATATTTAGTTTTCGCCCACATTGACACTCATAAACATATTCACTAACATTTATGGATTGGTCAAGTATTCATTATTAAGTTGGACATCATCTTTTCTAATGTTGTCAAGGATCATTAAAGAGTCATCATTTTGAGATTTTACTGGACTCACCATTTCATTTTTAACATGCTTCTCCATGAGTTGTTCATAATTCATTATAGATTATGGAGGCATGCAAGAAGAACTAGGAGCATTATCACAACTAGAAACATGCCTCATAAGATTTTCTAATTTAACATCAAGCATGCCATTAGTCTTACCATTCAAAGGAGGCTCATCGTGCATATAGTTCTTACTAGAAAAGAGAGGCGATGTTACCTTTGGGCTTGGCTCATGATGCTCATACCTTTCCACATCTGCATGCTTAAGGGCTTTATAGATGTCGAATGTTACCTCCTCATCGTTAAAGCTGAATGTGAGTTTTCCATCTTGCACATCGATGAGGGCCCTTCTTAGTGGCCAAGAAGGTCTCCCAAGAATTATGGAGACTTCGGCATCTTCCTCCACGTCTAGTATCCTAAAGTCCGGCGGGAAGATAAACTTGCCTACCTTGACTAAGACGTCTTCCATGATGCCGTAGTGACGAACAAAGGATTGATCGACCGAAAGCAAGGATATGGTAGTTGGTTGCACCTCTCCACCATTGAGCTTCCTAAACATGGATAAAGGCATTAGGTTAACGGAAGCTCCAAGTTCACAAATCACTTTAGTAACCAAATTATTGCCTAAATGACAAGGGATAAAGAAGCTCTCTGGTTCTTTTAGTTTTGGAGGCAATTTTCTTTGTAGTGCCACACTACATTCTTCGGTTAGTGCAACCGTTTCGTAATCTCCTTACCACTTCTTAGACAGCACATCCTTCATGAACTTGTTATACTTAGGAATTTGTTCTAATGCTTTTGCAAAAGAAAGGTTAATTACCAACTTTTTGAATATGTCTAAGAATTTAGAAAATTGAGCATCAATCTTTCTCTTTTGAAATCTTTGAGGAAAAGGTAAAGTGTTAGGGATAAAAGAAGTAGAGTTAGAAGTACTCCCTATGTTTGACTTTGATTTTCCCTTTTCCTTAGATGCACTCTCTTTTTGTGGAACATCCTCTATGATGGCTTCATCCTCTTCTTGTGGAAGCTCATCATCTTCTATCATGATGTGCTTGTTCAACTCCTTGCCACTCCTTAGGGGTATGGCATTGCATTCCTCCTTGGGGTTTTTCTCCAGACAACTTGGGAATTTACCTTTTTGCATTGTGTGGAGAAATGTGGCCATTTGACTAAGTTGAATCTCCAAGTTTTAAATTGTCTTACCTTGGCTTTGTACGATGCTTGTAATGGCTTAAACCGAATTCTCCAATATGGTTGTCCTTGATCTTGACTCTTTGACAAAGTCAAGCATTATGTCCTCAAATGATGATGTCTTTACATTCCCTGCTCCATTGAATCCTTGAGGTGCTTGCAACACATTCTTGTTGTTGGCATATGAGAAATTCTTATGAGTCCTCAAGTTGGGATGATAGTGGTTGGGAGTTGTTATTGACCTCAGTATTGTCCTCTATCCACATAATTGGCCACTTCTAACTCACTTGACTCTTGTTGATTTGTCATGGTCGCAAGGGAAGCTATGGATGGTGGACTTGCTTGGGTTTGGCTTCCTTGAGACAATTTAGATAAAGCATTAGTGAGAGAAGTCAATTGAGCTTTTAGAGAATTTACCTCGTCAATCTCATATCGTCTGGTGGCTTTTGGGATGATTGGAGAAGACCGTTCACATGGCCAATTGTACGATGTAGTGGCCAAGTCTTCTACTATAGTATAGGCCTCTGGAGCATTCTTTAAGAAAATTGAGCTTCTGGTAGTTGCATCTAGAATGGATTTGGTTAAGTTTAACAATCCATTGTAGAAGAGATGAATTTGCAACCAAACGGGGTAGCCATGTTGAGGGCACCTCCTCAAGAGATCCTTGTACCTTTCCCAAGCCTCATAAAGTTGTTCATCCTCAAGTTGGCAGAATGTTCTAATCTCCATCCTTAGTCTTTTAGATTTAGCCGATGGAAAATATTTGTTCAAGAAAGCTTAAGGAAAATATTTGTTCAAGAAAGCTTGAGCTAAGATTTCCCACGTAGTGATACTATCTGGAGGTATGGTTTCCAATCACCCCTTTGCTCTGTCCTGTAAACAGAAAGGAAAAAGTGTTACTTTAAGTGTTAATCGCAAATGTACGAGTCAAGTTATAATATAAGACGGTGAAGTCCGAATATTGTTCCACTGAGGATCCAATTGTGAAGGTTAAGGTTACTTAGCATTTATAGAATTGAATCAATTTTATTTGAGGATTGGAATTGAAGTGTGATTTTGGAAAATATAAACTAAATATGGAAAGTAATAAAGTAAGAAACACAAGAGTCAAAGAGAGTTCTAAGGTAATGAATCCTTGTTTATTTCATCATGCAATATTCTAAGGTTCATGAATTTTATTATAATTCATATGCCTAGATCTAGAAACTTAATTCCAAATTATTTTCTTTGAAAAAAGACCTTTTCTCATGCAACTCAATTGATTACTAATCTCTTGAAACCAATACAAATTACATGGCATTAAAATTAGTTTTTAGCAACTTTCATTGTTAACCTAACTATTCTCATGATAGATTAACAACAATTCATTGTTATAGATCTAGTTAGATATACAATCTCTCAACCATACATCTAACCTAACATTTGAAGATGGCCAATCGATAAGAATTAAGCACAATAATAATGAAAAGCATAATCATTACAAGAAAACCATGAATATTTTACAATATCAACATGAATTCATAAACAATTCATCAAAACCCTAAAACTAAAGAGTTTAGCCACTCATAGCTTCAAGCAATATGATCAAACAATATAAACAAAGAAAGAGTGTAAAGAGTGTAAAGAAAGGGAAACTCTACTTAAAAGAGGCTCTTGATTAAGGCAGCATCGTCACAATCTCCTTGGCTTTCACATCGGGACTCGAATGGCACCACGACTCTCTTGAACTCTGCTCCTCTTCCTTGCAGCTAACTCACTCTTTGAACTCTCTAATGAACTCTCACTCAATTCTCTCCTTCTTGTGTCTCTTTTTGTCTGTAGATTTCGTCCTTAAGGCTGCTGGAAACCCTCCAATTTGTAGAGTTGGCTGCCCAAAAATCTTTCAAAAAATACAATGTTTTCATTTATGGAAAACTGGCACCGTTGCACTGCCCAATATGGAAAAACGGCACCGCGACGCTGTTGAATAGAGCCACGGTGCTGCCGCATTGTTGAAGCAGTCTTCCTCTTGGAAAATAGCGCCACGATGCTGCCGTATTTTGGCCAATTTGGAGTTTTTCTTCTCTTTTTCACTATATTTTGGCTGAGTTTTGATCTTTTGGTCTTCTCTTCTAATTTTTCTTATTTTGACCTAAAAATCACTAGCAAACAAGTGAAATTTATTATGAACTCTCTGAACTTGAGAGAATAGAAAGAACTTTTCAAGCGCTTTTCACCATGCATCCAACCCATCTTTTTCCTTCCTTAGGTATCACACCCCCTCCTGGGTACCCTCTAAACCCAGGAGAAAGTGTGAGGACAGTAGACACCGACCCTCTTACGACATCTATTGTCCACCTGACCTTTAAGCATGCCCAAGCAACTAACAAGCAAGTACGAACATGATAGAACAACAATATATCTTGGGGTTAAGCCATCATACAAGTACTGGTTTACATTCAAACTTAAAATGCATGTTTAAGACCAAATATTTACAATGTTCAAAGATTTCAAACACTGGTGGTAGGCCAACATGAGTTGCTATGTAGGCTAAGCACCCCAAACTTGCTCGCTACATGGAAAACAAAAAAAATAAGGAAAACATGAGCTAGGTTGCCTAGTGAGTGACATGTTTAGTAAAACCCTTCTTTAACTCATACATAAATCAAAACTGTATTCAAAGTATGATAATAAGTAGGCAGTAATAATTCACTTCCATGTTCAGACAAATAATGCTCAGATAATATTATCAAACCGTATACGTTTCATTTCCGAAAAACCATAAAAGTACAATACATTTCATAAACATTTTCCTTAGTTGAGGCGGAGCGGAGCTCAACGCTGCTCAACGTCGTAATCATCCTTAGTTGGGGTGGAGTAATCTCGACACACCGAACGTTGAATATTCTAAGCTGTATGGAGTAATCTCAACACAACAGCGTCAATCATACCTCTATATGTACATAGATATTATATCCTAGGTTGCCCGTATACCTTCTCGAGTCCTTCAGTATCAGGTCCCATATACAAGATTTAGGCCACCCACATGCCTTCTCCGTGCCCTTCAGCATTAGGAACCATTTCTATATCTCGGCTACCCACATGCCTTCTTTGAGTCCTTCAGCATTGGGAGCCTTTTCAAAAACTTAATTCAAAAGCAACATGCTTTGAAAATAACATAATAAATATTCACAAGTTCGAGCATCTTAAACTTTCACAATTTTTTTAACATTAATCATGCTTCCATAAAATCATAGATCAATGTCAATGAATAGTATGCTTTTCGTAAAACTTTGTTAACAACTAGCATGCTTCAAATAATTCCAATGCAAAACTGTAATATGCATTTACATGGAAACACATACTTCTTTAAACAAATAAGCATCATAGCACATTTAATACCTGTGAAAAGCATAAACATAATAACATGTTTCCAAACAACAGTAAATAACATTAAAACTTTGTATAAAGCATACTTATTTTAAATAAAATTGTCACTCACAACTTGTCCCAACCCTTAAAGGGTTATACGCCTTTCCTAGCTCCTATCGGTCTGAAGTAGTACATTTCCCTTTGTTAGATTTCCTTAAAATTCCTTTTTACATAGGAAACAAGTCTTAGACATTCATATTATTTACCACCAAGACCATACTACAAAAAGAAAACCCGCCGAGACTATATTCCATGAAGAAATTCTCAACCGAGGCTATATTTCATTAAAGAGTTCACTAATGCACAAGATTTAAGCCATTAGCAAGACTAAACCAGCGAAAACAAGCAAAAACCAACTATACCAGCGAGGCTACGGACGAGCAAGATTAGCGAGACCAGCGAGACCAGCGAGATTTGTGAGACAAATTTGATCAGCGAGACTTGTCTCGCTCTCGCTCCTTCACGTTCCCATATTGTCCAACTTTCCAGCGAGACTCACCTCCTTCTGCTGCTGTCTTTGCTACTGCCTGAACTTCTAACTGTTAAAAGTCGTCTTTCCAGCCCAAATTAGAATTTTTTCTCTTCTACAAACTTGTATAGAAATATATTTTCTAACTTACCACAAATTTTCAAAGCTTAACTTTTCTTCATTCGTCAGATATTTTTAATTTGCTTCGCCCTGCTTTAGATTCCTCAGAAAATCCGTATCGGTCACTTCCACCTAAACTTTAACATGTTTCTCTTCATATTCAGCTCAACAATCCTTCACAAGAGTTGTTAAGAATTGAGTTAACTTACTAACTTCAAATTTTCATCTTCAAACTCGGTCTCTTCAGCTCGATATTCATCAAACACCAGACACTGTTTAGACTGCATGACAGCAAACAAACCTTTTGCTTCAGCTTCAATTTCACCATGAAACTGACCAAAATTCTATACGAATTTGCCCCTGATATCTTCTTCTATCTCCCCTCGATGCTCAGCTAAAAGATAGAGTCATTTTGAGCTTGGAAATGAAAGAAAACAAGTTGGCAACCTTTCCAATCTAAAAGTAAATCTCAACTGACTTTCTTGCACTATCTCTTTTCTTTCTTTCTTTTTTTAAATTTGTTTATTAATTTTCCTTTTCTTTTGTTGTTTTTTCTTTCTTTCCTTCCTTTTCTTTTCTTTTCTTTTTCTTTCTTTTCCTTTCTTTTTCTTTCTTTCTTTCTTTTTAATTTAGGAAAAAAAAAAAAAAGAAAACCTGCTTTTACTCCTCAATTGATATTCAAAGTCAATTCTAGCTCGGTTTCCTCTTAATGACTTAAAAATTCAACTTACGAAAAATTATTTCCGGCTTCCTTCACTTCTTTCTTTGATCCACAAGAGAGAGAACGAGTAAATAAGTTCACAGCGATACTACGTACTTACGTTTAGCAGTTACAAATGAAAGTAGGGTTTACATTAGGGTTGCTTCTCAACTCTCCAAATCATCCAACACTTAGCCAATTCTTCCTAGAATATTGGCCTATGCGTCCAACCCTAGGTAGGATGAGGTTTCTTCTTCAGCTTTGTTCTATGTGTTCTTCCTTCATTCCAAGACCTAAGTTTCCTTTCAACACTTAAGCAATTTCTTCCCGAAATTAAGGTCCATGCGTTCAGCATACCAACCATGTGTCCAACATGGTGGTTCTCATCCCAAATATGTGTCCAACTCACAACTAGCTTCCAACTATGCTTCTAGCTTTTCCCTCTTTTTAACAATTAGTGAAATTTCCTCTCTTTTCCTCAACCATGCGTCCTAGTTAGAATTCTCGTAGCATAGTTGAGTTCCTCAAGCCTTGTTGTGCCACTTAGAAAGTTTCCTTAGCCCATAGGCCACCATGTCATCTAAGATTCGAAAATCACTTATCATAGTTTTCTTCCAAACTCACCTATGGCCTATTCTTAACTCAAAACTCAAGTTAACATAAACATTTCTTCCTTTCTTTCATCTCAACGCATAGTACCTTCTTTACTTGCCAAAATTTGGCTAACTCCACATGCTTGTGATCCAAGTTTACACCATTCACCCTAGTTTCCTTTCTATATGTGTCTTAAGTAACTAGGTCAAAGGTTAGGGTGTCACATCTAGAGGGTTAAGGAGTGGGAGTTCGTAATCACAAGTTACTTTTAAGTTTTGAATGGAAGTCTGTACTTGTATGTTAGTTTATCCTAAAAATGAGGTTAATGTTCAATTATGATTTATATCTGTCTATTAGGTGCTTTGTCAAGTATTGAGGATTGAACAAGGTGATAGTAGATTCGTAAGATGGTCAATGTCTGCAATCCTCACACATTCTTCTACATTAAGAGGGTACCTAGGAGGGAGTGTGACAAGTTGGTATCAGAGCATCAGATTTTGGGAAAGGGAGATTTAATGTTGTAAGTTGAAAGTATGCGAGTCTTACTATAGTAAGATGGTAGAGAATTATAATTAGCGGACAGAGAAGGTAGTCAAGCAGACGTTGGAACTTTGCAAGCTTTTAGAGGCTTGGGAAAGTTTGAAGGAGAATTCTGGTGATCTTCAAGCAGGTATGAGCTTGTAAAATTAAATATTTATTTGACTAACTCGGAGATTAGCTGATAATGTCAAAATAGTATAAGGTAGATCTCAAGAGGAGAGTAGGGATCGGGAGAATTTAAAGTCTTAAGTGTCATATTATTTATGAATACCACAGATATTACAAATTCCAAAGGTTGGGTACTAGTTTAGAAAGATTTCTGATTTAGTTATTAACCAAGGTTCTTCATTGCTAACGGTACTAGATATGTGTGAGCTCAGCAGGGCCACATGTTCTTTTATGACATTGAATATGCACGAGCTATGCTAGGCCGTATGTTTAGTCTGCTATGGTGTGGCAAACCTGGTTAAAACTACAAAATAGCATTATATTAAGATTTCAGTGTTGTAAAGAGAAACAAATTTTAAAGTTAGATGAATTATGTTTGTTAAAAACTATGAGGAAAGAGTTATTGAGTTGTAAAGTATGTTATAATAGTTATAACTGACGGGTTAGTTATGTACAAGTGGTATGTCTAAGACTTGTAGAAGAGGAATTGTAATCCAATGATTAGTTAGTATGGAGTGGATTGATTTGGAAGATTTAGCTAAGGCTAAATAAGAGTGAAGGAAACTCTAGTTGAAAGAAAGAGATGGGTGAATGTAATAACAAGATAAGACATCAAATATGTACACAAAAGTCGTCAAGAAAAAGATGTCATAATTCAGCAAGTACCTGAGAAGATTTCAAATATTACGACGAGTACATTATATGTTGGTCTTAAGAGTATCTACGTGTGGTTAATCTAGAAGTTATGTATTCACTTATCTCTGGTATTCTTTTAAATTGGTAAATGAGAGAGAGGTCGGGGATTGATACTTTTTGGTGTTTATACTTGTTGGTAAAATGGGGTTAATTGATTCTAGAGCCACGGATTCGTTTGTTTCTCGTGTGTTTGTTGTATATGTGAATAGGAGTTTGGAGCCTTTACTTGATACCTTATTATTGCATACCTCTGTTGGTGATTTCATAATCATAGAGCATGTTTATTATGATTGCGAGTTGGTTATTGATAATGTGATTGGTTGGCTGATCTGTTACCTTTAGATTTAGTAGAACTAGATATCATTTTGGGCATGGACTTCTTGTCCAAGTATTATGCTAATGGTGACTATTTAGGGAAAGAAGTTAAACCTGTAGCGTTAAATGGGGTTGAGGTAGTATTTAAAGGGAGTGGAGAGTTCTTCCTATTTGTGTAATTTCGGTAGTGAAGGTCAGGAAGTTGTTAAGTAAAGGCTGTGAAGTGTATTTGGCAAATGTGACTTAAGTGAAAATGGAGAAGTTGAAACCCGAAGATGTGCCAGAAGTACAGGAGTATCTAGACATGTTTCCTGAAGAGTTGTCAAGTTTGCCACTTGATAGAGAGGTGGAGTTTACTATAAATTTAATACCTAGTACAACACTTATTTCTCAAGCACCATATCGTGTGACATCTGCAAAATTGAAGGAGTTGAAGGTGCAGCTACAGAAGTTAGAAGACAAGGATTATATTAGACCAAGTGTATCTCCATGGGGTGCACCAGTTCTGTTTGCTAAGAAGAAAGATGGTACAATGAGATTATGTATTGATTACTGTCAGCTAAATAAGGTAACAATATGTAACAAATATCCTTTACCTCGTATAGATGATCTGTTTGATCAGCTTAGACGAGCTTCAGTATTCTCGAAAATAGACTTGAGATCAGGATATCATTAGCAGAAAGTCAGAGAATCAAACATACCTAAGATGGTTTTAGAACAAGGTATGGACATTATGAATTGTTGGTGATGCCATTTGGATTGACGAATGCACCAACAACATTCATGGATCTTATGAACAGAATTTTCCATCCTTATTTGGACCAGTTCGTTAATGTGTTCATTGATGTCATATTGGTGTATTTTGGTGATAAAGAGAAGCATGGGGTTGTTTTGCAACCCTTGAGAGAAAAGAAATTGTATGCTAAGTTCAGCAAGTGTGAGTTTTGGTTGGAACAGGTTGTGTCTTAGGCCATCTGGTGTCAGTTGCAAGAGTTAGTGTAGATCCCCAAAAGACTAAGGCTATAGGGAAGTGGGATCGGCCTAAAACCGTGACAGAAGTTCATAATTTCCTGGGTTTAGCAGGCTACTACAAGAGATTTATTGAGGGGTTTTCGAAGATAGTCTTACCACTTACTAGTTTGATTAAGAAGAATACTAAGTTGAATGGAATGAGAAGAGCGAGCAAAGTTTCTAGGAACTAAAGAGAAGATTGGTGACTGCACCTATCGTAGCACTTCTGGAGTCGAGTAAGGAGTTTGAAGTTTATTGTGATGCTACAGGCCAAGGGTTAGATTGTGTGTTAATCAAGGATGGGAAAGTGATAGCCTATGCTTCTAGACAGTTGAGACCTTAAGAGAGTAACTATCCTACCCATGATCTGGAGTTAGCTGCAGTTGTCCTAGCATTAAAGATATGGCAGCATTATCTGTTTGGAGAAAAGTGTCATATCGATACAGATCACAAAAGTCTGAAGTATATCTTTGATCAGAAGGAACTTAACATGAGACAAAGGAGATGGTTGGAATTGATCAAAGATTACGACTGTACTATTGAATACCACCCAGGGAAGGCGAATGTTGTAGCTAATGCTTTGAGAAGGAAGTCTAGGGGCGATACAAGTTTTCTAAATATTGTATGAGTTGCTTTGCTCAAGAAATTCAAAAATAGTGCTACTAGTTTAAGAGTAACTAATAATGAAACGTTGTTAGCACAATTCCAGTTGAGGCCCAAGTCTGTTGATGAGGTGGTAAGTAAGCAGTCGGAAGATTTCCAGTTAAGGCCTAGCGAATAGTGGATTTCAAACTAAGATCTAATGGTGCACTATTGAAACATGGTCGGATTTATGTGCCAAAGGATGTGGAAGTTAAATGGTGATTCTTGAAGAGGCACATAGCTCAGCATGTGCTATTGTTGTTGATTTGAAATGCTAAAGTCCAAAAACTTGTGCATTTATCTTTATTATTAAGCTTACTATGTGTTCAACATACTTATATTATGCTTTAGTGATCTGTCAAGTTTTCCTATTCTTCACCCAAGTATAAGCAAAGAATGAGATTTTCTCGGTGAGTTCGAGGTCAAACACAGGGACTATGCAGATTCTATAATTAATTGGATTATTTAAGTCATGCATTTAAATAAGATGATGAAAAGTGATGGGTTTAACTAACTAGAAAGCAGTAAACCTAAGCTAAAGTGGTTGATGGAGAGGTATGTGACACAGCAAAAGCAGCTAATTGAATTGTATGAATTGTAAAACGCAGGGTTGGGGTTGGTTATCATCTAAAGTAAAAAACGCATAGTTGGGTCTATTTCATACCAGCGACTCTACTCCCAGTTGTTAGCCGTGTTAAGTGACGAGGTTATTCCTATCCCTAGGTAACATTTCTTAGCCTCTTCAACTGAGTTCCACAATCACTTACTCTCCCGAGCAGTCTGATTATTACTACTTATATCGATTAGCTAGATGGACATAAGCATTTTATTAAAAATACATTTGACAAGATGAAATAATCTTCTACGGTTCTTTATTTAGATGATAACGCAACCCGTGACCCTTGAAAGAGTTAGTTACACATGGATGATAAAAAGCAAATGGAAAGTGATGAGAAATGAACAGCATGGAAGATGTATAGATTGATGAACGGAATGACTGTTTTAGAAAATACAATTCCTTGCTAATAGACTAAAACAAAAGTAAGAAAAGAGATAGAAAGCATGGAAAGGTTCTCAATGTCTTGAGCTCGCCGGGATGGTAGCATGAGTTCTGCTGTAAAGTGGTCAGGCGAAGGGAAGACTGTTCTTTCGAGCTATTTGTCTCTGGTTTTCGTCTGGAGAGAACTCTAATGTTACTTAGGAATTCTTCCGAGAGGTCCAACAACATTTTCGTCTACAGATCTGTCCTTTTATAGATGTTGCGTTGTAATCGCTGGTAAATCTGCATGATTGGAGGCTTAATTTCTGCCTTGCATCCCTCTCACCTAATCACGTGATTTCTGGTTTAATTTCGATCCACCACTCTCGTCGCATATCAAGCATATCAATCTCCCGAAAATCTCTCAAGATTATTATCTGATTCTCCGCTGCCTTGTTGATATGCGTCCACCGATAACTTTGGGTTCATGCGTTCAAGTATGTCAACGCATCCATAGGTTGCTAACGCATCAACCTGCATTGAAGGGTTGTTCACGCGTCCATAGGTCGCCAACGCATATTCCTGCATTAAAAAGTTGCCAACGCATCTACAGGTTGCTCGCGTCCCTGTGTTAAAACATGCATTTAAGATTTAAAAGGCTATAAAACAATTATCTTCATCAATTTACAAGAGTAGAACGCATAGGAAGATTTATCAATAGAATTTAACATCAACTACCACATGATTCTCTATTTAAACTCTATTTTTCTAGGAAAAAGATATATAATAACTTGTATTTCTACAAGTTATCAGCTATGCATCCTGGTAGTACCAAGATGTATAGAATGTTACGGAAATTCTATTGGTGGCTAGGTACAAAGAGGGAGATAACTGAGTATGTAGCAAGATGTTTAATTTGTTAGCAAGTAAAGCCTGAACGTCATAAGCCAGCAGGATTGTTGAATCCACTCCCTATTTCTGACTGGTAATGGGAACACGTGACAATGGATTTTATCTTTGGATTGCCAAGGACTCCAACTGATGTTGATGAGATTTGGGTAATTGTTGGTCGATTGACGAAGACAACACATTTCTTACCAGTTAAAGTAACTTCTACGTTGGATAGACTGACACAAATGTACGTAGATAAGGTTGTAAGTCAGTACGGAGTTCCAGTGACTATTGTACCAGACATGGATCCTAGGTTTACTTCAGTTCTGGATGAGTTTGTAGCAGGCTTTGAGAACTAAGTTGCAATTCGGTACAACTTTTCATCCTCAGACTGATGAACAGTCAGAGAGAACGATCCAGACCTTAGAAGATATAAAATTTGCTTATAATAACAACTACAAGTCAAGCATGGCTCCATACCAAGCATTATATGACAGGCCGTGTAGAACCCCAGTGTGTTGGGGAGAGGTTGGAGAAAGGAAGCTAGTTGGACCAGAGATTGTATAGCTTACGATAGTAAAGATAGAAATGGTTAAGGCAAACCTTAAGACAGATCAAGATCGATAGAAGAGTTATGCTGATAATAGGAGAAAAGATCTTGAGTTTGAAGTTGGTGATAGAATTTTCCTGAAGTTGTCACTGTGGAAGGGAGTTCTAAGGTTCGGTAGGAAAGGGAAGTTGAGTCCAAGGTATATTGGACCTTACAAGATCTTGGAAAGAGTTGGACCAACAACTTATAGATTAGCTTTGCCAATGGAGATGTCCAAGATTCACAACGTATTTCACGTCTTGGTTTAAGGGAAGTATATTCTTGATCCTACTCACGTTCTTGAGGTGCAACCAATCGAGCTAAAGGAAGATTTGAGTGATGAAGAAGAACCAATCTGAGTGTTAGATGAGAAGGAACAAGTTTTGAGGACCAAGATGATTCTGTTGGTTAAAGTATTATGGAGAAATCATGGCGTTGAAGAGGCCACCTAAGAAACTAAGGAACAAATGATCAAGAAGTATCCACATCTATTTTCAAGAAGCTAGCAACCTACTAAATTTCGACGACGAAATTCTTATAAGGAGGTGGTAAATTATAAACTCTACTTTCATTTCTAAGCACCTAACTTAAGTAGGTGATATTGTTGTGGACTTATTCGCATTTTTTTGTTTAGATTGGAAGAAGTCGAGGAAAGTCGAGAGTACTACTAGTAAGTCTAATCTTAAATCCTTATGAGATATATCAAGTTTGGTATGGATTTTGACAAGCTCATTGGGATGTTAACCACTTAAAGGGGATATCACAATTTAAATCAAGGTTGAAAGATGCTAACGAGAATGAAGACTGATGTTATTATTATTATTATTAATGTTATTATTATTTTGTTGTTATTAATTAATGGAGGAATCACACTGAAAATTGAGTTTGTGGATTAATAAAATAAAAGGAAAAGAAAAAAAGACTTTCTTATAGTTAACAAATGTTGTTAACCATTTATTTGTATTTGAATGTCAAATGGTTTCTAATTGTCAATCAGATAAGTCTTCATCATAATAAGAGAGTTAAGAGATAACTCAACCTTTACAAGACTTGCTTGTAGTTTACATTGTCATATTAGATGACAAGATGAAAACTTATGAACCTCAAAAGTAGTGGGAGAGTTATTAGATGACTCAACCTTTGCTATGACTTATTGGAAGTCAAAACTGCCATACTTAATGGTAAGAATTGAAGGGTGTTGACAAAGGAAATTATGTCAAAGTCATAAAACTTGTTTTTGTAGATTTTCTTAATGGGGTAAAACTCAAAGGATATAAATGGATCTACGTAAGGAAGACTTGAAAGTATAGAACTTGGAGATGAAGATCTTCAAAGTAAAACTCTTGGCATAAGGTGAAAACCATCGCTAGAACTGATGTGTGAAAATAGGTTGTGAGTCAATTTTTCTAACTAGTCACTATAATAAAGTCTTTATGCATTTGATTCATTGTTGCACATGCGATATGTAAAAATGAATTAATTCTTTTGTGAAAAGAAGTTCAATGCATCTACACATATCAAGTATCAAAGGTTGAAGTGTAAAAGGTTTGCCAAATTATGATGTTCATTTAAGAAATGCATTTCACAGTTATGATCTTTGGATATAAGTGAAGGGAATTAAATTCCGACAGAAGCGTGTGATCACGTTCATTAAAAATATAAAAACCTAATAAAAGGTTAAGTGACATACCTTTGCCGATCTATAATTTCAGCAAAATCTTCTCCTTGAACCGATAGTCTTCTCCTTGTAGTCTTCCTTTTTCAAGAGATCCTCCTTGCTTTGACTTTGGCAAGGAGCTGGTTTGTGGGAACCGCTTCTTGAAAGCATGAGAAAAATTTTCTTAGAACTTTTCTAAGAAAATTGAGAGAATTTCTAGAGGAAGACTTTTAGAGTAATCGTAGAGATTACTCTTTTATAGAGGTGTGTTCTATAAGGGCTCCCAAGGGTCTTACTTATAGAACTCTATGGGTTACTCCTAATAACCCCTCTGTAGATATTTTAAATTAAATATTTAATAATATCCAATATTAATAAATATTTATCTAAATAATATCTCATATTAAATGGTTTAAAATGTTTAAATCTCATTTAAATATTTATTCTTTAATTTGAATCTCATCCAAATTAAATAATTAATTATTTGAATCCAATTAAAATTCATCAATTCTTACTCTATTTATTTATATAGATTTCATCGAAATAACTAATTAATTATTTGAATCATATTCAAATAAATTAATTCTCCATACTATAAAATTATAGTTTGCATCTTATTAAAATAAACTTTATAATAAATCATGTATTAATTGTATCAAATACAATTAATATTTTGTCTTATAAATTTGATCATTTCAAATTTTTCTTTCAACATAGTTGATCATTGTTGGTCTGTGGTGAACTAGCAAGGGGACCTTATGGACCTACAGATTATAAGCTCCAATGATCCAAGATTAATTAATTAAACTCTTTAATTAAATTAATCTTCATTCATTAACTATAGGGCAAACCACCATAGACCAATAGTTGAACTCTTATGCACAATAGGACAAGTTGTGTCCATGGTTATAATCAGTATAAGCAAGTCGATCCTTCACGAGTTTTTCATAATTACAGCTAGGTCATATGTCCGTTCTATCCCTATAATTACCTCTTATCCTTAAGTACCACTGATTTCTCTAATGAACAATTTCTTTATGATCCAACCATAAACTAAGTCCCTCTAAGGCCAGTGAGGGGGTGGGGCCCCTTGTTCAAGACCCGAAATCAGCACTTAAGGGAACTACTCATCTACTTACCCTATCTAGGAAGGAGTGAATTCCATCTTGTGAAGTTATGTTCTCATCTCTCTATTTAATCAAATCCTCAAAATGGTAGGTTTATTGAGTCGGCAACTCGAGCCACTCTCACCCATGCAAATCAAAGAACCGACTTCACAGACAGAAGTACATAAGTCACTCAAGATTATGATTGAGTTGCACATGATCACCCTATGAGATATTGATCTCATGAATTAATGGATTTACAAAGAGAGATTAAATATTTCACGGTCCAGTCTTATACAAACTCTTTTTATAGGGTACCCCCACTCACATGTCTCCACATGAACGGTTTGGATCAAACCATTTGTAACTGTTACAAAGTGAGTCGTATCCATAATGTCGCCAGGATAAGGCACCCAACCTTATCCATATACTATAGACCTTTAGGTTATTTCTTGAACATGATTCACCCGTATGTCAACTACATACATGTTCAAGGTTTCATGCAATAACCTTGGATTTTTTTCGTTAATTTGCATAATTAATATTTAAATTGATTAAATAATAAATTATGAGGTTTTAGGGCACAAATCCCAACAATAAGGGTTTGATATAGTATCATAACCCATGACTTTGAACAATGATAATGTTCTAGTACATAAAAAGAAAATGAAAAGTGGGTATTTATCTGTTTTATATTGATATTTACTCATTATGAATGAAGTAAAAATCAGTATGAAAGTTGGACTATTTAACCAATTTCAAATAGTAATTTGAAAATTATCTTGTATATTAAATGTTTACATATTGATGTTAAGTTTGTCTCATGCATCTTACATTTACAAAGTTGATGTTCAATATTTGATGCAACAACTTCAAATGAAATGATAGTGTATAATTCTAAAGTGAAGTTGATATGTCTAAGGAAAAGTTTCTTAAGACGCCTCAAGTGTTGAGAGGATGTAATTTTTACATGAGACTTAATTAACATTTAATATAATATTGGTTAATTATATCGATAAAATCAATGGATATGACCATTGAGTTTTGAAAATTAAAACTTATGAATAATGAGACATTAGTGTATACAGCTTAAGATTTGACCTTTTACCAGATACACTGTTTCATTCAACATTTAGAGAAATCTATGTTTCATCCTACATAGTGTAAATTGAACTACAGGCAAATTTTTGCTTGTGAAGCAATAATTTGCATAGCCATGGTATATCCTTCAATATTTGAAAGTTCTTTCAGATATGAAATAGTCTATCCAATTTATGAGATAATGTGGTGCAAAGACTAAGTTTGAGGATATTAGTAAACACCAAGTTAGAGGAATATAACAGATTGAGAGAAACATCATTGTGGTGACCAGATGGTAGTTGTTAACATAACAGTTTGAATTATATAACAGGATTTTGTAGGCTAAAGTGTGAGAGGATCTCCTAGAATGTCTGGGACTACGAGACATGTCTCCAGTGCGCTAGGGCAAATGGAGAGAATGTTGGTTATAGAGTATGCCCTAGAATACATATCTCACCGGCTTATGTCTCACGGGCTTTAGTGCAAGTGGGAGATCGTTGGGATGTATGCTCTAAAGCCTCGTAGTTAATAAATAATTTAAATAATGGTTGATTATTTTATATATGCAATTATCCATTAGAGAACAAACCAAGGTTATTTTATGTAACTTAAACATATATGTGGTTGACATACAAGTGGATCTTGTCTAAGTAATAACCTAAATGGTCTGTAGAATAAGGATAAGGTTGGGTGACTTATCCTAGTGACACTATGTAAGCACTGGCGTATAGTATTAAGTATTGGGACAAAGCAAGTGAAATGTGGCCATGCGTTGTTAGAGCAAAGTAGCCGAGATTGGAAGAGTTAAGCATGGGCCAAGGCTATGCGTTGATGAAAGCAGAGAAAAGCATTGTTCTTTTGAGTGACCATACGTCGAAGGTGAAAATTATGAAGAGTTACGAGCTGAAGCAGTCACTTCCGTTGGAAGAGGAATTTATCATTGGCGAGGAAGGAAGTGTTTTGAACAACTATGCGTTGGTGAGGTTGCATGCGTTAAGGTCTCCATGTGTTGGAGACGGACATAACTGATTGAGTTGTATGCGTTGAAGGTAGGAGGCATTGAAGACACCATGCGTTGAGGGTGGCCGTCTGCTAAGGGTGTTGATGGTGGGCTGCGTTGAACGCCTTACCTTGAATTGAGAAGGGAAACCCCGTGCGCCAACCTGCATAAGAGAGTTAAGTCGGCAGTATATATAGATGAGTAAATTGAATATTTTATCATTTTTAGACATTTTCGAGAACTTAAGTCGGTTCCATTTTTCAGACGAACTACAAGTGAAGGTAGAAGAAGGTATTCTTGTGGATTTTGGGTAGAATTTTACTCATTTTGATATCGAAATCTAAGCTGGAACTGCAGGTTATTAGCGGACGCACAAGCTGGACAATATCGGATGTTTGGAGTGTAACGAATCAAGGAGAACGAGTCTAAGGCTGAAATTTTAAGGTTAATAAGTTAACTCAATTCTAAACAACTTTTATGAAAGATGTTTGAGTTGAAATAGAATAGAAACATGTAAACTTTTAGCTAGAAGTGACTGATAAGGAATTTCTATGCAATCTGTAGTAGTGTGGAGGAATCTTGCAGTATCTGACGAACGAGGACAAGTTAAGTTACAAAATTTTGAGGTAAGCTAGAAAACATATTTCTCTACAAGTTTGTAGAAGGGAAGAAGTTCTAAATTTGGCTGGAAATATGATTTGTAACAGATAAAAGTGAGAACAAGAGGGAAGGCAGAAGCTGTGGAAGATAAGTATCGTTGGACTGCAAGTAACGCTGAGAGTTTAAGCGTGAGAAGCGAGACAGGTAACGCAGGTGTTGCTAGAAGCCTTGCGTCTCACAATTCTCGCTGGGTCTCACTGGATCTCGCTGATCAGGTGAGTGTCGCTAGTCTTGCTCACCCTGGTATCATTAGTGGCGTGTAGTATAGTCCAGTCTCGCTAGTGGTCTCGCTAGTAGAGTTGAATCTCGCTCATTAAGGTTGATTGATCAAATATGAATGGTTAAAGTTTGTTGGTTGTGGAAAGGAAGTTTAGGGAAGCCTAACCCAAGAAATGTGTATTTTCAGGCCAAGAAGAGCTAGGAAAGGGGTATAACCCACTCAAGACCTAGAAAAGAGTTGTGAGTGACACTTCTTTTCTTATTTCAACAATTCTATTGCACATGTCAGTTTGGTTTTTCTTATTTATTGATGTTTTTGCTAAACAATATTGAAAAGCAGACTTATGGATTGATATTGATTTATGAAATGCCCTGTTTTCTTATGAAAGATTTGACTATGAACGGTTTTGAATAAAGTATTGTATTAAACTAAAGGAAAAATTTTTTAGAGGAGGCTCAATGCTGAAGGACATGAGAAGGCATGTGAGTTTCCCCGGGACCCAGTACTAATGGACATGGAGAAGGTACTTGGCCAACCCGCCATGTTCCTATGTGCACATAGAGGTTATATGTTGGTGCGTTAAGTCTTGCTCCGCATCGAGCCTTATTTGTTTTCGACGTTGAGGCGTTGAGTTTTGCTCTGCCTCAACTAAGGGAAAAGTGTTGTAACCGCACTGTTTTACTTACGAACTGTTGAAAAACCATGTATGATTTGATAAGGGCATTTAAACGTGATTTAATCAATGAAAATGTGATGAGTTCTATGTTTTACTCATGTTATCAGAATTTATTTAAATCCTGATGATTTTCGAACTAAAAGAATTTGTTTAAAATTAGTCATTCACTGAGCTGTTAGCTTATGTTTTCAAGTTTTTCTTTCCCCTCCAGGTAGCAAGGACGTTCCTAGTGCTTTGCCTACTCCAACTCGCTCTGCTTAAGCTTCGAGTTTCCAGAAAATTGTCCTGTTTTGCAAAATCGCTTGTATGTAAAACCTTATATAGGTGGCATGTAGACCTAGTTGTACATTTACTGGGAGTTGAATCATGATTTTGTATAAGGGCTTTGTGGAAGAGTTGTATTTTGAATTATCAATATGTATATAATTTCCTATACGTTGTGGTTGATATATATTAAGGAGTGTTATGTATGTTGTAAATAGTATAAGACAAGTGTGTTAATGGATAGTATGCGTCACAAAAGGGGTGATGTATGCTGTCTTCACATCTCTTCTCAGGTTGAGTAGAGTAGCCTGGGAGGGGGTGTGACACTATGGATACGGCCCACTTTTAAATGTTACAAGAATTGTAACTATTACAAAACGATTTGATCGAAATCATTCATGTGGAGACATATGAGTAGGGGTATCCTATACAAAGAGTTTGCACAAGACTGGACCGCGAAATGATTAATCTCTCTTTAGAACACCGTTGACTGAAGAGGGTAACATTTCATAGGATGACCATAGGTGACTTGATCTTAATCCTGAGTGAGTTATGAACTTTTGGCTATGAGGGCAATCTTTTGATCTGTATGGGTGAAAGTGGTCAGATTCGCCGACTCAATATGCCTACCATTTTAGGGATTTGTCCAAGTAGGAAGCTAGGAACATAGCTACATAACATGGAGTTCACTCTTTCCCGTCTTTAGGGTAAGTGGATGAATTGCTCCCTTAAGTGCTGACTCCAAGTCTTAAACAATGGGGCCCCTCCCTCTCACTAGCCCAAGAGGGTTTTGTTTATGGTAGAACCACAAAACAAGTTGTTCATTAAAGGATCAGTGGGACTTAAGAAGTTAGATGTAATTACAGGGGTAAAACAATAATTTGACCCAGCTGTAATTACGAGCAATTCGTGAAGTCCACTCACTATTGATTGGTTATATCTATGAATACAGAAATATATCTACAATGAAAAGAGTGAAGTTGTGCGTCTTTAGTGGAGTGACCCACAGTTAATGAATGTTGATTAATTTAATCAAATAGTTTAATTAATTAATCTCGTATTATTGGAGCTTCTAATCTATAGGTCCATTAGGTCCCCCTCCTAGCTCATTAAGGGTAAAATAAGGAATATTTAGTTTTGGAAGAATTTGAATTGTTCAAATTAAAAGGGTTCTAAGTTAATTGTATATGATATAATTTAATATAATGTATAGAGATACATCACAATATAAAGTTATTTTTTAATTAGATTGAAAATTAAACTTTATAATATGAGGGAATAGTATATTTGAATAAGATTCAAATATTAAATAATATGAATGAGATTTATATTAAAACTATAGGTTAGCACATAATATGAATAAGATTCATATTTAAACTACAGGTTATGAGACGGAAATACATTTGCATATGATTCAAATGTAATATGAACTTAATATATGAGATTTAATTTAATTTAATATTAATTAATCTATTAAAATTGATTTAAATTAATTTTAGTTAAATTTTAACTCCTAAGGGGAGTTAAAGAATGGTTAAAGGGAAGTTAATCATAATTTCTTTTTTAATGATGATTCATGAGAAGTTTCTTTTTTTTTTTTTTTTAATTTGTGAGAATGAAAGAACAATCTCTCTAAAAAATTCTCTCTCAATCTTTCAACACTCCAAAGTTACAAAGAAAATGTTTCTTTGCAAAATCTCTTCCTGATTTTCCAAAAGAGGTTCCCACAAACCTTTTCCTTGCTGGAGAATAGCGCGGAAGACTTGGTGGTGGTGTCTTGCTCAAGATCCAAAAAGATTGAAGAGACCGTGGATGTAGTGAAGAATTGAAGAAGGTTGAAGAGTTTTTTTCAAAAGTATTTTCTTTCTCCTTGAATTTCTTCTTAGTGAAGCATGCTTAGTTAAAACATGTTTAAATTTCTCTGTATGTTCTGTAAATTCAAAACGTATATTAAAAGTACACGAGTTCACGTGCTTCCACATGAAATCGATTCCTTCAAGCATATGGGCAGCCTGAATATAGAAATAGTCCCCAATGTCGAAGGACACGAAGAAGGCATATAGGCAGCCTAAATTTTGTATATGGGACCCGGTACTGATTCCTATGTGCATATAGAGATATATTCGATGTTGTTGTGTTGAGATTACTCCACACAGTTAAGGTTATTTGATGTTGGGTGTGTTGAGATTATTCCACCCCAACTAAGGTTGTTTTGATGTTGAGTAGCGTTGAGCTCTGCTGTGCCTCAACTAAGGAATTCTTTCAGACTTATATTTAACAAAATGATTTTGATGATGAGTATATGATTTAAATACTGTTTATCAAGCATGTTTTGCTGAATTCGATGATGAGCTATTTACTATTTATCCCTGATTTTCGAGCATGATTTTGTTGTATACTTGAATTAAGTAAGGATTTCCTAAACTCGTCACTCACTCGGCAACCTAGCTCATGTTTTCCTTTGCTTTTCTGTTTCTAGGTAGCGAATGAAACCAAGGTGCTTAGCCTACACAACAACTCGTCTAGGCCTTCCATTAGTGTGTGTACATAGGAAAAATTTGCATATAAGACATGTGTTGTACATATAGAGGGTTAAGAAGTGGGAGCTCATACCCATAAGTTACTTTTAAGTTTAGAATAGAAGTCTATATTTGTATGCTAGCTTATCCTAAGAATGAGGTTAATGTTCGATTATAATTTATATCTGTTTATTAGGTGCTTGGTTAAGTATTGAGGATTGAACAAGGTGACGGTAGATGTCATAAGAGGTCAATGTCTATTGTCCTCACACCTTCTCCTAGGTTAAGAGGGTACCTGGGAGGGGGTGTGACAGAAATCAAGCAAATCTTATAGAAGATCGTTAAAATCAACAAGAAGGATAGACATTTAAAATCAACAGGAAGGATTTGTCCCTTAAGCTAGACGATGCACTTGGGCTTACTGTACAACATCAAAATCCCAATTGGTACCTTATCGTACAGGTTGGTGTTTAGAAAGGCTTGTCATGTACTGGTAGAGCTTGAGCATAGAGCTTATTGGGCATCAAGAAGCTGAACATGGACCTTGAAAAAACCGGTGAGAAAATACTTTTATTGTTGGGTTTTATGCCCTAAAACTCGTAGATTGCAAATGTAAGAATTTAACCGTAATTAAATCATTAATAAAGAGTTATTTATGTGTTACTTCAATAAGTGTTATTGATTGTTTTTGTTTGTTTTGTCTTAATAACCGTAAATCCAATAAACTAACATCCTAGGCTGTTTTATGAGTCTTGAACTGTATGTGAGGATATATGGAGATCAATGTTTAAGCTACAGTCTAAAGGGTCTACAATATAGGGATAAGGCTAGGTACCTTATCCTGGTGACTCTATGGTACGACCGACTTTGTATTTGATACAAACGCAATGATCTAATGCGTTCGTGTAGATGACATGCGAGTGAGGGTATCCTATGCAATGAGATTGCATAAGACTGGACCACGAAATAGTAATCACTAGATGTAACTCCGTTGACTAGTTAGGTTTCTATTTCAATATGATGACCTAAGCAACTTAGTCTTAATTCTGAGTATATTATGAACTTCTGTCCACGAGGGATTGTCCTTTGATTTGTATGGGTGAGAGTGGTTGTTTGTCGACTTAATATGCCTACCATCTTGGGGACAAGACCGAGTGGGGAGCTAGGGACATAATTATACAAGATGGAATTCAAACATTCTCATTTTTAGGGTAAGTAGATAAGTGTTCCCTTAAGTGGTATCTCCGAGACTTGAACAAAGGGCCCTATCCTCTCACTGGCCCGAGAGGGATTTCTGTTTAATGTTTGGACCATAAATAAGTTGTTCATTAGATGAGCACTAGTAATTAAGGATTTAGAAGTAACCTAGGGGTAAAACGGTAATTTGACTCAGCTGGGGTTACGAACACTTGTGAAGGACTAATTTGCTATTATTGGTCTATATGGATACAGAAATATATCTACAGTGAGAAAAGTGCAGTTGTGGGTCTTTAGTGGAGTGTACCCACAGTTAAACGAATATTGATTAATGTGGTTGATGAGTTTAGCTGATTAATCTCATATCGTTGGAGCTTCTGATCTGTAGGTCCATAAGGTCCTCTTGCTTGCTCACTACAAACGAACAAGGATCAACTACGTTGAAAGAAAAATTTGAAATGTTCAAATTTATGAGGGAAAATATTAATTGTATTCGATAAAATTAATTGCACGATTTTTTATAAATTTTCTTTAAATGTGATTCAAATTGTAACTTTATAATATGAAGAATTAATTTATTTGAATATGATTCATATAATTAATTATTTATTTGGATAAAATCCAAATAAATAAATAGAGGGAGAATTTACTAATTAATTTGAATTGGATTCAAATAATTAATTATTTAACTTGGATGAGATCCAAATCAAAGATTTTGTAGAAAATAAATATTAAAATAAGATTTAAATATTTTAATCCATTTAATATGAGATATTTGGGTAGATATTTATTAATATTAGATATTATTAAATATTTGATTTAAAATCTTTGTAGAGGGTTTATCCTAGTAAGATTAGGAATAACCCATAGAGTTCTATAAATAGGGCCCTTGGGAGCCTTCATAGAACACACTCTCTAAGAGAATGATCTCTACGATTACTCTAAGAATCTTCCTCTAATAACTTTTCCAATTTTCTTAGAAAATTCTAAGAAAATTCTTCTTCCATTCTTTCAAAGAAGCGGTTCCCACAAACTGAATCCTTGCCAAAGTCATAACGAGGAAGATCTCTTGGACAAGGAAGACTACAAGGAGAAGACTATCAGTTCGAGAATTATAGATTGGTAAAGGTATGATGCTTAACCTTTTCTTTATTTTTTGTATTTTTAATTCATTCAATAAATCAAAAAACGAGATCACACGCTTCCGCCGGGATTCAATTCTCTTTATTTAGAACTCAACGAGATGGAGGAGTTTTGTCACTCAAGCTTATAAGAATGTCAAACTTTAGAAGGAGCGCACCGCTAGATGGCATGACAAGAAGATCACTCCACGTACCTTTCTACCTGGACAAAAAGTTTTACTTTTCAATTCACATTTACATTTGTTTCCAGGTAAGTGATACGCACAAGAGCGCAGGCCTAGTAATAATATAGCTAAAACAGCTATCCTCTGGAAAATTGGTTTGGTTAAAGATTCTTTTGATTTTAATTAGGGGAAGCTAACTGTGACGAAAAATAACGTAAATTAATCCTAGAAAGAAAATTAAAGATAGACACCGGGGCGAAACCAAACAAAGACACATGCTAGGGTGATGATTTTATTAATGAATTAGCTAAGTTAATTGTTTAGACCCTGAATTGATTATATGCTAACTATAAACCTAAGAGTCTTTTGTCCAGGTATCCTCTATCAAGCTCAACCCTTTCTAACACCTAATTATCAACTCATTATCTTGTAATCCGTTAATTTGGCACAACACTAGGTTCCGCTATTATCGATCTCTATTAATCTCCTATCATTTACATGCATATTTGATTAACAGTTTAACATGTTAGTTTCAATCTAATATCCTCTCTCCGAAGCAATACATCAAATTAAACTCATTCAAATGTTGGCCAATTGTTTGAAATGAATAAACATAAAAATGCCAAAATAATTCATGCATTCAATAAATTCAAGAACAATCAACAAAGTTTCACAAATCAAAACCCTAAGGACTACAAATTAGTTACTCATGGCTACAGTACCAATATAGACATTCAAATGCAACCAAACTAAAAAATAAAAACAGAAAAATAAAAACGAAAGAAGATGCAAACAGAATTCTTAACTATCATCCTTGAATTCGGAATTGCACTCCAACGATCTCTTCAAATCTCCAATCCTTTGAGAACTCCAAAATGTCGCTCTACCTAGAATTTGGCTCCCAGTGGAGGCCTTGACGACTCAAAAATAAAATCCTAAAAGCAACCTCCCTTTCGAAATCAGTAGAAATTACATATTTATAAGATCTACATAGCGTCACGACGCTCTAGGCAGAGTCGTAGCACTGTCCAATAAACAAAGTGGACACACAATGAAATTTTTGTGGCGCTGTTCTATTTTATGCTCTTGGGTTTTAGCGCCTAGCACGACACCACAATGTGTCGTGCATGCGCTCCTTGCCCTAGGTCAAAGTTTGACCTTCTTTAGAGATATTTTGGTCATTTTGCACTAAATTTAGCCCGTGTCAGTTTGAATGCTCTCAATTTCCTACAATTAAATGTAAAAGCATTGAAGAAATTATATTAAGCAATAAAACTATACAAATTCTAAGACCAAGAAAGCACATTTTAGGTGCTTTTCACCACCTCAAACTTAGAACTTTGCTAGTCTTGAGCAAGGAAAGAACAAGACCATAGAGAACATCTAAACAGGCATGCAAGTGACCCAAGACCTCATTATCCAGAATAAGCATATTAGACCCATTTGCAGAAACTTTCAAGCACATCAATTGTTAAAGAAATTTTAAGGTTATATCTTTTTATCCCTCACATGTATTGGTAAGTCACATTTAACTCACAATTTAGAAATTGACTTTAGACTCAACAGAGCTTCTCCTATTTTCCCCCTACTCTAGCTAATGCACCAATCATTAAGCATCCAATAAAAGTTCAAGATGGTAATATATAAACTAAGGTGCCAGAAATATCACACTCAAAGGTACCCTATGTTGGGATTTTTTTCCTAAATCTTGTAGTCTGTGTAAATTTGTAAATAAATTAATAAATAAAAGATTATTTATTTATGTAATAATTCTTATTTGCTTGCACAACTCAAAATCTAATAAACTAAGATCCTAGGTTATTTATTATATCTTGAACAATATGTGGTTGACATACAATTGGATCATGTTCAAGAAATAACCTAAAAGATCTATAGTATATGGGTGATGTTGGGTGCCACATCCTATTAACACTATGGATACAACCCATTTTGTAAGTGTTACAGATGGTTTGATCCAAATCATTCGTGTAATGACATGTAAGTGGGGGTATCCTATACAGTGAGTCTGTATGAGACTGGACCACGAAATTAAATCTCTCTTTATAACTTCATTAATTGAAGAGTTTTATATTGTAAATGAGAACTATGTAACTTGATCTCAATCCTAAGTGAATTATGAACTCTTGTTCATGAGGATTATTTTTTGATTTGTATGGGTGAGAGTGGTCTTAACTGTTGACTCAATATGCTTACCATTTTAGGAATGATGTCGAGTGAAGAACTGGGAACATAAATTCACAAGATGGAATTCACTCCTTTCTGACTTTAAGGAAAGTAGATAGGTTGTTTTCTTAAGTGTTGATTCCGAGACTTGAACAATGAGGCCTCACCCTCTCACTAATTTGAGAGAGACTTTGTTTATGGTTACAACATAAACAGTATTGTTCATTAGAGAATCAATAGTACTTAAGATGCAAGAGGTAATTATTGGGGTAAAATAGTAATTTGACCCAACTGTAATTACGAACACCCTGTGAAGGATTAACGTACAAAATATGGTTATTCAATAGACACATAAATATACCGCATTCATAAGAGTGCAACTATGAGTTTTTAGTAGTATGCCCCATGGTTAATGAATGTTGATTAATATAATTAATGAGTTTAATTTATTAATCTCGAATCATTGTTGGTCCATTAGGTCCCTCTAGTAGCTCACAACAGGTTAAAACAAGGAAACAAAGTGATAAAAGAATTTGAGTGTTCAAATTAATTAAGGAAATTAATTGTATATGGTACAATTAACATTATGTATGAGATACATCATAAGGTTTATAATGTGAGAAAATAAACTTTATAATATGAGAATATTAACATTTGAATAGGATTCAAATATTAAATTAGTATGAATTAGATTCATATTAAAATCATAGGTTATAAGAGTATATATGTATTGTGACACATTGAATCAAATAGATAATATTGGATTTCCTTTAATTAATTAAATAAGATTTTTATTAATTAAATGGTTATTTAATGTATATTTAATTATATATAAATTAATTAATTTTGATTTATTAATTTATATTAATTAATTAAATATTATTAAATAAATAACTCGCCTGCAATGCAGGCGAGTGGGGAGGAAAGTTATCCCTCACGTTAATAGAGATGTGATCTTTATTGGTTTTTTGGACGTGAAACTCTATAGAAAGAATTTCTCCCTCTCTCACTCTCAACTTCAGTAAGAAACTCTCAGTTTTTTCCCTTCTCTTATAAAAAAGGTTCCCACAAACCTTCTTATCCCAAGAGAATACCGGTGAAGACCAATTGGTGTGTTCTTGGAGAATGTAAAATTAATTGTTTTGGAGATAAGATCAACAAAGGTAATTAATTTCTTTTTCCTTGAATCTTATGGCATGTCTCATAGCATGTGTTGTTCTTCTTCTTTTGCATAAAATCATAAAAACGATGTTGAGGCAAAGCGATTAAATGCTTTCGCCAAGAGGATTCAATTCCTTCACCCTAAACTTGCATTCTTTTACCCAGGGGTACTAGCTTTCACACAATCACAGTAGGAACTCGTACCTAGTCAATTCCCAAGCGTTCTAGTCAATGTCAAGTGCTTTTCATCTTTTTAACTTCACAAGAACATGATTGCAATGATGTGAATGCTATTTTCTAGTGATATTTGTTAAGTACACATGCAAGTGTAATTGCTAGCTTATTTAGTGTAATTTTCAATATATACTAATCCTAACTTATCTAAATGTATTCTCAATATAGACCAATCTTAGCTTATCTAGGTATAATTCCTAATATATACTAATTCAAACTTATCTAAGTGTAGTTCTCAATATACATTAATCCTAACTTATTTAGGTGTAATTCCTAATATATACTAATCCTAACTTAATTTAGGCATGAAAGAGTAAATAACATGCAAGCGAAAGCAATTTGGATCTAAAGCACTCTAATTACATCAACTTTAAGGATTAAACATGTAACAACCCCAATCGTTGGGGTAAATCCTCTTAGTAAATAAGTTTAAGTTATTATGTGTGAAAAAAAAAGATAATAATAATAAAAATATAGTTATCCTTATATATTCATGCCTTTATTTAAGCTAAGTTGGAATTTAGAAATTTGAGCTAAGGAAAAATTTGGAATTTAGAAAAAAAAAAAAAAAGATAATTTTATCTTAGGGCAAGTAAAATAAGGTGATTAATTTTGGTGGGATTGGATAATTGAAGTAAATCTTGGTTGTAGAAGATTTTATTTGATTTTATTTTGTTTGGTTGGAAAAGAAAAGGGGAAAGGAGGAAGGAATAGGGAATTTGGGTTTTTATAAATAGGCATCGATTTGCGTGCCAAAATAAAGAAAAAAAAAAAGAAAAAGTAAAAAGGGATTTTTCTCTTCTCCCTCGCGTGCCCCCCCCCTTGGTTTTTTCCTTTCTTTCTTCTTCTTCCGCCGACGCTACTCTCTTCTTTCTTGCTTCTTCTTCTTCTTCTTCTTCTTCTTCTCCTTCCTCGCAAGTGGAGCGCCGCCGCGACATCTTCAGCGCCGCCGCGGTTTCAATCAATCTCTCTCTCTCTCCTTGCAGTGCCGCCTACTTTCTCTCTCTTCCACCCCGGTGCTCCTCCGCTGCCATTTCAATCAAACCACGCCTGATTTCTCGTCACCAAACCGGTAACGTGAGAGTAAGTATCTCGGACCCAAGGAAAAATTTATAGCTTAATTTGGTTAAAAAACTGTTGATGCTTGAGACTTATGTGATAAAAATTCCCTTAGGTGGCCGGGAATTGTGTTGGGTAAAAAGGATTAGAGCAACTGCAAGTTAAGCCACACTTGGTGGACCAAGAACTTTCCAACAGACTGCCGTGCGAATAAGTGAATATAATTGCTCAGGTAAGTGACTTTACTACCTGAACCACCTTCCCGCCTTATGTTTAGTTGCCATGATGAGTAATACTTCTACGCCCATTGAGATAGCATGCTTGTATGATTTTTCCTATGTTTCAAAGGATGTATGTGAAATGCTTATGCTTGTATATGAGATGATTGTAAACAGCGCTGTTAGTGTATAAATTCATGGAAGTAAAGGAGTGAGAATTTAAATTGGTCATGAGTACTGGGTAGTGGTAACTCCCCTACGTCGGCTGGATGTTCACCAGAGGATGTGTTCCTTCGGGTTCACCAGAGGTTGTGGTCCTTCGGGGTCACCAGAGGTTGTGTTCCTTCGGGTTCACCAGAGGTTGTGTTCCTTCGCGTTCACCAGAGGTTGTGGTCCTTCAGGGTCACCAGAGGTTGTGTTCCTTCGGGTTCACCAGAGGTTGTGGTCCTTCGGGGTCACCAGAGGTTGTGTTCCTTCGGGTTCACCAGAGGTTGTGGTCCTTCGGGGTCACCAGAGGTTGTGTTCCTTCAGGTTCACCAGAGGTTGTGTTCCTTCAGGTTCACCAGAGGTTGTGATCCTTCGGGGTCACCAGAGGTTGTGTTCCTTCGGGTTCACCAGAGGTTGTGGTCCTTCAGGGTCACCAGAGGTTGTGTTCCTTCGGGTTCACCAGAGGTTGTGGTCCTTTGGGGTCACCAGAGGATGTGGTCCTTCGGGTTCACTAGAGGTTGTGGTCCCTCGAGATCACCAGAGGTTTTGTAATCCTTCGGGATCACCAGAGGTAAGAGTTCCTTCGGGGCTCCAGAGGTTTGTGGACATCCAAATCCAACTGTAGGGAGAGTATAACCAGTTCCCTATAAAAGTATGTTAGATATGCCTGTCTTAAGGCTAATGCACTTAAAGGACTTGGGTGCCAGTAGAACTAGTTTTCCTATTGAAGTATGTTGATATGCTTGTCGTATGACTAATGCACTTAAAGGACTTAGGTGCCAGTATAACCAGTTTCCTATTGAAGTATGTTGATATGCCTGTTGTATGACTAATGCACTTAAAGGACTTGGGTGCCAGTATAACCAGTTTCCTATTGAAGTATGTTGATATGTCTGTTGTATGACTAATGCACTTAAAAGACTTGGGTGCCTAGCCCGGCTCCGGTAGTGGGGTCACTTACTGAGTAATATAATTGCTCACCCTTCCATCTTATTTTTTTTAGGTAAGGGAAAGAACGTGCTGGCGAATGACAAGAGGAATCCTTGATAGCTTCACGGGACCCATAGTAGCTTCCGCTAGTACTGCATGTTTTTAAAGAGTTTTGGTTAAATTGTCAAATTTTGTTTTTGAAATTTGTCTTTTAGTTTGTATTTGGATTCCGGTTCACGAAATTTTTTTATTGGTTTTATTAGGGGTACCCCGAACCAAGATTTCCTTTTTTTTTATATATATGTTTATGCATTGTTTTTTTTTCCTTACTATTTAGCATAGTGTCTTTTTGAAATATGCATGCATTGAGTAATGGTCCGATTAGATTGTATTAGTCGAGTCGTTACAAAACATGCTTGTTTGATAACCAAAAACAAATTTTAAGAAACTTACATTGGTGTAGCTCAAAATTGAAGAAATCCTCTTGTTGTTTCTGGTCACAAACACTTAGTAGATCATTGTAGAGTCTTCCCAACTAATCTCCCACCTTAGAATGTATTGTATGATCGAAATTGTGATGAATTTGAAGCAAGTTTGAAGGTTGGAGAAAATTTGGAGTTGGAGGATTTAGAGAGAATATTTAAATCATATTTAAATATTTTCAACTCTCCATTATCGTTTAATTTAGAACCAAACGATTATTCGTTACGTATATTATATATAATTAACACATACTTCCTTAAACTGAATTCAAATGATTCAAATTCTTTCACCACACTGTTCTAAGGTTTAGTCCGATATGAGCTACCAACGGGACCTAATACCTACTCTAGATATATTTATGACCACTGGATATAACCATGATTAGTAAGTTGATTCTTCACAAGTTGTTCGTAATTATAGCTGGGTGAAAATTATCGTTTTATCTCTATAATTACATCTTGTTCCTTAAGTTCCATTAATCCTCTAATGAACAATTAGTTTGTGGTCCAACCACCAAACCGAGTCCCTCTAGAGCAGATGAGATGGTGGGGCTCCTTGTTCAAGACCCGAAGTTAGTACTTAAGGGAACAACCTCTTTATTATCCCTAGAATCAAGTAGGGTGATTTCTGTCTAGTAAGACTATGACCCTAGCTATCTACTCGGTCTTATCCCTAAAATGGTAGGCTTATTGAGTCAATGAGCTCGGGCCACTCTCACCCATGCAAATCAAAGGATAATCCAGAATAAACAGGAGTTCATAGTTAGCTCAGGATTATGATCGAGTTACCTAGATCATCATATTGAAATGATCAATCTTAACAGTAAATGGCGTAAGAAAGTAAAAATAAAAGTGGTCCGGTCCTATGCAAACTCATTACATAGGATGCCCCCACTCACATGTGTTTACATGAACGATATAGAATCACATCATTTACATCAAATACAAAGTGTACCTCATCCATAGTGTCCCTATGATAAGATACCTAGCCTTATCTATATACTAAGACCATTTTAACTTTTACTTAAATTTGATCCATTTTTATGTTTACGCATAAAGTCTAAGTATTCATGTTATAGCTAGGGGTTCTTAGTTTATTGGATATAGATTTATAAGTAACTCACATATTCAATAACATCTTTATTGAATGAACTTCAATATCAACTTTATTGAAAATAGAATATGTTTATTGTTTACAAACCATGAGTTTTAGGACATAAAACCCAACAAAATATTTAATAAGCGTTAGTAACTTATCTATGCAATTTCAGTGTTTTAATTTGCCAATTTTAGAATTAGCGCTTTTAATTTTCTAATTTATAATGTGATTCATAGTTGTTAAAATAAAAATTTAAATTAACTTTTAGGTTTCTTTTCTTGATTGTTACGTTTGTTGAAAATAACAAATAGTTTTTCTCTGTTTTTTCTCGAGTGAAATTGACCACCGAGATTTAGTTAAAAAATTAACTTTTTGTAGCTTATCGATTGTTTTGGGCCTTCTCGGTACATCGCAGGCAAATTACACCGAGATTCTACTAATTTTATTATATAATCTACCCAAATCTTATACTAAATCTTATACATTTTCAACTTTTTCCAAATTTGATTATTTTTACCAAATATTATATCAAATTATTACTTAATTTTTCAAAAATTTAGGCTAATTTTTGTTTCCACAATTATATGAAATTTCAAACTTTCAAATGAATTTACCAATTATTCAAGGACTGTTTGTTGAACCGATATGACAAATTTAGAGGGGTGAATAGAGTTTAATTAAACTTATTTCTAAATATGCTCAATTTAAACTAATTAAATTATTTTTTTCAAACTAAATTAATAAAAACTCTTATTGATGTTGAATATCAAGATTGATAAAAATATATGAAACACGAGATTCAATCAATCTCAACCAAGAAGAATAATAATATATAACACACTAAAAATTAAATGCAAAATTAAATGAGAAAGAGTTAGAGAAGAAAAAACCATGATTTTTATAATGGTTTGGTCAAACTCCACCTACATCCACTTTCCCAAGTGCCTCTTGGGGTTTCAATTAAAAATCTCTTTTGACTATTTCCACGGATTAGAGCCAAACAATTATCTTGCTCCTTTTTCGGGTTCAAGAGCAAACCGGTCCTTTCCACGGGTTAGCATCCAATCGTTACAATATTCTTAAAGCTTTAAATCACACAATAAAACTCTCTAAAAAGAGTAGATGTACAAATTTTGAACTCACAATATTTAATCCTCACAATACAATAAAAATATCTCTATAGAATAAGATCAAAATAAAGAAATTTGAGAGCTTAAAGAGAGAGCAACAATGGTAGCCTTTTGCAATTTTTTGAGGATTATAAAGTTGTAAAAGTTAAAACAATTTTGGGGAAGATGAAGTATGAAAAAGAGAGAAGTTGGGTAAAAAGTAGATTTTAATTTATGTCATTGGATTGATAAAAAAAAAAAGTAGAATTAAAGGTGGAGATTAAAAGTAAAAAGTGTTTTTTTATTATTATTATTTTAAAGCAAGTAACCATTAAACACAAACATATATAATATTAAATTATTTTTCTTTTAAAACCAACCAATCGTTGAACATAAACATAAAATTATATTAAATTTTTTTTCTTTTGAAATCCAAAAATCAAAACTCAACCATGTGTCACTCAGTCCATAACTCCAAGTGGCACTCTCTAAAATGGTCCAACTAACCTTATTTCCTCTATAACTTCTTTGTTTGAGCTCCAATTTGGGTGATTCAAAAGGCATCAGAATCGTTGTTTTGAGCTCTACACTATAAATTATTCAAAATAATAAAATTATTAGTAAACAAAATCAAGTTTGTTATCATTAAAACTTAATTAATTAATTAATTCGAGACTAAGGACTAAGAAGCCAACACTGTTTCCAAATATTGAAAAATTAACTAAAATATTTACAAATATAGCAAAATTTCACTATCTATTTGCGATATCCATAAATAGTAGTCTATCGCGGTCTATCGCAGATAGGCTGTGATATTTTGCTATTATTTGTAATATTTTAAGTCAATTTTTCATTTAAAATAATTTCCCATTATTCAAACGGATTTCAAGTGATTGCATTTTGATTTTTAACTTTTGGGTAAGATTAAATTTTGCAAAAAACAATTAGGTAAGATATGAAAAATAAATAAACTCTCGATATTAATCTCAGTTAGATTAACACTGAGATTCTATATGTTATGGCTTTCTTGGTAAATTCTTGGGTAGGTTAACATCGAGATTCTACATTTTTGAGCTTTCTCGATAAATTCTTGGACAAATTAACACTAAGATTCTATATATTTGGGCTCTCTCAGTGAATTTGCAAGCAGATTAACATCGAGATTCTATAAATTTCTCATATTTTACTTTTTTTCTTCCAAAATTTGACCTCTCTCAATTTTTAAAAATCACAAGTCAAGCACTTGAAAATAATTTGAAAAATTTGGGAATTCATATAATTGTGTCAATAGAAAGATGGCTGGATTTGTAGAAAATTTGAAAATATATAAGATTTTGTATAAAATTTGGGAAGATTAGATGATATTTGGAAAAATTAATAGAATCTTGGTGTGTAATTAGCTCGAGATGTACCAAGAAGGCCCAAAACAATCGATAAGTTACAAAAAGTTAATTTTTTTTAACTAAGTCTCCATGATCGATCTTGCCCGAGATGAACTGAAAAAATAATAGTTTAACAAAATTTCAAAAAGCGTGCTAGTTTTGAAAAGTGAAAACTTAATAGTGTTATTTTTGACAATTTCCTTTAACTTGAAGAGCTCTTTTCAAATAAAACAAAATGAACCAAAATATTTATAAATATAACAAAATTTCACTACTTATTTGCAATAGACCGCAATAGACTATTATCTGTGTCACGATAGACAGAAATAGTAGTCTATCATAGATAGACTGTGTATTTTGCTATTAGTTGTAAATATTTTCAACCGTTTTGTCATTTAAGATAATTTCCCTAATTTGAAGTTATTTTTTACTGTATTTAGTAGTTGTCCTTTATAGTCATTTGATATTTGTAAAACCATTTTGAATGCAAGCAAACCAAACAAATTTGTCTATAAAATGACTTTTAAGAAAATTTAACCAAATTATAATCAAGGTTTATTTTTAATAATTTTAGAAAAAAATAACTAAAATAAAATAAATTTTTTAAAAAGATTTTTTTCATAGGCAATCCAAACGAACTTTAAGAGGCCATTTGTTTCGCAGGCATCTTAATTCTCACGAAGTGACCATCTGGATTACCAGGTTTGTTTTGCAATATTGTAAGATGCCCTAGCATCTAGAGATTATGGAGGGCATCTCAAGAGTTTTGGATGCACTCCTAAAATATGGGTTTTCCAGATTCCCAAGTTTATGGTATCCCCATTCTACATTTTCTCATGCTTTTTTTTTTAAAAAAAAATTTTACATATATATATTAATCTTTATTTACATTATATAATTAAAATACATATTGTCAACCATATATATCATTTTTTTTTGTGTTATATAGTAATTTTTATTATTTTTTTAGCAAGATATTCAAATTTAAATTCAAGTTAATATTTATTGTATAAAAAATATTAAATTATGATATATTATTTTGTTGAGAAAAATAACATATAAAAATAATATAAAGTGTATCAATTCAAAAAGAAATTCGAATTGATAAAAACAAATATGTTATATAAATTTAAATTATATCAAATTAATTATAAATTAATAAATAGTCGTAAGGGCATTCTTGAAAAATTTAAGATATTCTCAAGTAGAATTTCTATGAAACAAACACAATCAAAATATTCCCAAATATGTGTAAAAATATTCTTACAAAACAACATGGTAATCTAAAACTGTCGGGTATCTATAATTTTGTATATATATAATTGTAAGTATATAAGATTTCGGTTATCTATCTTTCAAAAAAAAACAAATGGCCCCTAAATATCATATATTTTTAAATTAATTCAAATAGAACTGATGTTTCCTAGTTTTCTAATATAACACATATATGGAATGTTGGACGAGGATTTTAACATCCCCAACCTAGTTTAGAGGTACACAATATATGGGTGGAGATTCCAACCATATTAATCTTTTGTTTGAATGATATAATACCTTGATCCCTTAATTTATTGAACTAGTTAAAATGGGTGTGTATGTATGCGTGTATAATTCATTCTAATATCTAGATCTTAAAACCATTATACAAAAATAAAAATATAAATATATTAGAACGAAGACATATTCTTTGAAACAATTCGTTAAATTTAAAAAAATAAAGGTCGATTTCTTAATTTTTTTTTTTTCCTTTTGTGAAACACGAAACACTCAATCCAATTTCTTCAATTAAATGAATTTAATGTCTAAATCTGTTTTTTTTTTTTTTTTTTATTTCTCATAATATATGGTCAAACTTTTACTGTCAAGATTTAAAAACAATAACGTATCCATTTTACATCATCAGTATCAATAATTTAATTATTAAAGGTAGATGCATGTCTTAAAAATAATTATATCTATGGTAGTTGTATGATTATTTATATGAGAGTAGCAACAACAAGTCATTTTTTAATTGCCAACAAATTTATATATTATAATATATTTTAGGATGACCAAAATTCTATTGGCGTAAGTGATGGTAGCTTAAATACTTTCATAATATGATAGTTTAATATTCCAAGGTCCTACTTTCTCTCATCAAATTTGAATGTCAAATTTTTATCTGTTTAATTAAAAACGAGGTTAGTTGATTGGGTTGTATGGAGTAGAATAATAAAGAAAGAACTTGAATTAGTAAACTTATGTTATGTATCCTTCGATCAAATATCATTAGGGTCTATTTAAATTAATTCAAAAAATAAATATTTTTTAAAAATTTATTTTTCTTTAAACAATTTTGATAAGAACTCTCTGGAATAAAGATAATAATGACTTTCAAAATTCATTTTGAATGGTTACAAAACACTTGTATTTATTTCTAAATGACTTGATTTTTAAATTAATTACTTGAAAAAGTATTTCAAATACGCCCTTAAACTTTATGTCATAAAAAGAAGCTTTATTTTTTTAAAAATTATGGGTTCAAATCTTCATTTATAATTTGAATTATATAACACTTAAAAGTGGAAAGTTTTGAAAACAAAATAATGCAAAAATATTAGTGTAACTCAAAAATATGAGTGAATCATATTGTTAAATGACTAAAAAGCCCATGTTTAACCCACCATTTTACGCTTCTTCTTTTGATTTTCTCAAATTGGAAGCTATCACTAATAGCAACTATCGGTGATAGTTATTAGTGGCTGTCACTGATAACTGTTGTCAATGATAGCTCTCAATTTGAGAAATACTAATATAACATTGAAATAGTAACACTTGAAATATTAGCTTTCAATTTGCTATCATTTATTAGTGGCTATTATTTGTGACCCAACTTCATAGGACCTGAACTAGGTCGTCACTATATGCATGGATATATCTAAAATGACTACTTTTTATAATTTTACAAAAAAAAAAAATCAAAATCAACGTAACTTTTTGATTGAAATAAATATTTTTTGCAAAATTCAAATAACATAAAATCTTTGATTGGGGTACCCTTTGTACAGTTTTAATAAAAACAAAAAAAAAAAAAAAAACCTCAAATAAACATCTGACCATGAGAAATTTTAAAATAAAAAAATAAAAGAAAATTCTGAAAGATGAACATAAAATCTCTTGTGCGAAAGAATTTGACTAGTCCCAATGGCACGGTCAAGGTTTTCTCCCATCATTTGCCGAAGTGTCCTTTCACTTACCTAAAAAACATAACATGAAAAGAATGAGTATAAAATACTCAATAAGTAACCCCACTATTGGGGTCAGGCTAAACACTTATTTCCAATGGCCATCTAGTGAGCGATTTAACCCATCCTAACACATATCTGGTGGCCCAAAGACTCACAAACGTAACAGGCACCCGTCAGCACCCAGTAACATAGTAGGGAACCCGTAGGCTTCCAGTAACATAGCAGGAAACCCATCGGCTTCCGATAACATACTAGGAAATCTGTCGATTTCCAGTATCCTAGCAGGAAACCTGTTGACTTCCAATATCGTAGTAGCATTAGGAGGGTAAATCGTCACCTTTCTCTAAAGATGCTTATGTTACGTTCACATTATAAATCATATCAAACATGTGCTAATACCTTCATACTTATAAAACGCTTCTTGGTATAAACAGCTCAATTTCACCCAAATTAAGCAGATCATTCAAAATTATCTACAATTGTCTGGCTCAAGGGCGATTCCAGTAGTAAGATTACATACCTAGAGATTAAATGCAAATAGCTAACCAAGCAGCCAATTCTTTGAATTAAAACCTTAAAATATACATCAAAACTCAAATTAAGTCTTTAGGCTTCATTCCAAATACAATTTGCTCCATAATTAAACCAAATAATCTTACCCTAAGTGCAACTATCACAATCATCTTCCATACTTCAAACAATAGGTCCAACCAAAATGGACTCTTTATCCCCCTTGGACAACTTGCTTTCGGTTTCAAAATCCTTCGACGCTTGAATCTAAAACCCAAACTCAATGGGTAACAACAATTAAAATCAACACCAATGGGTAATCACAAAATTACTAGAAAATCAGCAGTACTTACCAAAACAATCCTACCTTAACCAAATCTTGAAATTCCAGCGTAACCCATGAAAAGGGATGATGCCGGTGAAGCTAAATGGAGGGAAAAGAGTTGGGCGGTGACTTGCAAATGGCAGACTAAAACCCATTGACATATTGGCTTAAGTATATATATATACTTCTTTAAATTCTCTTTCCCTCTCCTTTTCCTTTTCCAAACCCTAAATATATATATATATATATATATATATATATATATATATATATATATATATAAATCTCCCTTTTCCTTTTCCCAAAACAAAACACAACTTATTTAATATAATATTTCTCAACCCATCAAACCAAAATATCTCCCAATAGCTTCTATCACTGATAACATGCTATCGTTAATAGCTTCTATCATTGATAACATACTACAAGTGATATGTCACACCCCTTCCCAGATTATCCTCCATAACCTAAGAGGAGGTGTGAGGACAGCAACCTTCACTCCTTTGTGAGGTTCACTGTTCGCCTACTAAACACTAAAGACGGCTCAAACGAGATTCTTGTGTAGGCTAAGCATCCCGAACTCGCTCGCTACCTGAAAAAGTAGAAAAAAAATAGGAAAGTATGAGCTGGATTGCCCAGTGAGTGACTAGTTTTGTAAAATTATCTTTGGTTCGAAAACCAACATGGTAAAACTGCTATAACACAATACGTATAAAATATGGATTCAAATCATAACTATCGGAAAAACATGCTCATATACCCTTGTTAAATCATATACGTACATTTCCGAAAAAGATAACTCAAGAAATCAAATTATGCTCACACATAGCATTTGTATACAATTCATGTTAAGCCTTGAGATAAAACATAAGCCAGGTCTTTTTAAATAAAACAATCTACAATGCATCAAATCTTCTTTTCCTTTTAACATTTTCCTTAGTCGAGGCGGAGCAAGACTCGACGCACCCAACGTCCGCAACCTCTATGTGCACATAGGAATATCTCGGGATTCCTAAGTACCTTCTTCGAGTCCATCAGTACTGGGTTCCTAGACACAGGGTTGCTCACATGTCTTCTCAGTGTCCCTCAACATTTGGTCCCTTAGAAACATTTTGGAAGTAGGTATGTTTCACATAAACAATTCATTATAAAACCTTTCATGGAGAACAGAGCATTTCTCAATAAATAGCATCTTATAAACATGTTTTTCAATAATGCCTTAAAATCGAGTATAACTAGCCATCATGCTTATCTTGAAGTAAATCATTATAAAATTACATTTAATAAGAAAGCATGCCTTATAATCAATACAATCATCCATCATGCTTTTCAAATCATCATAAAAAAACCGAACTACACATTTTCAATAAAATCATTTTTAAAGAAAGAAAGTATCACTCACAAAGCTTTAATAATTGCTTGAGGGAAGTTCCCTTTTCTTCCTTCTAATTCTCTTTCTCGAGCTTCTTGGACGCAGGGTTTTCAAGTCTGAAATGCAAGGCAATTGATTTTCCCTTCTGTCTACTCGGTTGGACACAACCTTGCACCTTGAACACAAGGTGCAGCCTTCCAACAACTCTTCTAGCTTCACCCTTTGGACGCACAGATTTCTCTTGAACGCAGGGTCTAACTTGAGTGCAAGGTTCACCTTAAATGTAGGGTTTATAATTTCCTCCTTCTGGTAGCACTGTTGGACGCAAAGTCGATTCAGTTTTCCTAAGTACTAATGTTCGTTATTATTTCTTATTTGAATTAAGTTGTTTCTTAGCTTGTTGCACAAAATAGATTTTAACATTTCTGTACAAGGATGCGTCGAGAATTACTCTAAATGTGCTCATGATTAAGCAAGTTTTCCTATAAAGACCCAAGTATAAGTATTTATAGGTATCCTGGTGCGTCCAGGGTCGAACGCAGGGATTTATAATAACTAGGCGCTGAGATTATAAGCCTGACTATGCTGGTGAACTATACATGTAATATATGCAATTGTTTGTTGTGTAAAACTATACATTAAGAATGAAAAGAATTTCCTACTACTAATAATGAGGTGGACGCGGTGATGGTTAGTCATATGTCATTTAGTGTCAGATAGCATGCGTTGAGAATGAATGGAACCATGCGATAGGAGTTAATGCAAGAGTTAGTTGTTACCTAAACCTTCTGAGTACAATTTCATACCTACAAACTGCAATTGTGAATCCATCTCTCGATGTTTCGACGCCACATTAATCTTATTTCTAAGACGCATGGTAAGTTTGCGTTGGCAAAAGATGAACTACATCTCTGCAACTCATCTAGTCTTAATAAATGCTAAAGATTAACTATCCACTCTCTCAAGCTCGACAGTTATGCTTACTACTTGTGTTTGTCAGACAAAGTCATGCAAGCTAAAGATATGCATTAATCAAGATGTAATATGCTCAGAATTACTCAAGAAAACTAACTCTTAACATCAACTCATTCATTCAAACATGGTGTAAGGTGTTCAGTATAAAGATAGATGAAAGAGAATAGTCAATCAAACTCATATTAAGCGAATAAGTCATTCTCTCGAATGTCATTAACAAAATATAAGCAAGAAGGAGAAAAATGGAAATAAAACAGAAATGAAGGGCGTCAAGCCGCCACTGGCAACGTCTTGCTTCATGGAGGCTTGAGATGGTCGCTATCTGATACATAAATTCCATAGGGTAAAGGTTCTCACTCACTGAGAGATGACTCTGAAAATGCTCAGAATCCTTCTCTCAGAAGAGCTCGAAATGGAGGCTGGTTATGGTGAGGGAGAAATAGTGCAGAGCTTTCGCCTCTTGAACTCGTCTCTCTCTCCCTTTAAGAAGCTTTTGGGCTATTTATAGACGTCAAAAGGTTGATATCATGATGACCTGACACCTTTGCATTAAATTTCACCCATGCTGCATAGACTTTTCAGATTTGTCAGCCTATTTGTTCTGCCATGATCTTAATAGGTTGCTACTCTTTTTCGTAATGACATGACAGCTGCTTGAGCGTGCTTGAGTTTCTTCTTCAACGCATGGTCTTCAACGCATGACCTCACCGCATAGGCTCGACGCATGTTCTCGCAGCAGCTTCATCTCTTCGTACTTGGTTGTTCCCACTCCTTTTCTTCTTAACCCTGCATTAGGAACAGAAGCTTATCGTTTTTCAGGCATTTTTCTTTTGCAAGTAGTGCCAACTCATGTTGATACATTTTTCATCATTTAACTACCAAAATCATGCGTTTAACTCCAAAGTTACTCTAATTAAATCAAATAATGACTATAATAACTTGTATTTCTACAAGTTATCAACTAACAACTTGTTGAACGCAAGATAGCTAGGAATACCTCTTCCTCTTGGCCGCAGACTCCCTCTACGGATGCAAGGATTACTCTTTTCAGCCTTCTCTCTCTCATTTCTCTCCAGAATTCAGACTTAAGGATCATCCCTCTGCTCATTTTACCTCAAGGTCCAATTTATAGCTTTGGGATGAAGGTCTTGTCATCCAACTTCTCCTTTCTATTTGCCACTTGTTTGCCACCTATCACGCTGCATGACACATCCGACACGCAACCTGACACCTCTTTCTTGTAAAGTGTTAAGTCTAAATGAAACCACGTAACCTTTATAAACTCATCTTATGCGTTCGATTTGTTCCGAGATACAAATCATGGATCCAACTTAGTGCCTTTATGCATCCATTTAATTCTCTTTTTAAGGTTTTGCTTCTTTATTCTCTTTCTTCCTCCCGGCCTTCCTACTTTTGACCAGGTTTCTCTTTCGCATACTACCATGCGTCTGTGCCTCAACCGCATACTACCATGCGTTTGTGCCTTAACCGCATACTACCATGCATCTGTGCCTTTTGAGTGACAATCATCCGACTATGCTTATTACTCTGTTACTTAGCCAAATTACCTCAAGACCTTCCTTCATGCGTTTGTACTTCATGCGTTTATCTCTACTTTGTTATGTGTCCATGACCTTCCTTCTATCCTTAAGGATCCCTTGATTGTCCCTCTACGCGTTCTTGAGTTGTATTCCAAGGTTATGCTTCCAACCTCTTTCTCATACTTAGCCATTTTCTCCACAATAAATTTAGTACACGTCCATCTCTGGCTTCCTTTCTTTAGACTTACTTCTCAACGCTCTAAATTATCCAAGACTCAACAAAATCTCCCTTGATGGAAGTCATGTGTTTACCTTAAATTACGATAGCATCTTTCCTCGATTTCACCTTATGCGTTTTATCCTTCTTTCCGAGACTTAAATTTCCTTCCAACGCACCACTAATCAACTTTAGTCCTCTTGCTCGTACGTCCTACTTAAACCAAGCTTACGTCTCCTTCCTTAATTACCTCTTATGCATTCACCTCTTTCTCCTTGAGCTCTCGGGTTACCTCCTATGCGTTCACCTCTTTCCCTCGAGCTCTCGGGTTTCCTTACAATACTTCAACACTTATCCATTTTCGTTTCCACAATGGTTACCCTTATCATGCGTTTTCTTAGTTTTGACCATGCGTCCAACATGGTCTCTTACTTACCAAATATGCGTCCAACTCGACTAACTCCCGACTATGCTTTTAACTCTTTCCATCACTTGGTGAGATTTCCTTTCTTTTCCGTAGATTATACTTCCAAGCTTAAAAGCATACTTGCGTTCTTCTAGTCTGGTTATTCTACTTAGAAGAATTCTTAACTCTAAGAATTACTTCAAGTCCAAGATACGGAGATCACTCAATGAAATCTTCCAAACCTATCTTCGGCTTATTCTTAACCCAATACTTAAGCACAAACCTCTCTTTCCTTTAAGTTCAACACATACTTATTCCTATTTTGGCAACATTTCTCGGCCAACTCCACAAGCTTGTGATCCAATACCACCTCTCTTGTCTTATTTCTTTTCCTTATAAGCTCTCAAGCGCATATGTTTAAAAGTAGAGTGTTACATGATAACTTTTAGGCATTCCACTTACACTTTAGTTCGAGATTCAACTTTATTAATTAATTCCACTAAGTTGGCTACCAATGATAGACTTCTATAAATGGCTATTAACTGTGGAAGAAAATCATCAAAGATTAAGCTATCATGATAGAAAACATTAGTGGTTATTTCTGATAGACTTTTATTAATAACTATCAATTTTGAAATATTAACGCTCAAAGCTATTAATGGTTATTTTTGAGAAACTTTTATCATGGTTATTAATCATAGACTTCTATCATTGATATCTACCTAAGTTCAATATCACCGATACATAAATTTGACTGATATCTATCTAAGTTCTATTACTAATATCACTAATAATTTATATTACCGATACACAAATATTTAGTGAATTCTTTTTCTAACATTTAAAAATATGAGTGATAGCTAGTAAATTCTTCTATCAATGATAGAATTCTTTGAGTGACTAAGTTATAAGTATATTAGTGGCTATCAATGATAGATTTATATTATTATGAGGAGATTGGGGAGATGGAAGAAAAATAGGAAAAAGAAAAGAAAAAAAAAAGGGAAGAAGAAAATATGAGGAGATTGGGGAGATGGAAGAAAAATAGGAAAAAGAAAAAAAAAAAAAAAGGGAAGAAGAAAATATGAGGAGATTGGGGAGATGGAAGAAAAATAGGAAAAAGAAAAAAAAAAAAAAAGGGAAGAAGAAAATATGAGGAGATTGGGGAGATGGAAGAAAAATAGGAAAAAGAAAAAAAAAAAAAAAGGGAAGAAGAAAATATGAGGAGATTGGGGAGATGGAAGAAAAATAGGAAAAAGAAAAAAAAAAAAAAAGGGAAGAAGAAAATATGAGAAGATTGGGGAGATGGAAGAAAAATTGGAAAAAAAAAGAAAAAAAAAAGAGGGAAGAAGAAAATACAAGGAGATTGGGGAGATGGAAGAAAAACTGGAAAAAGAAAAGGAAAAAAAAAAAGGGAAGAAGAAAATATGTGGAGATTAGGGAGATAGAAGAAAAATTGGAAAATGAAAAGGAAAAAAAATGAAAGAAGAAAATATAAGGAGATTGGGAAGATGGGAGCAAAAACTGGAAAAATGAAATAACAAAAAAGAAGAAAAAAAGAAGCTGTGGAAAATAAGGGAGGGTAAAATTGGAAATCACAAAAATGCAAAATTTGACTAGTCAACATTTGCAATTACTTTAAAGATGTGCTATATTTTTAGATTTTTTCCCTTATTTTGCTATCTATTATAAATATCCATTTATATATTTGATTGTTGTGCGTATTCAACACAAATTTAATGTCCTTCCAAGTTTAAAACGTTGATGGCAATAGAAAAATTTCGAGGTCCCAATTTTATAGAAATATATATAAAAGAATGTCAATGTTAATAGAAATATATTTATGAAAAAAAATTCATATGAATAAAAAAAATAAAAAAAATATTTAAATAAAAAAAGGAACATTTTAACACCTATATTTTAACACTGTTCCATAGGTGTTTAAAACTTATTATACTTACATAAGATATCAAAATGTTTTTACAATGTAAAATAAAAATGTAGATTGTTGATATCAAAAGAGTTTGACTTTTACATGACAATAACAGTAAATTTGTATTAATGGAAAAAACGCAGCTTGCAAGATGGAAAAATCTACATGACAGTATGGTGTTTGTCACATATGCTCAGATGCTTAAGTGAGATAGTTAATAGGTGTGACAAGTTAAGAGTTTTAGAGTGAAGAATGAATTTACTTCCTCTAGAGCTATCTTAGTGTATTGATATGAATCGATGACCTAAATTCTCTCTTTCAAGGCTTTCAAGTTACTCTCGGATCATTTTCCCTCTCATCAGGCAGGGGCATGTGAGGAGTGCACCCAACAGACCATCTTATGCATGTTGGGCTTAGCCTCGACCTTAGGTGTAGCGTGTTGGCCCATAAGTCAACTCTTCCATTTAGACCCACTCGAACCTTGGGTATCATTAATTGCCCAAATCCTATTACGTTCTTTGCTTTATTGTCTCTGTTATCATGTTATGTCGATTGTATCCGTTAGTCTAAAATCACCCATAATATAGATATAAGATTCACTAACATTTGCTCAAAAAAGAAAAAAAAATCCGTAACCATTTGAAATTGTTTAAGTAATTGGTCAATTCATATAAAATAATATTTTTGGAGGTCAAATAACCGTTGTATTATTATTCAATTCTGACCACATGGGGGAAAATAATGAAAACAATACATTGGGGAAAATATCAAAGTAGATGACATATTTTTAATTTAAGGTCATGACAATAATATATGACGTTTCAAATTAAATTAGAATCAAAGGATTAAAGATGTGCCCAAAATGGGACCCTCAATAGAGATATAATGTGGCTTGCCTTCTTCCAACAACCCCACAGGACAGGTATTCACTGGTTGAACAATACTTTTTCTCAATCTCAATTAATAGGGAAAAAACTATTATTTCACATCATCATACGTTGAAATTTAGTGGAAAAGTAGTAAAGTTTCGAATGTTTTAGATTATTATAAAAGGATTGTATCGACTTAAAGTATATTTGGTTTAACAATTTAATTTTAATAAAAATATTATTTTAAAATAGTTGAAGTATTTCACAACCATTAAAAATAGCTTTTCAAAAATATTTAGTGTTTGTGTAATACATAAAATTATTAAAATATTCTTACCTGTCCTTTATCTCACTTCTACCATGATTGCTGTAGGTTACTACTGTCCTTTGTCAGCTACCTCTGCAAGCAACAACATTTGTGACCACTCCAATTACTTACTTCAATAATCTCTACCACCCATTCTAACAAGCAACTCTGGCAACCACTCTACGAATATTAGTACAGTATAAAGATATTCACTTTTATTGAATTATTCTTCGTCGTTTGAAACTTTAAAACGCGCGTCTAGCTAGGAAATACTCGTGTACGGTGCACCACACCATGCATTTATATACAAAAATCACTTATAAATATTAAATACCCAAAGCCCCCATTTTCTCACCACTCAAGAGCTCGCGACCAAATACCTTCCAATTTCTCTCTCCATATGTTTTGTACGGTCACTTTATTCTCTCTCTTCAACTTCAACAAAAATGAAGGTACTACCAATACTACTTTTCATGTATGAATTTCGTTGGTTTTTTTTTTCCCTTAGAGAACATTTTCAAAATCTCAGCTAAATCTGGAGAAGTTTGTTTCATCTTTAGGATTTGATTAGACGTGATTTCCAAAAAATAGAAAAGTAAAAATAAAATTATTAGCAGATGGAGCTTTAACTTCTAACTCAGACCGTGCCTCACTTTTACCAATACTACTTTTCATGTATGAGTTTCGCTAGTTTTTTTTTCTCCTTAAAGAGTATTTTCAAAATCTCAGCTAAATCTGGAAAAGTTTATTTCATTTTTAAGATTTGATTAGACGTGATTTCCAAAAAATAGAAAAGTAAAAATAAAATCATTAGCAGATAGAGCTTTAACTTCTAACTCAGATCGTACCTCACTTTGACAATTGCAGCAAATGATAGTGATCCGGGTGTCGATGAAGAGGGGATCCAAGTACCGCAGCAAAGCCTTGAAGATTGCAGCATCTGTCTCAGGTAATTAAACATACATATAAGATAATTTATTTAAATATAGAAAATATCTAAAAATAAATCCAATGATAGTTAATTTACGATAGGAATTACAGGTAACGTTGAGAAAATTAGCTTGGTCGGGGACGATAAAGATAAAGTGGAGGTAGTTGGAAATCTCGATCCAATAAAACTTACTGAAGTGCTGCGAAAGGGTTTTGGCTTCGCACATTTGGAGTCAGTGAGCCTAGTTGAAGACAAAGACAAAGACAAAGGCAAAGATAAAGATAAAGATAAAAATAAAGAACCTGGTATAACGTGGACATGCTCGTGGGGTGTGCCTCATCAATCATCTTTGTTATTGCTACCTTGACCCCTACCTTCCTATTCTATATGGTGATTTGTGGTTGATGGGCCTAATTAATAGTGATCAATACAAACGTGATGAAGATATATACATATAACTATTACACTTTTCTCTTTTTTCGTTTATTTGAAATTATTATTTGATCTAATCCAATATATAATATACTTCGTTTTCACCACAATTTGAAGAGTTATTTTTTCTTCTTCCTAAGTAGTTGTATCTTGATGATTATCTCATGCACTCCTGGAAAGATTAAAGTACGTAGCTATATGTGCAAAACTATGAGAAAAGTTATGCTTTGGAGTTCGGATTTTTTTCTTAAGAATTGTTTCTCTATAAGAACAAGTTTTTTCCTCTTTGTGTACGTAAAACTAAGTGGGATGCATAGAAAATCTAAAGTAAATGAAGAAATTGGTATGGAGTGTATTTGAAATATATTTTTAAGTGATTAATTTAAAAAGTAAGTTATTTTCGAAAAATGAAGTATTTAACAATCACTCAAAATAAATTTTGAAATGTATTTGAAACAGCTTTTATCAAAAAAATTTAAATAAAAATGAATTTTTTGAAAAATATTTTTTTCTCAATTCAATCTAAAAAGATCCCTAATATAATAATTAATAACGTAAGTCAATAGGTTTAAGCAACATATTAGTCGACTTGAATAATAATAGTTCAACGTTGTTTCATTTTAAGGGTAAGGTACTACTTAAAAGATTTCATTCATATATTTTATAATATACATCATCGTGTGTGTAGGGTACATGTGCACGTACACGTGTAACGATTTGTAGTCAATGGAGCCTTTTGGATCTAATTTTTATTTGGTAAATATTATACATTTAGTCTTTGAGTTTTAAGTTTGGTTTCGATTTAGTCCTTAGATTTCAAAATGTTACAATTTTACCATTGATATTTGAGTTTTGTTTCAATTTGGTCCCTAGTTTTCAAATTTTACATTTTAACCTTGATTTTTCACTAAATACTCAACTTTAGTGTTAATGTATGTTAATAAATTTGATCTATACATATGAAGGAAGAGCCCATTGTCGTGGAGCGTCGTGACGCTCCTTCACCATTGTCGCGATGCCGTTCTTCTTTTTCCAGAAACGCATGTGCAGGTCGAAGACGCGGTTCAGCTAGACTGGTTTGGCCGGTTCAATGTTTTGGTGGTTAGGTTCAGTTGGTTTTTGCCCGATACAACCATATTTTCAACATTGGAGGTTCGATTCAAGCGGTTTTCACCTAGTTTGGACTGGTTATAAGTGTTCGAGGTCGGTTTGAGCGGATTTCTCAATTATTATTGTAATAATTTAGCTGTTTTAAGCCATCAGATGCCAAAATCAATCCACTTTAGTGTGTTTAATTAATTATGCATTTAGAATGTATGTTTTAATTAAATTAAATTTATTTGTGCATAAAGTATACCATATAGACTTATCTACTAATCTTGAATTAGGTAGGAGTGAGTTTTATCTCGCTAGACTATGTCCCCAACTATCTACCTAGTCTTACCCCTAAAATGATAGGCTTATTGAGTTGGCAAACTTGGGCCACTCTCACCCATTCATATTAAAGAATAATTCCAAGTAAACAGGAGTTCATAGTTAGCTAAGGATTAAGATCGAGTTACCTAGGTCATCATATTGAAATAATCAGTTTTAATAGTACACATGTTATAAAGTAAAGGTGATTATTTCATAGTCCGATCTTATGCAAACTCATTGCATAGGATGCTCCCACCCTCATATTTCTACATGAACAATATAAGATCACATTGTTTGTATCATATACAAAGTGGGCTGTATCCATAATATCCAAGGATAAGGTACCCATCCTTATCCCTATACTATAGACCGTTTTGGCTATTACCTCAACTTGATCTAACTTTATGTCTACACGAAGTCTAGGTATTCAAACTATAGTCAAAGGTTCTAGTTTATTGAATTTTAGAAAATGCAATTCATATATTCAAGAACAACTTTACTTAACAAACCTCGATAAAAACTTTATTGAGAATAAGTTCCTAAAATTACAAAGTACGAGTTTTAGGATATAAAACTAAACAATATATAATTAAAATAAATAATAATAATAATCAGTTAATTTACAATTAATTAATTGATTTAAAATATCTCATATTTATTCAATTATGCATTTAAATTATACTAAGATGCATATCTCTCTTTTAACCTATAGTTTTAATATGAATCTCACTCATATAACTAGTACAAATCTAGGCTTTAATGTCAGTGGAAAACCGACATTACAGAGGTACAATGTTGGCTCAAAACCAACACTAAAGATCATGTTATTAAAGGTCTTCAATGTCGCTTGTCCACCGACATTATACATGACCCACATTTCTATGCCAACTACCTTCAATATCAATTTTCGACCGACATAAAAATCATCTTTAATGTCGATTTTCAACCGATATTGAACATTATCTTCAATGTTGATTTTTCACCTGCTTTTTGTTAGTAATTGTCTGATATTAAATGTCTATCAATGTTTTGCTATTGAAAAAATAAAAAAAAAATATATATTTTTTGCTTAAGCACGTGCAAATCAATAATATTTCTTATTTTTCTAGAAACAATAGTATTTCTCTTTTATCTGTACATGTACAAAAATAAAATCTTAAATGCTCAACTTTCAACAAATACAAAAGTTAACTAACAAGGAAAGTGACAAATTGTCTCTAACACTTGTAAACTCAAATTTTATATATACAGCTCAACTTTCCACAAACACAAAAATTAATTAATTCACAACAAAGAAAGTGTCAAATTGTTTTACTAAGTAACCTATCAACAAATTACAATGATCAATATATACATAGAACTTTAAAGTCTAAAGATTAAGAGAGTTGGTTGTCTGAGGGGTCATTATTATCCCAAAAAAATATGCAAGGAAGATATCCTTATTAAGTATATAAAGTCGAAAATATTAAGAATATATCAAATAAAGCTCTAAATTAAAACTTACCTAACTACCAGTAGAGCTCCAAAGGTTATAAACTAAATTACAACACTTAAAATGAAACTGAAAAGTCTAAACAAAACATTACCGCATAAATATCTTACCAAAAAGGCTAGAGTCTAGTCTGAACACACAAACAAGAGTTTACCGTGTTAGAGACAATTCAAAAACATTCTAATTTAGTCCAAAAGGAATCTAGAGCAACATTAGCCTCTGAACAAATAAATGCAGCTCCAAACTACATATAATTGAAGCTAACTACAAAATCTTCCAATTATATTCTGAATCTACACATTTATTCTTCTTGCAACAAAAGAATCTCAACAAAGTAATGGACCTTATGAACTAAACTAACTCTAATATATATCATGACAACTCAATAGAGAAACCATAAACAACTAATTATCATATGACTACTATAATATAAAAACAGGATAATCATAGCACTTCAATATTTAGTAAACTAGAATTTTAAGAAGACAGTCTTATAAATATTACCTTTTAAATAGCACACCATGCTACCGTCACTCCACTTCCTACAGGTATCATTTTCCATTTCACTCCTATAGATCCAGATGGGAGGTTGAGCGGTGATGGAAGCGTTTTGTAATTACATTTTTTTGTCTATTAAGAAGCAATTAGTGAGTGGGTTTAAGCTTCACTTCTAAGCCAAAGTACTTCTTTTCAAGCCAAAACAGCAAACCAAGATATAAACAAGCTAGAATCTAAGTATTTAGACAAATCGAAGTACCAAACGAACCAGAATTTAAGTTTTAACCCGCATATGTTAAACATAATTTGAGGTCCCAAATCAACAATTGCTATACCCGCTAATTTTTAAAAGTATCAAAACTTTTAGATTTACCAAGTAGTAGCAAGTTTAGTAATCAATACATCCAGAGACTAAAAATAATTGATATAACTTATTGCTTTCATTAGTCCTCAAGGATCAAAACATACTGCTTCCTTGTCAAAACCTGCTCTCCCAATAGCCTATCTCATCCTTTCTTCCTGCTCTTCCTGGCTCAAAGAAGGATCAAAACTGGAGAGGGAGAGAAGTATTAAATACTAAACAGCAGGAAGAGATAATCATTGGGCGCAACTAGACTAATTCCTCCATATCAATGCAAAATGGGTCGACCTTTGTTACTTGTCCAAAAATATGCTATATTTATATCCAGAGTCGTAAAACAACAAAATCACAAACAAAGTCACCGCAAAAACTATAACTGGCCAATCTCATAAACAAAACTACCATTTCGTACATTCGAATCTTTTACATTTATTATCCCCCTAATTCCTTCATACTAAGGAAATGATCCCTGTACTTGCCAAAAATTTGTGGCACCGAATTGTAATCTTAACGTTTCCAAAAATATATGCAAATAAAAAAAAGAAAAAACACTTCAGAGATAACAATTTAAACAATGTTGTTCAACATGGTGTAGGATTAAATTGTGAAAGCCATGAAAAAAATGTGGTGGCTAAAGTTAAAAAAGAGTGTTGAAGTACCCTGTGTCCACAACCAGTTTAAATAAAATCAGAAACATTCCCCAGTATCTTCAACCAAACAATCCATGGAATCATTTATCCATACCAAAGAAAAAACCGTAAAAAAAGGGTTAAAACAAAATTCTAAAGTAGATACATCTTGAGCATTGAGAAATTGGAGAAGACGACCAAAAAAAAAAAAAAAAAAATTTAAAAATTTCCAAAAAAATATAAAAAAAACAAAAAAAAAAGGGAAAAAAAAAAAAAAAAAAATTTAAAAATTTCCAAAAAAATATAAAAAAAACAAAAAAAAAAGGGAAAAAAAAAAAAAAAAAAATTTAAAAATTTCCAAAAAAATATAAAAAAAACAAAAAAAAAAGGGAAAAAAAAAAAAAAAAAAATTTAAAAATTTCCAAAAAAATATAAAAAAAACAAAAAAAAAAGGGAAAAAAAAAAAAAAAAAAATTTAAAAATTTCCAAAAAAATATAAAAAAAACAAAAAAAAAAAAAAAAAAAAAAAACTTGAAATGTCGTCAAAAGGTTATTGAATCTACATGAACAAAATAAGTAAGCTTCATAAGAACATCTGAAGTTTTGGGGGATTTTCTTTCAGATTTTGTGTGCTATCACATCTTTGGTTCCCTCTACTTGTACATTTAAACTTCCAAAACTATGGCCTGTAAAATCTCAAATGGACGCTTAAAGAAAAGCAAAAATTTGTCAATATCAGCTACAAATATCAAACTTTCAAAAGCAGCAATTCAAATACTCCTCTTGTAATGAAATTGAATATCCACAATGCAAAGAAACAAAAATACACCATGCAAAGAAATCTAATTAAGAAACAAGGCCATAAAGATGGTAAAAAAACGTTAAAACTTACAGCATGCTCAATGAAGGAAAAAAACCAACATCCCTACCATAGAAAGTAAAGATTTTACCCTAAAACTTATCGAACAATGCATCAAGTGACCTTATATTGGCAAGTGGATTATCCCCCACCATGACTTAAAATGCCGAAACCTTATCAGCCGCAGTACCCGACCTTTGTTTGGTGATCACCAACATCCTAATATCTTCACTCTTGCCCCTCGAAGCCTCATAATCCTGTGCATATTGCTTTCATTGATCTCTCCCCACAGTAAACCATGCAACATGATAGCACACAAAATAAGTAGAATTCCACAAGCAGTTCACAAACAAGTAGAAACAACTAGCAAACAACTATCACAAACTTCTTTTATGAATAACTGAACTTTCATTAAGAATACACATTATCACCTCATAAAACTCAAATTCATTTATACTTAAATCTAACATTCTAACTCTGATAGGGGTTGTTGGAGAGTTATGTGTTGACTCTCGTATTTTGCTCTACCCTTAACATCCGTAATTACCGTTGGGCGCTATTCGAGAATATTCCTCTTTCCTTGTAGGACAGCAGTCTGCAGATATTTTTGAACAAATTCTTTTTCCTTATTGGTTTCGCCTTCCTTCTCTTGCTGATCTGGTCAACAAGTTTAAAAGGAAAAAAGCATTGTGTGCTAGGGTTGCCGTTTTGAATCATTCTTAGAAAGCTTGTGTTTTGTGTGTGGCCTTTCTCGTCATATTGACAAGAGCTCCTGCTCTTACAACATTACGTTGTGCATTCGTTGACGAGTGATAAATTCACAAAAATTATTATCTTAATCACAAACAAATATTGTTGCTGTCAAGGGAAGCCTTGAGACTGTTGTGTGAGGAGGGACTTCTCGCGTATCTGAAGTTCAGTCCATCCAGTGAAGGGAGTTCACTTGGATTTGAGTAAGATAATTGATTTGAGAAGATTCACAGGCACCGATTGATTCTGCAATGTCGTTATTCTAATATTGTCAACTTAGGGGGAGCATAAGTGAAAGGAGAGGAAGTTTCACATCTAGGGGGAGCCTAGGTGAATATCAAGTCAAGTGTAATGAGAGTTATCGTAGAAGTGAACGTTTTACAGATAAGTTCCCTGTTGTACTCACTTGACATTACAATATTAGTGAATTATCTTTCTGGGGCAAGTAGGCCCCCAGACGTAGGTGTGTATCACTGAATTAGGTTACCAATTTCTGCGTCATCTTTACTTCATGATGTTGATGTGATGTTAAATTAGTTGTCAACACTATTGGTTTAACATTCTAATCACGTAAGTCGTTACACATTCTTTTCAATTCATATCAGAGCAGGTCTCTTAGTCTTTAGAAGCATTGATCATTAATGGTATAAAGGAAGGTGGATTTGCCATTAGATCACCAGTTCTAGATGGAACAAATTATTCATATTAGAAAGCCAGGATGACAGCTTTCCTAAAGTCCATTGACAGAAAAACTTGGAAAGTAGTGGTTACCATATGGTCACATCCTGTTATGAAGATAGAAGATGGGAGAGAAATTCTTAAACTAGAACTCTAGTGGACGAAAGTTGAAGATGAAGTGTCCTTGGGCAACTCTTGAGCCTTTAATGCCATTTTCAATAGTGTAGATCAAAATATCTTCCGTTTACTTAATACCTGTGTTTCTGCAAAAGAGGTTTGGGGCATTTTGTCTGTAGCTCACGAAGGAACATCAAAAGCAAGATGTCGAGGCTTCAATTGCTTACATCCAAATTTGAGAACTTCAGAATGAATGATGATGAATCAATTGCTGAGTTTAATGTCCATCTTCTTGACATTGCCAACGAGTCATTCGCACTTGGAGAAAAGATTTCTGAGGAATGACTAGTCAGAAAATGCTCAAATCCTTGCCGAAAAATTTTGGTATGAAAGTTACTACAATTGAGGAGGCACAGGATATTGCTTCTCTGAAAGTGGATGAACTGTTGGGGTCCTTGCTGACATTTGAAATGTCTCTTGACAGAAAATATAAAAAAAAAAAAATCTAAATCTATTGCACTACAATCTGTTGGTAAGCCTCTCAAAGAAGGGTTAGATAAAGAAATGGAGGAATCCTTGGCCGAATCCATAGCACTACAATCTAAATAATTTAATAAAGTACTAAAATGATTGGAAAAAAAATCAGGTGGAAAGACCTCTGGTCAGTATGGACCAAAATTGTTCAAGGTTGTCAATATAAGAAGGATGGGGAAAAACCTGTTAATGTCTATTCTCAAAAAAGAAAAAAAAAAAATCTATGGTGCAGAAAATGTGAGGGTTTCGGACATTTCCAAGTTGAATGTCCAACATTTCTCAAAAGAAAAAATAGAAGCTATGTACTGACATTATCAGACGATGAGACATACTCCAATGATTCTGAACCAGATGTTAAGGCTATTGTGAGCAATATTTCCTCTGACACTTCGTCAGGAGAGGTATCTGAGAGTACAATGTATATGCCGAAAAGGAGATTCATGATAATGTACCTGTGTCAAATGATCCGTTTTATCAGGCATTGTTCATCAAATGGCTTGAGGATATGAAAGTATTGGATGTTCAAAAAGAAAGAATTGAATCCTTGTTGGCTAATAATCATCGCTTGATGTCAACCATTACTGAACTAAAACGTGAACTGAGTCAGTGCAAGGTAGAAAAAGAATAAATGGTGAAAAATATCAGAATGTTAAATTCTAGAATTGAGTCACTTGATCACACACTTGAGAAAGGCAAATTTGCATGCAACCATCATGGATTGGGATTCATTGAATCAAGGGAGCAATTTTTCCCACCTCAGAATAAGGGGAAAATGATTGTTGAATTTGTTAGGCTTAGAACTCCGAACTCTCTCAGAGTAAGGAAAAACATGTTGGTGAATTTGTCAAGACTCAGAACACTAAATTCTTTGAAGCTACTGGAAGTCCATCTGGTCCTCATCACAAAACGAAAAGTAGATACAAGAGGCCTAGATAGATTTGTCACTTCTGTGGTAAACCAGGTCACATTAGACCTTTTCTGTTATTAGCTACTGAATATATCCAAAAAGACAGCCATCCCTGGCAGAAACCTCCAGGGTTCTTGTTCCGAGAGAATAAAAAGAAGACATGTGACAGCTGTATGGAAAGTAAAGCCTACCCTCCCTTAAGGATGTCATGTTGGTCGAATGATTGACGACAAACCTTATAAGTATTAATCAGCTATGTGATCAAGGGCTGCAGATTAGTTTTACAAAAGAATAACTTATTATTACTGGTAATGTTAGCACACTTGTTACGGGAGATACTCGATACTCTGACAACTGCTATCTCTGGAATCTAGAATCTACTTCCTCTATCTGTCATCTGTCAAGATAAACCGAAGTTGGCTAGTGGCACAATAAACTGGGGCCTATTAGTATGGAGACAATTCACAAGTCGTTATCTAAGAATGCTATTACTGGCATTCCGTCCTTAGCATCCGCAACCCTCATTGTTTGTAAATACTGTCCATCTGGGAAACAAACTCACGCCCCCCCATTATCTCAATAAGGGTCCTCCCATGTTTTGGAGTTGCTTCATTTAGACCTTATGGGTCCCATGCAAATGGAAAGTCTGGGTGGAAAACAATATGTGCTTGTTGTTGTGGATGACTTTTCAAGATCCTCTTGGGTCAGAATTCTTCGTGAAAAATCTGAGGCATTCGCCCACTTTCAGACATTGGCTTTACAAATTCAGTGGAAAAAGATCTTTGTGTCAAACGAATAAGAAGCGACTATGAGTAGGAGTTTGAGAATGTCCATTTTGTTACCTTCTTTGTGGCAGCTAGAATTCACCATGAGTTTTCTACTCCTATAACTCCTCAACAAAATGGAGTGGTTGAGAGAAAGAACAGGACACTTTAGGAAATGACTCGCACAATGCTACATGCAAAGCATTTTCCCTTACATTTCTTGGTTGAGGCTTTAAACACTACTTGTCTTATTCATAATCGAGTTGACCTCCGCCCTAGCACGGACACCACGATCTATGAGCTATGGAGGGGGAGAAGGCCAAATGTAAAATATTTTCATGTATTTGGCAGCAGGTGTTATATTCTCGTTGACACAGAAGTCAGACGAAAATGGGACTCAAAGGCAGATGAAGGAATATTCCTTGGACATTCAGCCAAAGTAGAGCATATCAAGTCTTCAATAATCAAACCTACACTGTTATGACATCCATAAATGTGACATTCGATGATGTTACGGATGCTGGTACACTGACTGATGTGGATGAGGCATGTGAAACTGTGTCGTCGGATGATAATACAGGTGTGGTTGACGATAATCTTGACAAGTCCTCTGATATCCCCTCTGAATCTGCTCTTAAACATGAACAATCTGCTACAACTGATCATCCTAATCTGATGACAAGCACCCTTCAAGTATGGTAAGCAAAAATTATCCATCTAGCAACATCATTGGAAGCCTGGAAGCTGGAGTAACAACCAAGATAAAGGACAAAGTAAGCTACCTTGAGATGATCAGCAATATTTGTTTCACTTCATCCATTGAACCAAAGAATGTTAAAGAGACCCTTGAAGATGAATGTCGGGTCAATGCCATGCAAGAAGAATTGAAACAATTCGAAAGGAATAGAGTGTGGACTCTTGTGCCTCGACCCAAAGCGTCCAATATTATTGGCACAGAGTGGATCTTAAAAAGCAAGTCTGATGAGAAAGGTGACATTATAAGAAATAAAGCTAGGCTGGTTGCTCAGGGGTATACTCAAGTAGAAGGAGCGAACTTTGATGAGACATTTGCTTCGGTCGCCAAACTAGAGGCTATTAGACTGTTACTCGAAATTTCATGCTCCTTAAAGTTTGAAATGTATCAAATGGATGTCAAAAGTGCCTTTTTGAATGGATACTTAAATGAGAAAGTTTATGTAGAACAACCTAAGGGGTTTATTGATCCAGAAAGACCACATTATGTGTATTGGCTAAACAAAGCCTTGTACGACCTTAAACATGCCCTTAGGACTTGGTATGAACGACTAACTAAATTTCTTGAACAACTTGGATACAATCGAGGGGGAGTTGATAAGACCTTGTTTGTAAAAAGATATGAAGACCAGTTTGTAATTTGTCAAATATATGGTGATGATATTGTTTTTGTATTGATGTTACAAGAATTGGTCAGTCAGTTTGTTAAACAAATGCAGGAGGAATTTGAAATGAGTATGGTTGGTAAATTGTCCTACTTTCTAGGGTTTCAGATCAAGTAGTTGGATGAAGGAGTGTTTATTTCTCAATCAAAATATGCAAAAAATATGGTTAAAAAGTTTGGTCTTGAAAAGGCAAGCATGAAACGTACTCCTACTCCTACTCATGATAAGCTTACGAAAGACAGTGGGGAAACTCCTGTGGATGAACAACTATATAGAAGTATCATTGAGAGTTGTAGTACCTAACAGCAAGCAAACCCTACTTTGCGTTTGTAGTTGGGGTTTGTGCTCGACAGCATTCTAAACCAAAATCTAGTCATTTAATGAGTATGAAAAGAATAATCCGCTACATCAATGGGACCAGCGATTATGGGTTGTTGTATTCCTTCGACAAATTGCACCCTAGTGGGGTACTGTAGTGCAGACTGGGCAGGGAGTTCAGAAGATAGAAAAAGCACCTCTGACGGATGTTTCTTTCTAAAAAATAATTTGATTTCGTGGTTCAGCAAAAAACAAAATTGTGCCTCTCTATCTACTGCTGAGGCAGAATATATTGTTGCTAGTAGTAGTTGCACGTAGCTTATCTAGATGAAGCAAATGCTTCAGGAGTATGATATTGTTCAAGATGACATGACACTATATTGTGACAACATGAGTTCCATTATCATCTTAAAAAATCCTGTGCAACATAGTCGAACAAAACATATCTATATCCAACACCATTTTATCCGTGATCTGGTTGAAAACAAACATATTGTGTTAGAACACATTAACACAAAAAATCAGATAGCCGATATCTTCACAATAGGTCTTGATACTACTCGCTTTGAAGTCTTGAGGGCCTCCCTCGGTGTTTATACTCTGGTCAAATAGCAACAAATTAAATGGGCCTGGCAAAAAAGAAATACAACCCAGTCGAAATATTCAAGCGAGAGATATGACCAAGCTTTAATAGCTCTAACCCCAGTTGGTAAAAATGTAACCATGTTCATTACTAGTTCAAATTCAAATTACACCATTTCATTTTTCACTTGGCAGTTGTGTGTAGATAATTGCGACTCTTTCACTGTGGTGCCGAAGGAAGTTACTTTTCCTAGAGAGTTTGTCTGTATTACCCTGTCTCTTTTTCTCTTTCGAATGGTCAGTACCCGTCAAGGAATTGAGACCTCAAAGACAAGCATGGTTTGCAACAAGGAAAAAGCAAAGCAAAATTTACATGTGGTAGAGGAGATCCATCTAGAGATCCCTCTGGCAATGACAAACAAATATGGTGTTTGAGTTCGGGGTATGCCCGATGGTAAAGATAGAGTGGGAATGCTAACTGTGATTGCTAAAAGATGGCATTTAGGTTTCAGCCCCACCACAGAAGATAAAGTGAAAACTACTGTAAGTTTCCCTAATCTTACCTTAACTGATTTGGTAGGTCCCGGGAAAGAGATCTTTCCAACAAAAGGTAAGTCTCTGTCGAGTGATTCTTTAGATCATTCCAATGATTTTATTGTCTCACAGCGAAACCCTAGTGTGCATGATAGGTCTCACGCCTCTGGGTCAAAACAAAATAGGATTGATAAAAACTTGGTGCCTGAAAATTTATGTCATGAATCCATCCACTATGATACAGTTGTAACTAAAAATGTGTCATCGAAAAATCTGTCTAACTCTGCCGAAGGTATGTCCAATGTTTGCACTCCTAAAATTGTTGCTGAAAATCTTCCCTCTGTGGCTACTATTGCCACCGAAAGTAATGGCGAGAATCTTAGTTCTTCTGCTGAAAATGTGAAGAATACAGTTTCTGTTCCCTCCGAGTCTAATGTTGATAGATGTATGAAATGAAGTAAGTTCGCTGGTATTGATCCTCAAGATGGTGTTGTGAATAATCCATCTCCTGTCAGTGATGCTTATGATGAGCAAGTAATGACTCCAAAGGCTGCCTCTATGTCCTTAGGGTCTTCAAGTACTAAGTCAGACAGTATGCTTTCTGATGAAGACGATGAGTGGGGCCTGTTAAGTTGTACGGAGGCAGAAAGTCCTGTCACCAAGGAGTTCTGCCAAACGAAAAACCAAGTCTACCTTAGGGGGTAATGTGGCTGCTGTTCCTCTACATGGGGTATCCTTTCATTCTGAAGAGGGTGCCAGTCTTTGGAAATATGTTGTGAAACGCAAAATTGTTGATGAGAAGGAACTTCTCCAAGCACCCAAGAGTGCTTAGATCTTATGGATCTTCTGTTGGAAGCTCATCTTGATAAAACTGTATTATGTTTGAGCCCTTTCTATTCGCGGTTGGTTCATGAATTTATTGTGAACTTGTCCACTGACTTTGACAATCCATCCAGTCCTGCTTTTCAAAAATTTCATGTGAGAAGACATCACTTTACTTTCACTATAGCCATCATAAATCAATACTTACAACGTGATGTTCCTGTTATGGAACAACTACCCTCTATGAGAGAGTTGATTTTTGAACTGCTAGAGAAGCTATGACTACATGGGCGCAAAAGGTCAGTTGCATGCTGCAACTCTCAATACTAAATGCGCTCTCCTTCATCGCATTGAAATCACAAACTGGTGCCCATCCTCTCATAGGTCTGGCCTCTCCATCTCGCTTGCTACTCTGCTTATTCAAATTGGTACTGAATCACCTTTCAACCATGGGGCCTTTGCTCTAAACCAAATAAAATGTCACATTGGTCTCAAGCTCTCGAACTCCTAATCTGCAATCTAAGGCTGATTTGTGGTATGCTGCTTTCTCAAAAGCTGGATATCTTGTTGCCTTCAATGATATTTTAACTATTGGATGTCGATGCTACACCCCCCATTATATAAGCCATTCCCTTTTTACCCCTCCTACGATATTTCAATAAAATTTGTGGTCTATCAAACTCATGATCAATGTTGAACTTATCTAAATAAATAAATAAAAACCAACATAATGTGATGCTCAACCTATAAACCCTATTTTCATTTGTAATTACTAAACATAAGTACATAGTACCGATGTGGACTAAATTGTTTTCCCTCTTGTAGATTGAAGGAAGAAGTGAAGGAAGTCAGAAATATTTTTGGTAAGTGAATTCTAAACCATTACGTGGTAAATTGAGTTTAGGAGTTACTTTGTTTATTTAAAAAAAATAAAAAGAAAAGAAAAGAAATGTTTGATAGTGGGAAGTAAGTCCGCAGCCTCGTATATGTGTATAAGCTGAGATTTTCGATCATTTTTTCCATTTTCAAAAGCTTCAACCACAACCTTGTAGCTACATGTTGGAGGGAGGAAGAAGAAGGTGTTTAGGGCAAATTGGAGAAGAACTCCGGTCGAATTCGAGGTGCAATTGAAGCTGGAATTGAAGGCTTGTCTGCTGTCGCGAAACATGAACAAGGTCAGGTGTTTGGTGAATCGAGAACGGAAGAAATCAAGTTTGAAGTTGGAAATTTCAGGTTAGTAAGTTAATTCAATTCGTAATAATTTTTGTGAAGGATGGTTGAGCTGAATGTGAAGAGAAACAGGTTTAAATATAGGAGAAAATGACTGATACTGATTTTTTGAGTGATCTGGAGCAGGTCGTTGTAAAAGGAAAGAAATTCTAATTTGGGCTAGAAATACAACTGTTAATAGATAAAAGCAAAGACAGTAGCAGAATGAGATAGGTTTTGCTGGAAAAAGCAGTGACACTGAAGGTGTAAGGGTGAGTAGCTAGACGAGTCTTGCTAGTGTCGCTAGTTGCTTTTTGTCTCACAAATCTCACTAGGTCTTGCTAGTCTTGCTGGTGTCGCTATTCTCGCTAGTCTCACTGGTTAAGTAAGTCTCATTGGTTTCGCCTAGTCTCGCTAGTGCATATCTCGCTGATTTTTGCCTATTCTCGCTAGTCTCGCTAGTGCATACCGCGCTGATTTGGACAAGTCTCGCTAGTTCTATAATTTTGTTAGTAGTTGGTCTCGCTAGTGAGCTTTATCTTAATGCTTAAGACATATTTGCTACACTTTAATGGGAATTCTAAGGAATCTAACAAAGGAAATTAAACCATTTCAGGCTGAGAGGAGCTAGGAAAGGCGTATAACCCTTTAAGGGCCTGAGACAAGTAGTGAGTGACAATTTTATTCAAAATAAGCATACTTTATACAAAGTTTTCATGCTATTTACCGTTGCTTGGAACCATGTTTTTATGTTTATGCTTTTCACGGGTTTTAAATATGCTATGATGATTATTTGCTTTAAGGAAGCATGTGTTTTCATATAAATGTATATTAGGGTTTTGCATTGGAAATATTTGAAGCATGCTAGTTGGTAATCGAGTTTTATGAAAGGCATGCTATTTGTTAATTCATGATTTTACGGAAGCATGATGATTGTTAAGAAATTTGTGAAAGTCTGAGATGGAAACTCGTGAATTTTTATTATGTTATTTTCAAAGCATGTTGATTTTGAATTATGTTTAGAAAAGGCTCCCAATGCTGAAGGACTCGGAGAAGGCATGTGGGTAGCCGAGATATAGAAATGGTTCCCAATGTTGAAGGACTCAGAGAAGGCATGTGGGTGGCCTAAATCTCGTAGATGGGACCCAATACTGAAAGACTTGAGAAGGTATTCGTGTAACCCAGGATATGATATCTATGTGCACATAGAGGTATGATAGATGCTGTTGTGTTGAGATTACTCCATACAACTAAGGATATTTGACATTGGATGTGTTGAGATTGCTCCGCCCCAACTAAGGATGTTTTCAACATTGAGTAGCGTTGAGCTCTATTCTGCCTCAACTAAGGAAAGTGTTTTTGAAATATATTGAGTTTTCATGTTTCTTTTTGGAGAAGAACATATATGGTATGACAATGCTACTTGAGCATGTTTTGCTTGGGTATAGGAATGAACTGATGTTATTCACTTATTGTCATAAATTGATTATGGTTTTGATTAGTTTTCGAGTTAAAGGAAGATTTTTACTAAATAAGTCACTCACTGGGCAAACTAGCTCATGTTTTCCTTGCTTTTCTGTTTTCTAGGTAGCGAGCGAGTCCGAGGTGCTTAGCTTACACAGCAACTCGTCTAGGCCTACCATCATCGGCGTCTGTGAATTTAGAGCGTTGTAAATAGTTGACCTTAAACTTGCGTTGTACATATAGAGGGTTAAGGGCGATTAATGCGCCACTTTAAGTGTTAACCGAAAATGTACGGGTCCAGTTATAATATAAGACGGTGAAGTCCGAATATCATTCCACTAGAGAGCCAATTGTGAAGGTTTAAGTTACTTAACTATTCTAGAGTTGAATCAATTTTATTTGAGGATTGGAATTAATATTGTGAGTTAAGGAAAATATAAACAAAATAAGGAAAGTAATAAAGTGAGAAACACAAGAGTCAAAGAGAGTTCTAGGGTAATGAATCCTTGTTTATTTCACCATGCAATATTATAGATTTCATGGATTTTATTGTAATTCATATGCCTAAGTCTAGAAACTTAACTCCAAGTTATTTTCTCTAAAAAACAACCATTTCTCATGCAACTCGATTGATTACTAATCTTTTGAAACCAATACAAATTACATAGCATTAAGAATAGTCTTTAGCAACTTTTGTTGTCAACTTAACTACTCTCATGATAGATTAACAACAATTCATTATTATAGATCAATTTAAACATACAATCTCTCAATCATACATATAACCTAAGATCTGAAGATGGCCAATCCACAACAATTAAACACAATAACAATGAAAAGCATAATCATTCCAACAAAACCATGAAAGTTTACAATATCAACACGAATTCATAAACAATTCATCAAAACCCTAAAACTAAAGAGTTTAGCCACTCATAGCTTGAAGCAACATGTTTAAGCAAAATAAACAAAGAAAGAGCGTAAAGAAAGGGAAACTCTACTAAAAAGAGGCTCTTGATTGAGGTAGCACCGTCAAGATCTCCTTGGCTCTCATGTCGGAATTCGAATGGCACCACGACTGTTTCAAACTCTTTTCCTCTTCCTTATAACTAACTCACTCTTTAAACTCTTTTATGAACTCTCACTCAATTCTCTCCTTCTTGTGGCTCTTTTGGTTTGTAATTTCGTGCTTTGATTGATGATTAGGACTGCTAGAAACCCCTAAATTCATAGAGTATTTCGCCCAAAAAATGTTATCAAAAATAATTTTTTTTCATTTATGGAAATTGGCACGTAGCGCTGGTCTATAGTGCCGTGGCACTGCCATTTAAGGAAAGAGAGCACTGCGGCATTGGTCCATAGCACCGCGGTGCCGTGATTGTGTTCCGCATCTTTGCTCTCGGGTTTTAGCGCCGCGACAGTGCCGTCCTGGCGCCACGGCGCTACCCCAATTGTGGCAACTTTGAGTTTTTCTTCTTGTTTTCACCGTATTCTTGCTCGGTTTTGATCGTTTGGTCTTTTCTTCTAATTTTCCTCATCTTAACCTGAAAACCACTAGCAAACAAGTGAAACTTAATATAAACTCCCTTAATTTGAGAGGATAAAAAGTACTTTTCAAGTGCTTATCACCACCCTAAACTTAGAGATTTGCTAGTCCCAAGCAAAGAATAAAATCAAATAATAGGGAGTTTAGATGAAGAAGTGTGCAATTGACTCATGTCTTAGAGAATAGCATTTAGAGCTTAAGTAGAAACATGCAAGTATATCTATATCGTTATAATCGTTCAAGGCCAAATCTTGCTATCTCTCATGTGTGTGTGCAAGTTTCTTTCAATTTAAAATGCTAGAACTCAAATTAGGACTTAAGAGAGCTTCTTTAGTTTTCCCCCTACTCTAGCTCATGCACCAATCTTCAAGCTTTCGTACATTTCAAGTGAGTATTATGTCCATTAAGGTGCCTTTCAATCATATGTTTTTCATGGGCCCTAAACTTGCATTCTTTTACCTAGGAGCACTAGCTTTCACACATTCACTGTAGGGACTCATACCTAGTCAATTCCCAAGCGTCCTTACTGATCACAGCAAAGGCAGCTCTTTTACCCCCATCCATGCATATTCATTACAAGTTTAACATTTAAAAAGATAGACAAATAAAACTTATACATTTTTGTGTACACTTTTTTTTTTTTCTTTTTTCAAAGGCATGTATACTCTTTTCTTTTTCCTTAGTGTAAGATTACAAACTATCATGCATTTCCAATCTCTAACCGGTGGAGCCTTTTGGAGTGACAACCAAATACACCCAACTTAATCCTTTTTTCAGTTAAAGATTCTGAATTAAAGCTGCTACGTGCTCAAGAATATGAGAGATTTTAAGAGGGACTTAAATGAATTTAACTCAAGATAATGCTATTCTATTTCCACAATAAGTCATCTATCATGCAAATTTGAATCTCATCATGGGCAATCAACATCAAGGCACACAACCATAACCAACATTCCCATTAACTTCAAAAGCTCCAAAATTTTAAAAAAATTTTCAAAAGTAACATGCATATGATCATTAAAACCTTCACAAACATGCATAGCAGGATAAGAAAACACAGAAAAGTATGAGAGACACCTCCCAACCCAAACTTAGAATCATGCATTGTCTTCAATGCATAAGAACATCAAACAAAGAAAGAGCAAGCCTGGGAGCAAGTGGGAAGCCACCAAACAGGTTTGATGTAAGGAGTACTTTGTGTGATAAACCAAGATCCTAAGAGATAAAGCATATAAGTGACTCAAAGATTTATTGAAAAGAAAAGAAAATGAAAAAGAAAACTAAATAAAGCAATAAAATTGGGTTGCCTCCCAACAAGCTTGGTTTAACGTCTTCTAGCTAGACGGGGCTCAAGAGTCACGGTGGATCCCAAGGTGGTTTCTTCCTTTCATGCTTTGGATCACCTATAACTTTTAGTATTTACCCACATTGACACTCACGAACATATTCATTAGCATTTAGTGAGTTAGTCAACAAATCATTATCAAGTTGGACATCATCTTTTCTAATGTAGTCAATAATCATTAAGGAGTCATTATTCTTAGATTTTACTGGACTCACTACTTCATTTTTAACATGCTTCTCCATGATTTGTTCATAATTCATTATAGGTTTCGGAGGCATTCAAGAGGTACTAAGAACATTATTGCAACTAGAAACATGCTTCATAGGATTTTCTAATTTAACATTAAGCATGCTATTAGTCTTACCATTCAAAGGAGGCTTATCATGCATCGAATTCTTATTTAAAGAGAGAAGCGATGGTACCTTTGTGCTTGGCTCATGATGCTCACACCTTTTTACATCAATGCTTAAAAGTTTTATATATGTCAAATGTTACCTCCTCATCGTTAAGGCGGAATGTGAGCTTTCCATCTTGCACATCAATGAGGGCCCTTCCAGTGGCCAAGAATGGTTTCCCAGGGATTATGGGGACTTCGATATCTTCCTCCATGTCTAATATCACAAAGTCTGATAAACTTGTCTACCTTGACCAAGACATCCTCCACAATGTCATAGGGATGAACAAATGATCGATCAGCCAAAAGCAAAGTTATGGTAGTTGGTTGCACCTCTCCACCATTGAGCTTCCTAAACATGGATAAAGGCATTAAATTAATGGAAGCTCCAAGATCACAAAGTGCTTTAGTAATGTTATTATTGCCTAAATGACAAGGGATAGAGACACTCCTTGGATCCTTTAGTTTTGGAGGCAATTTCCTTTGTAGTGCCGCACTACATTCTTTGGTTAGTGCAACCATTTCATAGTCTCCATACCTTTTCTTCTTAGACAACACATCCTTCATGTACTCGGCGTACTTAGGCATTTGTTCTAATGCCTCTGCAAAAGGAAGGTTAATTTCCAACTTTTTGAAAATGTCTAAGAACTTAGAAAATTGAGCATCAATCTTTTTCTTTTGAAATCTTTGGGGAAAAGATAAAGTGTTAGGAATAAAAGAAGTAGAGTTAAAAGTACTCCCTATGTTGGACTTTAACTTCTCCTTTTCCTTAGATGACTCTCTTTTTGTGGAACATCCTCTTCTTGTGGAGGTTCATCATCTTTATCATTGATCAAGGAAGTGGATAGCTTTTTCCCACTCCTCAAAGTCACGACCTTGCACTCTTCCCTTGGGTTTCTCTCGGGGCAACTAGGGAACTTACCCTTTTGTATTATTTGGAGGGAAGTGGGCATTTGACTAAGTTGAACCTCCACGTTTTGAATCGTCTTACCTTGGCTTTGAATGGTGCTTGAAATAGCTTGGACCGAATTCTCCAATGTGGTTGTCCTTGATCTTGACTCTTTGACAAAGTCAAGCATTATGTCCTCTAGTGATGATGTCTTTGCATTCCCAATTCATTGAATCCTTGAGGTGCTTGCAACACATTCTTGTTGTTAGCATATGAACAATTCTCATGATTCCTCAAGTTGGGATGATAGTGCGGTGGGAGTTGTTGTTAACCTCGATATTGTTCTCTATCCACATAATTGGCTACTTCTAACTCACTTGGCTCTTGTTGATTTGTCATGGTTGCAAGGGAAGCTATTGATGGTGGACTTACTTGGGCTTGGCTTCCTTGAGAAAATTTAGATAAAGTATTAGTGAAAGAAGCCAATTGAGCTTTTAGAGAATTTACCTTGTCCATCTCATATCGTCTGGTGGCTTTTGGGATGACTGGAGAAGACTGTTCACATGGCCAAGTTTTCTTGTATGGTATAGGCCTCTTGAGCATTCTTGAAAAAAAATTGAGCCTCCGGCGGTAGCATCTAGAATGGATTTGGTTGTGCTTGACAATCCATTATAGAAGAGTTGAATTTGTAGCCAATCCTGATAACCATGTTGAGGGCATCTTCTCAAGAGATCCTTGTACGTCTCCCAAGCCTCATAAAGTTGTTCATCCTCAAGTTGGCAGAATGTTTGAATCTCTATCCTTAGTCATTAAGATTTAGCCGGTGGAAGATATTTGTTCAAGAAAGCTTAAGCTAAGATCTTCCATGTGGTGATGCTATCCGGAGGTATGGTTTCCAACCAATCCTTAGCACGTTCTTGTAAAGAGAAAGGAAAAAGTCTAAGTTTAATTGCATCGTTAGAAACACCATTCATCTTTACCGTTCCACATATGTCTAAGAAAGACTGCAAGTGCTTATGAGGATCTTCATTAGTTCTTCCTCTAAAGGCTAGCTCTCTAGCCATGTGGATCAACCCCGGTTTTAATTCAAAATTGTTGACATTGATGGGAACATTCATGATGCCGGGTTGATTTGCCGGTAATGTCGGTTGAAAATAGTCCTGAATTGCCTTTGGTATCTCCTCCGCCATCTCCTCGATGTGTTTGCGTTGAACGCTTAGATTCCTTTTACATGTCCTTTCAATCTCGGGATCAAGAGGGAGAATATTAGTATTATCTCGAGGCATAAACCGACAAAATAAAATAAAAAATAAAAAATAAAATAAAATAAAATAAAAGATAAAATATAAAATACAATAAAAATAAATAAATAAATAATCAACAAAATAATATACACCTCAAATTAAGATCTATCAATTCTAATGAATATTAAATAACAAAAACCGTTCTTCGGATCCCCGACAATGACGCCAAAAACTTGATGCGCCACTTTAAGTGTTAACTGCAAGTGTACGGGTCAAGTTATAATATAAGACAGTTGTAAGCACTGAATTGTAAAACCAAGTGTTGGGGAGAGCAATGCGATTGAGGTTATGCGTTGCTAGAGGAAAAGTAGCCAAGAAGTAGAGCAAAATTTTGGTTAAGGGTTGGCCAAGACCATGCGTTGGTGAATGTAGTGGGAAGTTGAATTATTTGAGAAACCATGCGTTGTTGATTGAATCACGAAGGGTTGTGAGATGAAGTAGTCATCGCATCGAAAGATAAGTGCTCATTGGCGGGGAAAGAAATATGCTTGAACTATGCGTTGAAGTCACCATGCGTCGAAGACAACCATGCGCTGAAGTCACACTGCTTCCACAACAGAACGGTCTTGACGCGATGAAGCTAGTAGTGTGAATGACTATGTTGTATGCGTCGGAAGTAGGAGGCGCCGAGAACACCATGCGCTAAGAGTGGTTAGTGGCTGAAGGCACTGAAGGAGAATATAGACATGAGTGCCTTGCGTCGAAGAGAAGACCCGTGCCAGCCTATGGGTGAGGGATAAGTCGGCATTATCATCTCGGTACTTTTGAGGGATACGTCGGCAGTATATATAGGTGAGTTTAATCACTTTCAGACATGTTTCGAGAGCTTAATTCGATTCCATCTTTCAGAGAAACCACCAGAGAAGGAAGAGGAAGGTGTTCTTATAGTTTTTGGGCGAAATTCTACCCGTTTTGGTGCTGAAGTCCGAGCTGGAACAGAGGATTGATCGTAGACTCACAAACTGTATAGTGGTCGATGTTTGGAGTAAAACGACTCGAGGAAGCCGAGTTTAGGGCTGAAATTTTGAGGTTAGTAAGTTAACATAATTCCTAACAAGTCTTATGAAGGATGGTTACGCTGAAATTGAGGTTAATCACATGAATCTTTAGGTAAAAGCAGCAACTACAGAACTGTTATGCAATCTGGAGCAACGTGGAATGATTTTGGCATAACTGGAGAACAAAAAAGAGTTGAGCCTTGAAATTTTGAGGTAAGCTGTGGAACTTAATTCTTTACAAGTTTATAGAAGGGAAGAAGTCTTAATATGGGCTGGAAATACGTTTTTAGCAGGGATTAAGCAGAGACATCAAAGCTGTAATAGTCAGCTTTGTTAAGAAGAAGATAAAGCTCAAATGTTGGTATAATAGCAAAAGTGAGCTGCACGCAAAGTGTTCTTTGAATTGAAGTCTAACAGAAGGGTAAGCAACAGCTAATAGTAATAGCCTTAGTATTTAAGGCTTGAGAATGAACTAATGAAAGCCTAACTGCATGATGAACTACAAACATTGTGCATATGTTGAGTTGTTGTTTATATTAAAGTGAATGGAAAAGAAGTATAACAAGGAAAAGTATTTGTTTCAGGCCAAGAGGAGATAGGAAAGGCATATAATCCACTCACGGCCTAGGAAGAATTTTGAGTGACACTTTTCTTACTTTAAAACAATTATGTTGAATATGATAGTTTGGTTTTCCAATGGAATATGATTTTGTGATCAAATGATTTATGAAGCATACGTTATGTTCTTAAAGTTATTGAAAAGCATGTTTGTGAAATGTTATTGATATAATAATTGCCCTGTATTCTTATGAATCATCTGTATACAATCTGTTTATATAAAGTGTTGCTTCTTAAAAGAAATATGTTTTAGAGGAGGCTCAATGCTGAAGGACATGAGAAGGCATGTGAGTTTCCCCGGGACCCAGTACTGAAGGACATGGAGAAGGTACTTGGGCAACCCGCCATAGTCTTATGTGCACATAGAGGTTATATGCTGGTGCATTGAGTCTTGTTCCGCATCGAGCCTTATATGTTTTCGACGTTGGGGTGTTGAGTTTTGCTCCACTTCAACTAAGGGAAAAGTATTGTATCTAAACTGTTTTCTTATGATTTGTTAAAAAATCATGTATGAATCGATAAGGGCAATTAAGCTTGTCTTAACTAATACATATGAAGTGACTTCATGTTTAATACTTGACGTTGAACTCAGTTTTATTCCTGATGATTTCGAACTAAAATAGTTTGCTAAATTAATCACTTACTGGGCTTTTAGCTCATGTTTTCCATGTTTTCTTTCCCCTCCAGGTAGCAAGGACGTTCCTGGTGCTTTGCCTTCTCCCACTCGCCCTGCTTAAGCTTCGAGTCTCCGAAAAATCTTACTTGTTGAAGTGTTGTTTGTATGTTAAACCTTAATTAGGTGGCATGTAGATATGTATGTACAATTACCAGGGGTTGAACTATGGGTTGTGTAGGGACATGTAAAAGAGTTGAGAAATTTCGGTTTTGGCTTGTATATACTTTCTATATGTGATGTTTAAAATGTCTTAGAATGTGGAGATTACATTGTGAACAGTTTAGAATGTGTGTGAAGGAATGGATGGTATGCGTCACAAGAGGGGTGATGTATACTGTCCTCACGTCTCCTTTTAGGTTATGCAGGTAAACTTGGGAGGGGGTGTGACAACAGTAAAGTCCAAATGTCGTTCCACTAGAGAGCCAATTGTAAAGGTTTAAGTTACTTAACTATTCTAGAGTTGAATCAATTTTATTTGAGGATTGAAATTAATATTGTGAGTTAAGGAAAAAATAAATCAAATAAGGATAGTAATAAAGTGAGAAACACAAGAGTCAAAGAGAGTTCTAGGGTAATGAATCCTTGTTTATTTCATCATGCAATATTATAGAATTCATGGATTTTATTGTAATTCATATGCCTAAGTCTAGAAACTTAATTCCAAGTTATTTTCTCTAAAAAACAACCCTTTCTCATGCAACTCGATTGATTACTAATCTTTTGAAACCAATACAAATTACATCGCATTAAGAATAGTCTTTAGCAACTTTTGTTATCAACTTAACTACTCTCGTGATAGATTAACAACAATTCATTATTATAGATCAATTTAAACATGCAATCTCTCAATCATACATATAACCTAACATGTGAAGATGGCCAATCCACAACAATTAAACACAATAACAATGAAAAGCATAACCATTCCAACAAAACCATGAAAGTTTATAATATCAACATGAATTCATAAACAATTCATCAAAACCCTAAAACTAAAGAGTTTAGCCACTCATAGCTTGAAGCAACATGTTTAAGCAAAATAAACAAGGAAAGAGTGTAAAGAAAGGGAAACTCTACTAAAAAGAAGCTCTTGATTGAGGTAGCACTGTCACGATCTCCTTGACTCTCACGTCGGAATTCGAATGGCACCACGACTATCTCGAACTCTTTTCCTCTTCCTTTCAACTCACTCACTCTTTGAACTCTTTTATGAATTCTCACTCAATTCTCTCCTTCTTGTGGCTCTTTTGGTCTGTAATTTCGTGCTTTGGTTGATGATTAGGGCTGTTGGAAACCCCGAAATTCATAGAGTATTCTACCCATAAAATCTTTCCAAAAATAAATTTTTTTCATTTATGGAAACTGGAGCTGTGGTGCTGGTCTATAGCGCCACGGTGCTGCCATTTAAGGAAAGAGAGCACTGCGGTGTCGTGACTGTGTTCTGCATCTTTGCTGTCGGGTTTTAGCGCTGCGGCAGCGCCGTCCCGGGGTCATGGCATTGCCTCAATTGTGGCAACTTTGAGTTTTTCTTCTTGTTTTCATCGTATTCTTGCTCGATTTTGATATTTTGGTTTTTTCTTATACTTTTCCTCATCTTAACCTGAAAACCACTAGCAAACAAGTGAAATCTATTATAAACTCCCTTAATTGAGAGGATAAAAAGCACTTTTCAAGTGCTTATCAGCGATGATTAGTGAACTTATGTAAATTAAAGGTTGAATGTAAATTAGTATTTTTAAGAGAGCTTAACTCTAGTTAAAGATTGATGTTCAATTATTGTATATGTATCTGCTTATTAGCTAGTTGATCAAGGTATAAGGTTCACAATAGATTTCATAAAAGGGTCGATGTCTGCTGTCCTCACAGTTTCTCTTAGGTTAAGAGGGTACCCGGGAGGGGGTGTGACACAACCGCTCTCATGGGTGGTAATTCTTCTGGTTTCTTAAACACCACAAAAAACTGGTCCAACAGTTCCGATATCGATTCTGTCCTCGTGGGAACCTCATCTACCCCATTGTATTCATCCATCGTCATTCCCCCTTCCAACGATCTACACTCTATCAAATAGCCTTGATCCTACTCCTCCCAGGACTTCATCATCCTCCTCTGACTCACTCTTGATTTTGTGAGACTAGGGTCCCCTTTAATCATAATTGTCTTTCCATCCTACTTCACCGTCAATGTCAAGTTTTGCCAATCTGCTTCCATCACCCCTAAGGTATGCAACCATTGCATTCCAAAATGACATCAACCCCTCCTAGTTCCAACGGTAGAAAATCATTAACAATCCACATTTCACCCAATTTCAGCTCAATTGCTTATCATTGATAGCACCTAAAATGTACTATCTTCCTCAACTTAACTTGGGATCGTTGTGCTATTTAATGTGTCAATTATGTTCTTTTGTAAGTTTTAAGCACTTAGTAGGTAGAACGGGGCGTTAACAGTAAATTGGAGTTAAAACGGATCAAAACAGAGCTCTATTGCATCAACCGGAAAAGAGATCTCTAAAATGACTAAAATGCCCCTATAGTTACAACACAGTGGCATCACCTAGGCGCCGCCACAGCACTTTTTCTCGAGAACAAATCAATTGGCAAAGAGTAGTAGTGTCGCGATGCTCCGAAGTTGAAACATGGAAGAAGTTAGATTCAAGACACTGTTTTATAAAAAGGAAGCTTGATTTTTAGGTCAACAACAGCCACCAACCCGAATTCTCACCTCTTTCTCTCTATTTTTCTTCTCCCTTTTTCATTATATCATGTACGAACCTGATCCTTGGATGCATATAACGATGCCTCGAGGCTAAGCTACACTATTTCCTAGCTTGGGTTTAGGGATTTTTCCTTTTAAATAATGTTCTTACGAGGTTTCGAACTTAATTCATTGTATGCATGATTAAATTTTGAAATTTATATTGTTATGATCAAATTATGATGCTGGTTTATGCTTTGATTGTTTCTTTGATTGAATTACAACTCGTGACAATTGGTTGTATGTCGATCATAGAAGCAATAGGTTAGGTTAGCTTGCAAATCTACTTTGTTAACAAGCATTGTTCTAATCAACTTAGGATTAAATCAATAGAACATTTAATTTAGACCTTTCCAGTTGAATGTTCCACCTAATTTTTCGTAAAACTTAATGAAATTAGAGTTACTACAAATTTTGCATGTTTTTTCATCGATTTGTTTTAATTCTAATTTTTCGATTAGGACAATTTAATTTTGGCATTTTCAATTAAACTGATTAGGTGCTAAGTATAACGAATTTAGTAATGAAAAACCAATGAATAAGAACATTGAACAAAGAAAATCCCATGAAGCCCAAGCTAGAGCTTCTCAACTTGAACTTTACTCCATTTTTGATTTATGAATTTTATTTTATGCAATTTTAATTTTTCTTGCAACCAACCTTCTCACAAAACCCCCCTTCGGTTACGTTGAATTGAAAGCTGCCTAATTGTGAAATTCAAAGGTTCCCTGTGTTCGAACTGGCTTGCCACTACTATTGTTGGTTAAGTTTGGTAAATTTATTTGGCATGGAATTGGGCGATAAATTTCGTCCACCAAATTGGCGGCGTTGTCGGAGAACCAAGAAATTTCTCTTTTACGAAGGTTTCAATACCTTGTCATTCTTTAAATTTTCCTCCTTTATATGACATGATACTCCCAGGATCGGAATTCTCTGTTGTATTTTACAAATATTGGCCGAGAGGAAAGGTGACATAGGAGGGAAGCTAGAGAGAAAAGAGCCGCAGAAGAACATTCTAGTGCAGAAGGCACCTTGAAGAGCTTTTAGAAGAAGAGACACCAATGGCGCAGCCTGAGGAACGCATATTGCAGGACCTCTCGGCCCCAAATGTCGATCGGCAGCCTTTATGCATTACCTATCCCGCCATGACAGGTAATTTTAAATCGAAGTCGGCTTTAATTCACTTACTTCCCTCGTTTTCTGGATGTGCAAATGAGGACCCCCATAAGCATCTGAAGGAGTTTATCATCATGTGTGAGGGGATGAGGCCTCATGGCATGACTCAGGAGCAAATGCAGAGTTAGCTTCAGAGCCTTCCCCTTTTCCTTGAAGGATGACGCCAAGGATTGGCTTTACTTCCTTTCTCCTGGTTCTGTGACCACTTGGAAGCAGATGCAGAGTTAGTTCCTGGGAAAGTTCTTTCCTGCATCACGTGCCACACGCATAAGGAAGGAGATCTATGGGATCTCCTAGACGGTGGGCGAGATGCAATTTTAGTACTGGGAGCAACTCAAACACATGTGTGTCAACTTTCCCAACCACCAGATTTCTGATGCGCTGTTGATCCAATACATCTATGAAGGGCTCGTCCCTAGTGATAGAAGTACCATCGACGTAGCCAGTGGTGGCGCCTTGGTCAATAAGATTCCGTGGAGGATAGGGCATTCATCTCCACCATGGCAATGAATGCACAGCAGTTCGAGACGCGAGCTCCCAACAATATCAATTCTTCACGAGAGGTAAGTCAAATTAGAGAAATTATTTGAACTATCTTCTCTGGTGAACCAGGTCTTTGCTGCCAAGTAGTAACCTTAGGAGCCTGTAGTTGAGGTTAGTTATGCTGGCAATCAGCAAAGTGGATAGATGTATAACTACAATTATTGGCATGGTCAGGGGAGGTAGGGCTGGGCAGTTCGGGGATGCCCTTCGAGGATATGGTGAAACAGCTGGCGGATTCCACCTCCCAGATACAGTGCACGCAGGAGTAGTTCATCCAAACCACCACGTTCTATATACAGAGCATGGCTAACCAAATCTCTTAGCTAGCTGACGCTGTGAGCAAGCTAGACACTCAGTGGAGAAAGCTCTCTTCACAGCCTACGCCCAACGTGCGAAATGTGAATGCCATCTCTGTAAGCTGCATGATGAGCCCATTGTCTAGGTAGCCAGTTGTTAAGCATGTGGAGATAGTGAGTGCTGCGAGCTCACTAAGGAAACATGGGGTAAGTTTCTATCTACCTTTTAATTTACACGTTTCTACTAATGTGCCCCATACTCCCTTCCCTAGCAGGTTGACTATTCCTCAGGGAGGATCGCGCAAGGATGAGGTGAGGCCTACTACTGAGAGAAAGATGGCGTGAACTGACGTCTCTCAGAAGGAAAAGAAGAAAGAGAATGATCAGGAGGATCAAAAGCATAAGGTAGTTTGCCTAGGAAACCTGCCTAGTAAGTAAGAAGACCTAGTTATGTTTTCTATGCCATGCATGATGGGCATTATCAAGTTTGAGCATGTCATGTTAGATCTTGAGTCTGTCATTAATATCATTCCTACTTCAATCTATCATGAGTTTCAGTCCCATATCATGCACCCCGTTGATATTCTTATGCAGTTGGCCGATCATTCCCTAGTTAGGCCTATAGGGTTACTTAGAGATATGCTTGATAGGGTGAACGACCTATGTTTTCGTTTTGACTTTTATGTGATAAACATGGATGCAAACTCTGCTTCTTCTTCTTCTTCCCTATTTGTGCTTTTAGGGAGACCTTTTTTAAAGACCACGAAAGCGATGATTGATATGGATAAAGGGGCCCTAACTCTAAAGCACAATAAAAGATTTGAAATTTTTTTTATATCTTATACTCCTTCTCCCACTTGTCCTGCTTTTTCGAGTTGTATTATTTTTTAGGATGATGACCAACCTTCTAAGTTGGGGGTGGGAGATGGTGCCTTGGACATCTTTGATAAGCATGGTTGATGAAGCCGAGTACGGTCGAGCATAACGACCTTAAAAAATTGCGCTACTTGGAGTCAGGTAGGATTTATATTTTTGTTGTTTCTTTTCTTTTATTTTTGTTTTTTTTATTGAGCTTAATTCTTCCCATCTCTCTTAATCTCTTAAGTCTTTACTGTTCGATGGGAGTGAAAAAGAGAATTATTTTTGTGAGCAAGACTTCACCACTATCCTACATGCTGAATTTCAGGGAAGATCTTTGTTTCCCTTTTCATTTGTCCCATCCTTTTCTTTTCTTTTCTCACATTGGGGACAATGTTAAATTTTAAGTTGGGTAAGTTGGGGGTGGGGGATGTCTATATTCTAACTAGAGTTCTTGAGCATCTGAGTTTGGACTAAATATCGTGTGCTTTCATGTTTGCTTGCTCATGTTTGCTTGGTTCGCTATGATGACTGGTTGATGACTTACTCTTTTTATTCGCTTGCATGCTACAATGCTTTGAAATGAATAATCATGATTTTTAGTCATTTTTTAAATAATTTCTTATTTTACATGCACGTTTAAGTTCTTTGTTCGTCTATACTAGATCTTGCATGTTTAGAATCGTATTACTGAGCTTGTATTTTTGTTGTTACCTCGATAGACCCTCCTGATTTGATAATATCTTTTATGATCGTTTATAATGTAATAATGAGGAAGAAAAATTATTTATATGCCTGTTGAAAAGAAAAAAGGATCTACAGAAAAAAAAATGTTGCGCTAAAAAGAAATATTAAAAAAAAGAAAGAGAAAAATAAAAGAAAAATAAAACTTGTAATGATATGCATGACTAGGGGTAGAAAGAGCTACCTTTGCTGTGATTAGTTAGGACACTCATGAAAAAAGAGTGAGTATAGTTCCTTGCAGTGAATGTGTAAAAGCTAATACCTCTAGAGTTTAAGTTCAGGCACCTCAGTAGAAATATTACTACTTTGATTTGTTTGGACACTTGATGATTTGTGTATGAGCCACTATTGGGGGAAAACAAACTGAGAGCAATTTAATGTCATTCTAGGGTGCTAAAGACTTAATTAGAAGAGCTTTGAACTCACTCTTGCATGAAGAGGCTCAGAATTAGTTTTAAATTGGGCTTCACTGATTGATTATGAGTTGATCCCATTGTAAACGCAAGTTGAATCCTAGTTGACTATTGAGACGAATAATGAACCTTGCAAGATTGACTGAGCATAATTTTGTGTGACTATGTGCGTTATTCTACCTTGCTCAAGGACAATCAAAAATTTAGTTGGGGGTGTTTGATAGCACCTAAAATGTGCTATCTTCCTCAAGATAACTCGAAATTGTTGTGCTATTTAATATGCAATTATGTTCTTTTGTAGGTTTCGAGCACTTAGCAGGTAGAACGAGGCATTAGCAGTAAATTGGAGCTAAAATGGACCAAAACGGAGCTCTATTGCCTCAATCGGGAAAGAGAGCTCTAAAATGACCAAAATGCTCCTGAAGTTATTACACAGCAGTGTCACCTAGGTGCTGTTGCGACACTTTTTCCTGAGAACAAATCAGCTGGCGAAGAGTAGTAGTGTTGCGGTGCTGCGAGGGATCTTCAGCTCCGAGAACTCCGGGACCAGGCTGCTTCATAGGAGCGTCGTGCCGCTCCGAAGTTGAAACACGGAATTCTCACCTCTTTCTCTCTATTTTTCTTTTCCCTTTTTCATTATTTCATGTACGAACCTGATCCTTGGATGCATATAACGATGTATCGAGGCTAAGGTACTTTATTTTTTAGCTTGGGTATTAGGGATTTTCCTTGTAATTGATGTTCTTATGAGGTTTTGAACTTAATTCATTGGATGCATGGTTTAATTCTCAAATTTATATCATTATGATCATATTGTGGATGCTGGTTTACACTTTGTTTGTTGCTTGGATTAAATTACAACTCGTGACACTTGGTTGTATAACGATCATAGAAGCAATAGGTTAGGTTAGCTTGCAAATCTACTTTGTTGCAAGCATTGTTTTAATCAACCTAGGATTAAATCAATAGAACATTTAATCTAGGCTTTTTTAGTTGAATGTTCCACCTAATTTTCCCTAAAACTTAATGCCATTAGAGTTAATACAAATTTTGCATGTCTTTCATCAGTTTGTTTTAATTCTAATTTGTCAATTAGGACAATTTAATTTTGGCATTTCCAATTAAACTGATTACGTGCCAAGTATAACAAATTTAGTAATAACAAACCAATGAATAAGAACATTGAACAAAAAAAATCCCGTGTAACCCAAGCTAGAGCTTTCTCAACTTGAACTTTACTCCATTTAATTTCTGCATTTTATTTTACGCAATTTAATTTTTTTTGCAACCAACCTTCTCACAAAACCCCCCTTCGGCTATGCTAAATTGAAAGAAAGTTGCGTAATTGTGAAATTGAAAGGCTTCCTGTATTCGACTCAGCTTGCCACTATTATTGTTGGTTAAGTTCGGTAAATTTATTTGGCACAAATTTGTGCGACAAATTTCGTCCACCACATATACCTCTTTTCCTTTCACCGCCCTTCTTGTCCCCATTATGATGCCATAGTTTCTCATCTCGACCAACGGCAGCCTACATGCCTCCACGACTTTTAGAGACAAAATTGTGAGTGGCACCGCCCTCGATCAACACTACCACTGGTTCTTTATTAATTGTTCCCTTAAGCTTCTTGTTCTAGGGTTAGTCACCCCCACCACTGAATTCAAACATAATTCCACCACGGTTTCGATTTCAGTCTATTAAAGTTCCATCAGAATTTCCACGTCGTCCTCCTCCAACACATCCCATTCCTCTTCCCCCTGCACTATTAATATTCGGAGTTCTCTATGGTCGCGTACCATACACTGATGACTCGCGGAGTACTTCTCGTCGCAACGGAAACAGAGACCCTTCTCCCTCTTGGCTTGAAATTCAGCATCCGTCAGCCGCTTCATAGGTCCTTTCTGATGATTTACCCCCGTTGCCACTCCTCGTAATGTGATTGTTTGAGTGGCTGGTATGCCTTGGGTCTTTGGTTCATCTTTGGCCGTCCCAACGATAGTATTCCGAACAATCAAAATTCGGTTTTGGGCCTTAGTAGCATCATTTCCCCAAGCCTTGTTTCGGCCCTGTGATCTCTCGGTTTTCTACTAATTGGGCCACCTTTATCATGTTTTTCAGCCCAACGGGCTCCCAACATTCCACTTCGGCTTTTACCCATGGGATCAACCCATTCATGAAAGTTTTCTCAATCACTTGGTTAGATAACTACGGTAGCAGCGCCACCAGTTTATCAAACAAATTGCGGTCGCCTGCACGTAGTCTCTTGCTTAATAGCTAAGAATTAGCTGCACACCGTTTCCCTTCCTGGATGACCTAAAGCGAATCAACAGTCGATCCTTGAATTCCTTCCTGTCTTTGAAGGGTTTCCTTTCTTCCTTGGATCGAAACCAATCTAAAGCTGCTCTTTCAAAGTTGATCACCGCTATCGTCATTTTCCCCAGGTCATTGAGTTTGTAGATGTTGAAATATCGATCTACCCTGAACAGCCAAGAATCAGATTCAGTCCCGTTGAAAACCAGCGTTTCAACCTTCTTAAACTTATTTCAATCTTGATTGGAATCATCATTCTCACTCTTCGCTGCTCCTCCCACCCGAAACGCAGTTTCTCCAATTTGTTCCGTCAGTCCTTGCCCACTTAGCCCTTCGATTGCCGATGAACTCACGATCTAAGCTTTCTTAACCTCCGTGAGTATGCTCACCTGTACACTCATCTTTTCGACAGTCTTCATCAATGTGGATAAGGATTCTTCGAGCATCAGAACCTTTCGAGTGCAGGTCTGTATCTCTTGGAACTCTTGGTCAAGTTGTTCGATCTTTTCCTCCATCCTTTTCTGAGCCATCTTACTGATTCTTCCCAAGGTGATTGCTTTGATACCAAATTGATAGGAATCAAGAAGGGAAATTATAGATTCGGAAATACTTATGAATCTTATTCAATTTCTCAAAGAAAGAGATGACAAGTAACACAATCCTAGCCTCGGAGAGAGAGCTGAGACATCTGCCAAGGATATTTTCACCAAAAACATACCCTCCTTGATTCCCTTCTTCACTCACTATATCATTCCTCTTTAACTATGGGCCCCACTTTCTTACTATTGGATGTTGATGCTACACCTCCTCTTTAACTATGGGCCCCACTTTCTTACTATTGGATGTTGATGCTACACCTCCCATTACATAAGTCATTCCTTTTTTACCCCTCTTATGATATTTCAATAAACTTGGTGGTCTGTCAAACTCATGACCAGTGTTGAATTTATCTAAAAAAAATAAATAAAAACCAACCGAATGAGGAAAATAATAGAATGACGGCCAATAGTACTTCAACTTAAAACTTAGTGACAAGATCATCCAAAGTAGAGAAAGTTAAACGATGGAAATGGAAATGAATTTTATTAGAAATAGTTCAAAGAGCATTAATACTAAATAAAACTTAGTTGAACACTTCGTAACTAACACAAACATGATAAGGAATGAGTTTAAATGGTTTAGAATAACATTTGAACACTTACATATCCACAACAAGACGTAAACTTTTTTATATCAGATTTTGAGACAAACTCAAAAGAACAGACTAAAATATAATTAGTATGCACATGAACCACCAAGCAAAAAGAACAAAGCTAGACTATGAAACAAGTTCATATTCTTGAACTAATTTTCATTTCAACATTTCAAAATCTTATGAATCTTAGTCATTGAAATAAAAACAAAAAGAATGAGATAAATTTAAACTACTAGCAAAAAACTATAAGTATGAAAAGAAAATTTCACCAATGGAGAAGTGAACAACTCAAAAATCCACACAAAAATCGTGAACAGCTCTTTCAACCCATAAGCTATCGGAATAGATCGGATCTTGAAGATCTTGAATAAATTGACGCTTGAACGGACCTAACTTGATTGGAACAGAATTTGAGTTGAGATCAGGTTGGAAAAATGGTGAATGGATGATGAACGGATGTAAGCCCTAACTTGCAAGGCATGCTTAGCCTTAGGGAAAAGCAAGCTAAGAAGAAGTCTATGTGTTATGCATTGAAAAGAAGAGTGGTCGCCGAGAGTAAAGGAGCAAAAATGGTTAACTGTTGGCCATGGCTATGCGTTGTTGAGGTAGAAGAGTTGTTATGTTTTGATAGAGCTACTATGCGTTGAAGGTGTAACAATGAAAAGTTGCTATGCATTGAGGGTGTCACCATGCGTTGAAGGTGTCACACGTTGGAATGGAAGTTGGAACTTGGCGATTATACTTGACCTACCATGCGTTGGTAAGGTTAGTATGCGTTGGTGAGTGGCTGTATGTGTTGGTCTACAGTTATGCGTTAAACGTTTCCATGCGTTGAAGGCAGTGGTTGGGGATGGTTGCTGTGGGCGTTTGAGGTAGGATGTGTCGAGCGTGCTATGCGTTGGTGTGTTGGTGAAAAATTTGCACTGGCCACCTTATTTTAAAAAGGAATGGAAGTGGAGGTTAAGTCGGCAGCATATATATATGAGTTGACCAAATATTTAATCATTTTAGACACTTTCCAGAGCTCAAGTCGGTTCCATTTTTCAGACAAACAATGAGGGAAGGTAGAAGAAGGTGTTCATGTCGAATTCAAGTGAAATTCTTTCGTTTTGGTGGTGTAACTAAAGCTCGAACAGGAAGTTTGATTGTGGTCGTAAAGTCCGAGCATGGTCTAGTCATTGGAGAAGCGCGAGCTGAGGAAGTGGAAGATAGGGCTGAAATTTGAGGTTAGTAAGTTAACTCAATTCTTAACCATTTTTATGAAGGATGTTTGAGTTAAATTTAAGGGGGAAACATGTAAAATTGTAGGTGGAAGTGATTGTTATTGATTTGCTGGGCAATTGAGAGCAACTGATGGTTATTTGAGAATATCTCTCAAATGAAGAAGGATCATGCTTTGAAATTTCGAGGTAAGTTAGAGAACTTACTCTTTTACAAATTTGTAGAAGGGAAGAAGTTCTGAATTTAGCTGGAAATACGATTTTTATCAGGTAGAAGTGGGAACAAAAAGAAAAGGAAGGAACTCTGCTGTCGAGTGTCGCTAGGAAGCGGGTGTCGCTGAGTAAATAAAGTATAAGTAGCGAGACGAGTGTCGCTGGAACGCGGGGGGTTTTCCGTCTCACAAATCTCGCTGGGTTTTGCCAAGTCTCGTTCCTCAGGTAAATCTCGCTAGTTTCGCTTATCCTGGTGTCGCTAGTGTCGTGTTCTATTGGGTATTTTCACTAGTAATCTCACTAGAAATGTAAAATCTCGTTGGTAATCTCGCTTGTTATGCTTACTTTGGGAAAAAGGGGAGTCTCGGTGATGAATCATGATTAGAGTTTAATTATGCATACTTAACGATCATGTAAAGGAAGTTTAAGGAAAGCGTAACGTGAGAAATGTGTATTTACAGGCCAAGAAGAGCTCGGAAAGGCATATAATCCGCTCAGGGCCTAAGGACAAGTTGTGAGTGACACCTTTCTTTCTTCAAAAACAATTTTATTGAAACTGTTTAGTTCAGTTTTTCTAATAAAATATGGCACTGCAATGAATTGTTTTGAAAAGCATGATGTTTAATTTTATTGTTCACAAGGTATGTTGTATGTTTCCTGTAAGGTGTCGGAAATTTTATTGATTAAAGATCTGACTGATTTTCTATGAAAGATTTTCATATGAACTATCTAAATGTTTTAGAGGAGGCTCAATGCTGAAGAACATGAGAAGACATGTGAATTTCCCTGGGACCCAGTACTGAGGGACATGGAGAAGGTACTTGGGCAACCCGCCATATTCCTATGTGCACATAGAGGTTGTAACATTGGATGTGTTGAGTCTTACTCTACCCTAACTAAGGTTGTTTTTGACGTTGAGTGCGTTGAGTTTTGCTTGACCTCAACTAAAGTTGTTTTCGATGTTGGGTGCGTTGGGTCTTGCTCCGCCCTGACTAAGGAAAAATTTAAAATAGAAGAAGACTTGATGCGTTGTAGATTGTTTTATTGAATATGATTGGAAACGATGTTTTAAATGTGAATTCATGTGATTTGATTAAGTGGTTTGAAAGTATGATTTTTCAGAAATGATGATACAGATCCCATGTTTACGTATATGGTGTTATAATGATTGTAAAATGCTTGTTTTCGAACAAAAGATAATTTTACAAAACAAGTCACTCACGGGGCTCTTAACTCACGTTTTCCATGTTTTCTTTTCCTCCCAGGTAGCGAGGACGTTCTCGGTGCTTGGCCTACTCCAGCTTGCCTTGCCTAAACTTCGAGTTTTCAGAAATTAGTCACATTTGAAGAATTGTATGTGTATATAACCTTATACAGGTGGCATGTAGACCTAGTTGTACATATGTTGGGATGTGAAATAGGATGTTGTATAAGTATATTGTGGATAAGTTGAAAGTTTAATTATATAAATATAAGTACTTATAGTTCTAGTTGTATGAAGAGATATGTATGTTATGAATTGTATAGATTATCAGGTACAAATGGACAGTATACGTCACAAAAGGAGGGTCTTTACTAAAGGACAAATAATGATATTTAGCTACAATGTCAGTTCTTTAAAATAGATTTTTAATGTCGATTTAAGATCGATATGAAAGATCCACCTTTTGTTTGTTTTTGTAAAACCAAAATTATTCATCTCTGTTTATTTTTTCCAACCGATATTAAAGGCCAGATTCCTTCTAGTGACATTAATTTTACTCTATAGTTTTAATATGAATACAATTCATATTAAATTAATTTCGAATCGTATTCAAATATTATATCTCATATTATATAACTTTATTATAAATCATATTTATAGTTAATTATGTACTATAATTTATCAATACACATTGATTTAAAAAAACGAGTTAAGAAAAATTATACTTTATATTTATATTAATCATATTATATATGATTAATATATTTATTTCCCTTGTATAATTCCAAAACTACTTATTCCTTGTTTTACCCTTAGTGAGCTAGCAAAGGGCCTAATGGACCTACAGAATAGAAGATTCGAGATTAAATTAAGTAAACTTTTTAATTAAGTTAATCAACATTCATTAACTGTGGGTCACTCTACTAAAGACCCATAATTGCACTCTTCATACTATAGATATATTTCTACATCCATGGATATAACCAGTCATCACTAGGTCGACTCTTCAAAAATTGTTTGTAATTATAGCTTCATCAAGTTACCATTTTACCCCTGTAATTATTTCTTTCTCCTTAAGTCCCATTGATTCTCTAATGAACAACCTTTTATGGTTCCATCATAAGCAAGTTCCTCTTGGGCTAACGATTGTGCCACTTTAAGTGTTTACCATAAGTGTACGAGTCAAGTTATAATATAAGACGGTAAAATCCAAATATCGTTCCACTAGAGATCCAATTTCGAAGGTTAAAGTTACTTAGCTATTCTAGAGTTGAATCAATTTTATTTGAGGATAGAGATTTAATTTGTGAATTATGGAAAATACAAACTAAATAAGGAAAGTAATAAAGTGAGAAACACAAAAGTCAAAGGGTTCTAGGGTAATTAATCCTTGTTTATTTCATCATGCAATATTATAGAATTCATGAATTTTATTGTAATTCATATGCCTAAGTCTAGAAACTTAATTCCAAGTCATTTTCTCTAAAAACAACCCTTTCTCATGCAACTCGATTGTTTACTAATCTCTTGAAACCAATACAAATTACATGGCAAGAATAGTCTTTAGCAAGTTTTATTGTCAACCTAACTACTCTCGTGATAGATTAAGAACAACTCATTGTTATAGATCAAGTTAAATATACAATCTCTCAATCATACGTCTAACCTAACATGTGAAGGTGGCCAATCTTCAAGAATTAAACACAATAACAATGAAAAACACAATCATTCCAACAAAACCATAAAAGTCTACAAGATGAATTCATAAACAATTCATCAAAACCCTAAAACTAAAGAGTTTAGCCACTCATAGCTTGAAGCAACATGTTCAAACAATATAAACAAAGAAAGAGTGTAAAGAAAGGGAAACTCTATTGAAAAGAGGCTCTTGATTGAGGTAGCACCGTCACAATCTCCTTGGCTCTCACGTCGAAACTCGAACAGCACCATGACTCTCTTGAACTCTTTTCCTCTTCTTTGTAACTAACTCACTTTGAACTCTTTGATGAACCCTCACTCAATTCTCTTCTTCTTGTGACTCTTTTGGTCTGTAATTTCATGCTTTAATTGATGATTAGGGTTGTTGGAAACCCTCAAATTTGTAGAGTATTCCGCCCAATAAAAACTTTCCAAAAATAAATTTTTTTCAAGAAAGGAAACTGGCGCTGCCAAATATGGAAAGAGAGCACTGCGGTGCTGCAACTGTATTGCGCAGACCTGCTCTCGGGTTTTAGTGCTGCGGTGCTGCCCCAATTTTGGCAACTTTGTTATTTTCTTCTCTTTTTGGCATATTCTTGCTCGGTTTTGATCTTTTGGTCTTTTCTTCTAATTTTCCTCATTTTTACCTAAGAACCACTAGTAAACAAGTGAAATCTAATATAAACTCCCTTAATTTAAGAGAATAGAAAGCACTTTTCAAGTGCTTATCAGCAAATAAGAGGGAGGGGCCCTTTGTTCAAGACCTGGAATTAGCACTTAATGGAGCAATTTATCTACTTTTCCTGAGGACGGGAAAAAGTGACTCTGTCTTGTATAGTTATGTTTCAAGGTCCCTACTTAGACAAAGCCCCAAAATGGTAGGCTTATTGAGTCGGTGACATGGGCCACTCTCACCCATACAAATCAAAGAATTACTCTCATAGACAGGAGTTCATAACTCACTTAGGATTTAGATCGAGTTACCTATGGTCATCTTATGAAATGTTAGTCTCTTCAATTAACAGTGTTATAAAGAGAGATTAGTCATTTTATAGTTTAGTTATACAAACTCTTTGTACTAGATACCTCGACTCACATGTCTCCACATGAACAATTTGGATCAAATTGTTTGTAACACTTACAACTCTTATAACAATTACAAAGTGGGTCATATTCGCAATGTCACCAAGATAAGGCGCCCAACCTTATCTATATAATCAGATCTTTTATGTTATTACTTGAACACGATCCACTTGTATATCTACCACACACTGCTCAAGCTACATAAAATAACCTTGGATCTTAGTTTATTAGGTTGAGTAAATGTAATCTAAATGTCGAATAAAATACCTCTTATTTTACTAAATAAATAATTTGTATTTACAAATTACAAACTATGAGTCCCACAAGATTTAGGGCACCAATCCCAACTATAATAACTAAATATTTTTTAGATAGATAGTCATAACACCTTTTCGGCTTCCATAAAATTCTCTTCATGTATTCGTTCACATAATAACTAAATTTCATATAGACATATCCCTTATAAACACCACCCTATTCAAGCTAGTGTCCTAAATCTCCCGTGTCTCGTAGTTTGTAAATTGAAAATATAAATTATTTATTTAATAAAATAAGAAGTAGTTTATTTGATATTTTGATTCCATTAACTCAATTTAATAAATTGAGATCTGAGGTTATTTTATGTAACTTAAATATGTATGTGGTTGACATATAGGTGGATCATGATTACGTAATAACCTAAATGGTTTGTAGTATATGGATTTGACAGAAACTTAAACTGTTACATGGGTTTGACAGAAACTCAAGTCATCATACCTAATGATGGCGTAGAGGATCCATTGACTTATAAACATGCAATGAATGATGTTGATAGCCATAAACCTCCAAATGGAGTCTATGTACTTTATTTCAGTCTGGGAACTTATAAATCAACCAAGTGGGGTAAAACCTATTGGATGTAAATGGATGTATAAGAGAAACGAGACCAAGTCGATAAGGTACAGAACTACAAGGCTCGATTAGTGGCAAAGGGTTTTACCAAGAGAGAAGGGGTGGATTATGAAGAAACCTTCTCTCCTGTTGCCATGTTAAAATTGATTAGAATACTATTGTCCATTACCACATTTTATGATTATGAAGTTTGGCAAATGGATGTCAAGACAATGTTTCTGAATGGCTATCTTCAAGAAAATATTTATATGGTTCAACCAGAAGGGTTCATAGAATAGGATCAAGAGCAAAAAGTTTACAAGCTTAAACGATCCATATATGGGTTCAAACAAGCATCTCGATCCTAGAATATAAGGTTTGATACTGCGATCAAATCTTATGGCTTTGAACAAAATGTTGATGAACATTGTGTCTATAAGAAGATTATCAACACAACTGTAGCATTTATAGTATTGTATGTTGATGATATTTTTCTCATTGAGAATGAGGTAGGATTCCTAACTGACATTAAACAATGACTAGCAACCCAATTCAAAATGAAAGATTTAAGAGAGGCTTAGCATTTTTAGTATTGTATGTTGATGATATTCTTCTCATTGGGAATGAGGTAGGATTCGTGACTGTCATTAAACAATGACTAGCAACCCAATTCAAAATGAAAGATTTGGGAGAGGCTTAGTATGTTCTTGGAATCCAAATAGTTAAGAATCGTAAGAACAAGACGTTAGCTATGTTTCAAGTAAAATGTTGCCTAGATATAAGATATAGAATTCTGAAAGAGGTCCATTTCCATTTAGACATGGAATACATTTGTCAGAGGAATAATGTCCTAAGACACCTCAAGAAGTTGAGGATATGAGACATATTCCCTATGCATCAACAGTTAGAAGTTTGATGTATGTCATGATATGTATACGACCTGACATATGTTATACAGTAGGGATACCCTCACTCGCATGTCACCTACACGAACGCGTTAGATCATTGCGTTTGTATCAAATACAAAGTGGGTCGTATCCATAGTATCACCAGGATATAGTACCCAGCCTTATCCCTATACTATAGACTTTTTAGACTGTATCTTGAACATTGATCTCCATATATCCACACATACAGTTCAAGACTCATAAAACAGCCTATGATGTTAGTTTATTGGATTTAGGGTTAACAAAACAAACAAAAACAATCAATAATGCTTATTAAAGTAACACATCAATAACTGTTTATTAATGATTTAATAACGATCAAATTATTACATTTACAGTCTACGAGTTTTAGGCATAAAACCCAACAGGGTACATGACCTGACATATGCTATGCAGTAAGTATAGTCAACAGATTTCAATTCAATCTAGGATATGTTCAATCCAAGATATGATCATTGGACTACTGTTAAAAATATCCTTAAGTATCTAAGGAGAAAGGGGGACTATATGCTCATATGGGTCTAAGGATCTGATCCTTATTGGATACTTTGACTTTGATTTTCAGACTGACATAGATTCAAGGAAATCTACGTTGGGATCAGTGTTCACTTTAAATGGAGGAGCAATTGTATGGAGAGTATTAAACAAGGCTGTATAGCTGACTCTACCATGGAAGTTGAGTACGTAGCTGCATGTGAAGCAACAAAGGAAGTAGTATGGCTAAAAAAGTCCTTAGTAGATCTGGAAGTTGTTTCAAATATGCATTTGCCTATCACTGTCTATTGTGATAATAGTGGTACAATCGCAAATTCCAAAGAACACAAAAGCCATAAGTGTGGCAAAGATAATGAACAAAAAATATCATCTCATCAGAGAAATTGTGCAGAGAGGTGACATAATCGTCAAGCAAATTGCGTTAGAGCACAACTATCACACCCCCTCCCAGGTACCCTCTTAACCCAGGAGAAACTGTGAGGAGAGCAGACACCGACCCTCTTACGGAATCCACTGCCAACCTTATACCTTGACCATCACCTAATAAGCAGTTATACACAATGATTGAACAACATACTTTGACCAGGGTTAAGTTATCGTACATACATTGATTTTCACTCAAACCATATATTTACATAAGTTCCTCAACATCACCCTTAACCCTCTATATGTACAACACATGCTTAAGATCAAATATTTACAATTCTCAAAATTCTAGACACTGATGGTGGGCCCAAATGAGTTGCTGTGTAGACCAAGCACCCTGGACTGGCTCGCTACTTGAAAAACAGAAAAACAAGGAAAGCATGAGCTAGGTTGCTTAGTGAGTGACTTGTTTTGTAAAAACCTTCCTTAACTCGAAAGCTAATCAAACTGTAATCATTCTAAAACAATGCGTAAATAACATCAATTCACAGTCATATTCATGCAAAACATGCTCAAGTGGCATTGTCATACCATATATATTCATTTCAGAAAAAGATACACGAAAATTCAGTTTATTACAAAACATTTTCCTTAGTTGAGGCGGAGCAGTGCTCAACGCTACTCAACATTGGGGCGGAGTAATCTCGACACACCCAACGTCTAATATCCTTAGCTGTGTGGAGTAATCTCAACACAACAGCGTCTATCATCCCTCTATGTGCACATAGATATCATATCCTGGGTTACCCGAATACCTTCTCCAAGTCCTTCAGTACCAGGTTCCATATATGAGATTTAGGCCACCCACATGCCTTCTCCAAGTCTTTCAGCATTGGGGGCTATCTCTATACTCAGGTTACCCACATTCCTTCTCTGAGTCCTTCAGCATTGCGAACCATTTCTATATCCCAGCTACCCACATGCCTTCTTCGTGTCCTTCAGCATTGGGAGCCTTTGCAAAAATATTATTAAAAAACAAAATGCTTCGAAAATAGCATAATATAAATTCACGAGTTTATAACATTTCAAATCTTTACAATCTCATTAACAAGCATCAATGCTTTCCATTAAATCATAGGCTAACAAACAGCATGCCTTTCGTAAAACTCGTTTAACAACCAGCATGCTTCAAATGATTTCCAATGTAAAACACATAATATGCACGTTAAAACCTATGAAAGCACAAACATATAAACATGTTTCCAAACATAATTTTACAACAATAAAACTTTGTTCCAAGTAGACTCTTTTTAAATAAAATTGTCACTCACAACTTGTCCCGGGCTTTTAGTGGGTTATACGCCTTTCCTAGCTCCTCTCGACCTGAAATAGTACATTTTCCTTTGTTAGATTTCCTTAAAGTTCCTTTTTACATAGCCAACAAGCCTTAGACATTTCTATTATTCACCACTAAGACTCTACTTCATGAATAAAACTATCACCGAGACTATATTCCACAAAGAAATACTCAACCGAGCTACATTTCATAAAAAAATTCACTAATGAGCGAGATTCAGGCCACTAGCAAGACTAAACCATCAAATTCAAGCAAAAGACCTAACTGTACCAGCGATACTGTGAACTAGCGAGACCAGCAAGACTTACTTGATCAGCAAGACTAGCGATAGAAATACCGAGAGATACCCAACGATACCAAGCAGGAGTTGTGAGACAAAAAGCCTCCAACAACACCAGTGACACTGATCTCGCTGCTTGTTGTTGGATTTCTATTTTCGATTTAGATTGAGTTTCTTAGCTTGTTGCACAAAAATAGATATGATAATTTCCGTACAAAGATGCGTCGAGAATTACTCAAGTATGATCATGATTAAGCAAGTTTTCCTATAAAAGCCCAAGTATAAGCTCTTATACGTTTCCAGGTGAGTCTAGGGTCGAATGCAGGGATTTGTAATAATTAGGCGTTGAGAATAGATGCATAGCTATGCGGTGAACTATACATATAATATGTGCATGAGTTGGTTGTATGTATCTAAGACTATACATAAAGAATGAATAAAATTTCCTACAACTAACAATGAGGTGGACGCGGCGATGGTTAGTCAAATGTCGTTTAGTGTCAGATAGCATGCGTTGAGAATGAATGGAACCATGCGATAAAAGTAGAGTGAACGCAGGAGCTAGTTATTACTTAAGCCTATCTAAGTATAAGTACATACCTACAAACTGAGTTTATGAATCCATCTCTCGATGTTTCGGCACCACATTAATCTTATCTCTAAGACGCATGGTAAGTTTGCATTGGCAAAAGATGAACTACATCTCTGCACCTCATCTAGTCTTGATAAATGCTAAAGATTAACTATCTACTCTCTCAAGCTAGATAGTGCTTACTACATTTGTTTGTTAGACAAAGCTATGCAAGCTAATGATATGCATTAATTAGGATGTAACATACTTCATATTGCTTAAGAAAAACTAACTCTAACATCTAACTCATTTAGAATTCAAACAACATGGTTTAAGATATTTAATATGGAAATAGATGGAAGATAATCGTCAATCAAACTCATATTAAGAAAATAAACCATTCTCTCGAATGTCATTAACAAAACATAAGTAAAAAGGAGGGAAATGGAGATAAAGCAGAAATGAAAGACGTCAACCTGCCACTGGCAACGTCTTGCTTCATAGAGGCTTGAGATGGTTGCTATCTAATACATAAAGTTCATAGGGTGAAGGTTCTCACTCAGTGGGAGACGATTATGAAAGTTCTCAGAATCCTTCTCTCAGAAGAGCTCAAAATGGAGGCTGGTTATGGTGGAGGAGGATTTGTGCATGGCTTTCGCCTCTTGAACTCATTTCTCTTTCTCGTTTCCTCCTCCTCTCGATTGGAGAAGCTTTAGGCTATTTATAGGCGTTAAAAAGTTGAAACTCATGATGACCTAACACCTTTGCATTAAATTCCCTGCCCCGCTGCGTAGTCTTTTCACATTGTCAGCCCATTGGTTCTACCATGATCTAATAACGTGTTATCCTTTTGCATAATGATATGACAGCTTTTGCCCAGGCGTCTGTATCTACTTTTTCTCAACGCATGGTCTCAACGCATAGTCTCGACGCATGGGTTTCCATTTGTTCTCGCAGCAGCTTTATCTCTAGTACTTGGGTTATTTGTGCTTCTTTTCTTCTTAATCCTGCATTAAGAACAGAAAAGCCCATAATTTTTCATGTACTTTCTTTTATAAATAGTGCCATCAACGGTTTAGAGCAACAACCACTAAAGGGTCATCAACCACTCCTCCTTTGAAATGAGACAATTCTCAGCTAATTCTAATGCCAAAATAACTCATATTTCTATAGACATTAGCCACCGTTGTTTGGTCAATGATTTGTTAACTCTTAACTCATCCCCACAAGTGTAACCGTCCTACTTTCAGATCCCAGAGGTACGCACCAACAAGCTACCATTAGAAAAGATAATTGTTGGTAATTAACCTAAGTGAACCTATACTTTTCAAGAGTTCGCAATGTTTCGAAACTTATGATCAGGCTCTCCGAAGGGATGGTCGCTCTACGACGACACACAGGCAAATCATAAGAATCTTACGGTGAGAGCTATGGTTGGAGACCGAGGGATACGTTGACACGCATCCCGCTTCCACTTACTGTAGACATTTTCCCATTCACCTTGTTATTGAACCATACAAACACTTTCCGATGGGAGGCCGCTCCCAAGGCGACATGAAACTGAGTATGGATCTCAGGGTGTGAATGAAAAGCACTTGAAAAGTGCTTTCTATTCTCTCAAATTAAGGGAGTTTATATTAGATTTTACTTGTTTGCTAGTGGTTTTCAGTTCAAAATAAAGGAAATTAGAAGTGAAAACCAAAAGATTAAAATTGAGCTAGAATCCGTTGAAAAAGAGAAGAAAAATCCAAATCTGCCAAAAACAGGGCAACGCCGTGACACTTTTTCCTGGGAGTAGCCTCTACCTCAATGCAGCGCCATTATCGTGACACTGCGACACGGTGGCGAGGGTAGATTTTTATGATGCACAACATCGTGACGCCATCCAGCAGCACGCGGCGCCATCTTTCAATGTCGGTCAGTGCCGCTGTCACACTCCCTCCCAGGTACTTTTTAACCTAGGCGAAAGTGTGAGAATAGCAAATATCGACCCTCTTACGCCATCCATTGTCAACCTTAAACCTTGACCAACACCTAATAAGCAAATATACACAATAGTTGAACATCTAACTTTAACCAGAGTTAAGCTATCATACAAATGTTGATTTACATTCAAACCAGTAATTACACAAGTTCTTTAACCACTACCCTTATACCCTCTATACGTACAACACAGGTAAGATCAACAATGCTCAAAATTCACAAACGCAGATAGTAGTAGGCCCAGACGAGTTGCTGTGTAGGCTAAGCACTCTAGACTTGCTTGCTACCTGGAAAATAGAAAAAAAAACAAGGAAAACATGAGCTAGGTTGCCTAGTGAGTGACGTATTTAGTACAAACCTTCCTTTAACTCGAAAACTATTCAAACTGTAATCAATTTATGACAATACGTAAATAACATGAATTTAAACCTATCCAAGCAAAACATGCTCACGTAGCATTGTCATAGCATATATGTTCATTTCCGGAAAGGAAACACAAAAATTCAGTATATTTCAAAAATATTTTTCTTAGTTGAGGTGGAGCAGAGCTCAACGCTAATCTACGTCGGAAAACATCCTTAGTTGGGGCGGAGTAATCTCGACACACCTAACGTCGAATACCCTTAGTTGTGTGGAGTAATCTCAACACAACAGCGTCTATCATACCTCTATATGCACATAGATATCATATCTTGGGTTACTCGAACACCTTCTCAAGTCCTTCTGTATCGGTCTCATAAATGAGATTTAGGCCACCCACATGCCTTCTCCAAGTCTTTAGCATTGGGGGCTATCTCTATACTCAGGTTACCCACATGCCTTCTAGGAGTCCTTCAACATTGGGAACCATTTCTAAATCCCGGCTACCCACATGCCTTCTCCGTGTCTTTCAGCATTGGGAGCCTTTTCAAAAACATCATTAAAAAGCAACTTGCTTTGGAAATAGCATATTAAAGATTCACGAGTTTATAACATCTCAAATTCTTACAAGCTCATTGACAATCATTGATAACTTGTAGAAATACAAGTTATTATAGTCACTATTTGATTTAATTAGAGTAACTTTGGAGCTAAAACGCATGATTTTGGTAGTTGAATGATGAAAAATGTATCACCATGCGTTGACACTATTTACAAAAGAAAATACCTGAAAGAGGATGAGCTTTTTTGTTCCTAACACAGGATTAAGAAGAAAAGAAGTGCAGACAACCAAGTACGAAGAAACGAAGCTACTGCGAGAACAAGTGGAAACCCATGCGTCTAGCCTATGCGTTAAAACCATGCGTCGAGAAAGAAATAGACACATGATCAAACAGCTGTCATGTCATTATGAAAAAGGACAACACCCAATCAGATCATGGCAGAACAAATAGGCTGACAATCTAAAAAGTCTATGCAGCATGGCTGAAATTTAATGCAAAGGTGTCAGGTCATCATGACATCAACTTTTTGACGCCTATAAATAGCCCAAAAGCTTCTCCGAGAGAGAAAAGAGAGAGACCAGTTCAAGAGGCGAAAGCTCTGCATTATTTCTCCCTCACCATAACCAGCCTCCATTTCGAGCTCTTCTGAGAGAAGGATTCTGAGCACCTTCAGAGTCGTCTCCCAGTGAGTGAGAATCTTTAACCAATGGAATCTATGTATCAGATAGGAACCATCTCAAGCCTCCATGAAGCAAGAAGTTGCCAGTGGCGGCTTGACGTCTTTCATTTCTGTTTATTTTCCATTTCCCTTCTTCTTGCTTATACTTTGTTAATAACATTAGTGAGAACGATTTATTTTCTTAATATGAGTTCGATTGACTATTATCTTCCATCTATTTCTATATTTAACACCTTACACCATGTTTGAATGCTAAATGAGTTAGATGTTAAAAGTTAGTTTTTCTTGAGCAATTCTGAGTATATTACGTCTTGATTAATGCATATCTTTAGCTTGCATAACTTCGTCTGACAAACAAAAGTAGTAAGCATGACTGTCGGGCTTGAGAGAGTGGACAGTTAATCTTTAGCATTTATTAAGACTAGATGAGTTGCAGAGATGTAGTTCATCTTTAGCTAACACAAACTTGCCATGCATCTTAGAGATAAGATTAATGTGGCGTCGAAACATTGAGAGATGGATTCACAAACATAGTTTGTAGGTATGTACTTGTACTTAGAAAGCTTAGGTAACAACTAGCTCTTGCGTTAACTCTACTTTTATCGCATGGTTCCATTCATTCTCAACGCATGCTATCTGACACTAAATGACATATGACTAACCATCGCCGCATCCACCTCACTGTTAGTATAGGAAACTCTTTTCATTCTTTATGTATAGTTTTAGACACATACAAAAAGCAAATGCACATATTACATGTATAGTTCACCGCATAGTCAAGAATCTAATCTCAGCGCCTAGTTATTACAATTCCCTGCGTTCGACCCTGGACTCACCAGGAAACCTATAAATGCTTATACTTGGGTTTTTATAGGAAAACTTGCTTAATCATGATCACCTAGAGTAATTCTCGATGCAACCTTGTACTGAAATGATAAATATATTCTTGTGCAAATTGCTAAGAAACTCAATTTAATTACACGAATAATCATCAATACTTTCCATAAAATCATAGGTTGATAAATAGCATGCCTTTTGTAAAACTCGTTGAACAACTAGCATGCTTCAAATGATTTCCAATGTAGAACACATAATATGCATGCAACTAGAAACACATACTTTCTTTCAAGCAAATAATCCTCATAGCACGTTAAAACCCCTGAAAAGCATAAACATATAAACATGTTTCCAAACATAATCGTACAACATAAAAACTTTGTTAAAAGTAGACTCATTTTAAATAAAATTGTCACTCACTACTTGTCCTTGGCTCTTAGTGGGTTATACGCCTTTCCTAGCTCCTCCTGGCCTGAAATAATACGCTTCCTTTTGTTAGATTTCCTTAAAATTCCTTTTTACATAGGAAACAAGCTTTAGACATTCATATTATTCACCACCAAGACCCTACTACATAAAGAAAACCATCACCGAGGCTATATTCCCTGAAGAAATGCTCAACCGAGGCTATATTTCATTAAAAGGTTTGATAACAAACGAGATTCAAGCCATTAACGAGACTAAACTAGTGAAATCAAGCAAAAACCAACTGTACCAACGAGACTTTGGACGAGCGAGACCAATGAGAGCTGCGAGACCAGCGAGATTTGTGAGACAAAATCCACCAGCAAGACCAGCGAGACTTATCGCGTTCTCGCTTCTCCACGTTCCTAGTGTCGTCCAAGTTTCTAGCTAGATTCGCTCCTCTGCCGTTCTTCGCACTTCTAACTATTAAAAGTCGCATTTCCAGCCCGAATTAGAACTTCTTCCCTTCTACAAACTTGTAAAGAAATGTGTTTTCTAGCTTATCTCAAAATTTCAGAGCTTAACTTCTCTTTGTTCGATAGATAATCTAAATTTACGTCTCCCTGCTCCAAATTACTCGAAAAATCGGTATCAGTCACTTCCACCTAAAATTAAACCTGTTGCTCTTCATATTCAGCTCAACTATCCTTCATAAAAGTTGTTAACAATTTAATTCTCGTACTAACCTCAAACTTTCAGCCCTAAACTCAATCTCTACAGCTTGCTATTTTCCAAATACCAAACCTTGCTCACATTGGGCAAACACCAGACCAGTCTCGGTTTCAGCTTCATTTTCACCAGGAATTCGACCAGAATTCCACGCCAATTTGCCTTAGACTTCTTCTTCCGGCCCTGGATGCTTAGCTGTGGATTTAGTAAGTTATCAGTTTGAAAAATGAAAATCCAGTCAACAACTAAAACTTTAAACCGATTTACACCCCTTAACCGACAACCCTCCACTATCTTCCATTTTCCTTTTTTTTTATTTTTTTTCTTTTATTTTTCTTTTATTTTTCTTTTATTTTCTTTCCATCTTTCTTTCTTTTCTTCTTCTTCTCTTCTCTTCTCTTTTCTTTCTCTTTTTTTTTTTTTTTTCTTCTTTTCTTTTCTTCTCTTTTCTTTCTCTTTTTTTTTTTTTTTTCTTCTTTTCTTTTCTTCTCTTTTCTTTCTCTTTTTTTTTTTTTTTTCTTCTTTTCTTTTCTTCTCTTTTCTTTCTCTTTTTTTTTTTTTTTTCTTCTTTTCTTTTCTTCTCTTTTCTTTCTCTTTTTTTTTTTTTTTTCTTCTTTTCTTTTCTTCTCTTTTCTTTCTCTTTTTTTTTTTTTTTTCTTCTTTTCTTTTCTTCTCTTTTCTTTCTCTTTTTTTTTTTTTTTTCTTCTTTTCTTTTCTTCTCTTTTCTTTCTCTTTTTTTTTTTTTTTTCTTCTTTTCTTTTCTTCTCTTTTCTTTCTCTTTTTTTTTTTTTTTTCTTCTTTTCTTTTCTTCTCTTTTCTTTCTCTTTTTTTTTTTTTTTTCTTTTCTTTTCTTTTTTTTTTTTTTTTCTTTTACAACCTTCATTATTAGTAATTACACAATAATAGCCATAACACAAAATCCATATTAGTATCTCTTTACTTCGGTTCGACCAATAACACTCTTCTTAAATCAAAACAAATAAGTCCACAATGATCTTATGTATTTAGATTAAGTGCTTAGAAATGAAAGTAGGGTTTACAGCCACGGCACCATCTTTTCGATTTTGAAAAATCTACATTTTTTGAAAGAATTTTGGGTAGCCAACTCTATAAATTGGAGGGTTTCCAACAGCCCTAGTCACCAATCTACGCACCAAGAGACACAAGAAGAAGAGAATTGAGTGAAAGTTCATTAGAGAGTTCAAAGAGTGAGTTAGCTGCAAGGAAGAGAGAAAAGAGTTCGAGAGAGAGTCGTAGAACCTCTTTTCAGTAGAGTTTCCCTTACTTTACACTCTTTCTTTGTTTATATTATTTTTCCAGGTTACTTCAAGTTATGAGTGGCTAAACTCTTTAGTTTTAGAGTTTTGATGAATTGTTTATGAAGTTATGTTGATATTGTAGACTCTTCATGGTTTATTGTAATGATTATGCTTTTGTTTGTTACTGTGCTTAAATTCTTGTTGAATGGCCATGTTTAAATGTTAGGTTAGATGTATGATTGAAAGATTGCATGTCTAACTAGATCTATAACAAAGAATTGTTGTTGATCTCTCATGCAAAATAGTTAGGTTAATAATGAAAAGTTGCTAAAGACTACTCTTAATACCATGTAATTTGTATTGGTTTCAAGAAATTAGTTATCAATTGAGTTGCATGAGAAAAGGTTGTTTTTAAGAGAAAATAACTTGGATTTATGTTCCTAGACTTAAGCATAAGAATTGCAATAAAATCCATGAACCCTAGACTATTGCATGATGAAGTAAACAAGGATTCTTTACCCTAGAACTCTCTTTGACTCTTGTGTTTCTTATTTACTTGCTTTCTTTTTTTTTTTTTAATTTTATTTCCAAAATCACAACTTAAAATTCCAATCCTCAAATAAAATTGATTCAATTCTAGCATAGGTAAGTAAATTAAACCTTCATAATTGGATCCTCAGTGGAACGATATTCGGACTTAATCGTCTTATATTATAACTTAACCTGTACACTTGCAGTTAACACGAAAAGTGCACATCAAACTCTTAGCGTCATTGCCAGGGGTCCAAAGAACGGTTTTTGTTAATCAATATTCATTAGAATTGATAGATCTTAATTTGAGGTGTATACTATTCGGTTGATTATTTTTTCAGTTTATGCCTTGTGATAATACTAATCTATTCCCTCTTGATCCCGAGATTGATAGGACCTATAGAAGGAATCTAAGGGCTCTACAAAATCAAACCGAGGAGATGGTGGAGGAGATACCAAAGACAATTCGGGACTACTTCCAACTGACATTACCGGCAAATCAACCCGACATAATGAATGTACCCATCAATGTCAACAACTTTGAGTTGAAACTGGGGTTGATCCAAATGGCTAGAGAGCTAGCCTTTAGAGGAAGAACTAATGAAGATCCTCACGAGCAGTTATGGTCTTTCTTGGAGATATGCGGAACGATAAAGAATAATGGTGTCTCTAACGATGCTATTAAACTAAGACTTTTTCCTTTCTCTTTACAGGACTGAGAAAAGGATTGGTTGGAAATCATACCTCCGGATAGTATCACCACATGGGAGATTTTGACTCAAGTTTTCTTGAACAAGTATTTTCCACCGGCTAAATCTCAAAGCTAAGAATAGAGATAGGAACATTCCTCCAACTTGAGGATGAACAACTATATGAGGCTTGGGAGAGGTACAAGGATCTCTTGAAGAGGTGCCCTCAACATGGCTACCCAGATTGGGTGCAAATTGAACTCTTCTACAATGGATTGTCAAGTTCAACTAAGTCCATCCTAGATGCCATCGCCGGAGGGTCAATTTTCTCCAAGAATGCTCAAGAGGTCTAAAGGACTTGGCCACTACATCGTACAATTGGCCATGTGAACTGTCTTCTCTAATCATCCCAACAGCTGTCGAATTGTACTCTTAAAGCTCGAATGACCTTCCTTACTAATGCTCTTTCTAAATTAATTGTAGGGGGTCATGCTCAAGCAAGTTCACCATCCATAGCATCTCTTGTCGCCTTGACGTCGGAAATGTATACACAAAAAGAGTTGGAACAATTAGACAATGAGACGGCCAACTATGTTGATAGAGGACACTATAGAGGCCACCAACGACAAAAACTTCAAACTCATTACCGTCCTAACTTGAGGAACCATGAAAACTTTTCTTATGCTAACAATAGGAATGTTTTGCAAGGTGCTCCTGGTTTTTCCAATGTAAGACCATCACACACCTAAAAGAAGTCCAACTTAGAAGACTTGCTAGTGGAGTTCATAAAAGGGTCAAAAGGAAGGACCATCGATTGGAAAGCACCCTACAAAGTCATGGTAAGGCTACATTTAGGTATAAATTAGTCAAATTGCCACTTCACTCCAAACAATGCAAAAGGGTAAATTTCCTAGTTGCCCCGAAATAAATCCAAAGGAGGAGTGCAAGGCTGTGACTTCGAGGATTGGGAAAAGGTTGTCCACTCCCTTGATCGATGATGAGGATGAGGAGCAAGAGGTAGAAGAGATCATCCAAGAGCCTACCATAGAAGTTGAATCGAAGGTGGTCTTAGAAATAAAGGAAAAGGTAAAGGAGTCGGCATCTTCAAGTAAGTCATCTAACCCTCTACCTTTTGTACCTAATTCCTTGCCCTATCCTTAATGTTTTAAGAAGAAAGAATTAGACTCTCAATTTTCCAAATTATTGAATTTTTTTTAAAAATCTTCACATTAATATCCCATTTGTTGAGGCTTTAGAGCAAATGTCCAATTATGTAAAATTCATGAAAGATGTCTTGTCTAAAAAGAAAAAGTTTGGGCAATATGAGATGATTAGCATGACTAAACAAAGCAATGTTGTGCTACAAAAGAAGCTACCACAAAAATTGAAAGATCTGGGAGTTTTACTATACCTTACACTATTAGTTCTTTAAATATTATTAGAGCTCTTTGTGATCTTGGTGCTTCTATTAATTTAATGCCTTTATCTGTTTATAGAAAGCTTGACACTGGAGAAGTGCAACCTACCACCATTACCTTGCAACTAACTATAGATCCTTGGCTTATCCTAGAGGTATTACTAAGGATGTACTAGTTAAAGTTGACAAATTTATTTTCCCTGTAGATTTTGTAGTTTTGGACATGGAGGAGGACACTGAGATTCTTATCATACTTGGGAGGCCATTCTTAGAAATTGGGAAGGCTATCATAGATGTCCAACAAGAAAAGTTGACTCTAAAGGTAAATGATGAGAATGTTGTCTTTAATATTTGTAAGTTCTTGAGTCATCATGATGAGGGTAGTACTTGCCATGCTATAGACATAATTCATCATATTATTTTTGAGCACATAGAGGTTATGTTAGCTAATGATCATTTAGAGCAAAGCATAATGGACTAAAATTGCTTTGTATGCTAAGTGGTTAGATAACATGCCAATATGCACTAAAATGTATAAACCGATGCCTTTAGCTCCTTTGCATGCTATAAATGTTGAGAAACCTATTCTTGAATTAATGGTGTCGCCTCCTCGCTTGAAATATGCATTCTTAGATGATTTGTCTTCTTTTCCTGTTATCATATCCTCTGATTTAAATTCTGTGGAAGAAGAGAAATTGTTAAGAGTGCTAAGAGATCATAAGTCCGCCATTGGTTGGTCTATTGCAGATCTTAAAGGTATTAGTCCGTCGGTCTGTATGCGTAGAATCTTGATGGAAGATACCTTTAACCCATTAGTAGAGAACCAAAGGAGACTTAACTCCGCCATGAAATAGGTAGTTAAGAAAAAAGTGCTCAAGCTTTTGAATGTAGGAATCATTTATGCCATATCTGACAGTTCATTGGTAAGTCGTGTCCAAGTAGTACCCAAGAAAGGTGGTACGACTGTTGTGAAAAAGGAAAAAGATGAGATGACTAGAACTGTGACAGGATGGCGTGTGTGCATTGATTATAGGAAGTTGAATAAGACTACTAGAAAATATCATTTTCCTCTTCCTTTTGTAGATCAAATGCTTGATAGACTTGTAGGTTATTCTCAAAATTCCTACTACATATAGTAACATAACGTACATTTTCTAATAAAATATATCTATCTCCGAAGAACAACTTCATATCTCCCACTGCTTTGACTGAGATGATGTCCCCTGATCCAACCTTGAGAGTTATCTCGCTATCTTCAAGCTATTTCCAGGAACTAGTTTCCTGAAAATAAGAACAACATGATTAGTGACCCTTGAATCTCATATCCAGGTTAAATTATCATTCTCCATTAAACATGTTTACTTTGTGTTTTTTTTTTTTTTTTAGCTTTTCTCTTAGCAAGATACTTCGAGTAGTTTCTTTTCTAGTGCCGGTTTTTGTTTCAGTGGAAACATTTTCCTTTATGTGCAATTATTTTTTTGTCTTTGAGACTTGCAGGAGTTTTTCCCTTCTTCTTCATAATGTTTTTCTTTGAAGAAGAAGGTCCAGACTTAGTCCTAGCATTTCAAACATTTCAGTTTATTGTTAAGCTGAGATCTGGTGGACATTCCTCTGTTAAAACAAAACTTAGATCATCCATAACTAGTATAATGTTTAGGTTTGTTCCAAACACTGTAGTTATCTCCATTAAGTTCACAGTCGTTCGAATCCCATGATACAAACCCTCTGATTGGTAGTGTCATGTTAGGAAATGACTTGCAGGTACATCATGGGAATCTCACAGTGTGACCTAATGGCCATAAGATGTGTTGACACACTTCCTTCACCCACTTACTATGAACTACTTCCCTATTCACCTTGTTATTGACTCATGCAAACACTCTCCGAATGGAGGACGCTCCTAGGGCAATGCAAAGCCAAGCATGAATCTCACAGTGTGAACTCTTAAAGACAAGAGAGCTAGTATATCATATATACAATTCTCCCAGTGAAGTGTTCTAGTAGATATTTTGGGTATCTTTACTTAGTTATACTTCGGCTAATTAAATATAACCTAAGTCTGGGTTTTTATCCAAGTATAACTCTTATACTTGATTTTAACCTACGATGTTTAAGTGATAAAACATTTTTAAAACTTACATTGACAACGCAAGCTCATAAAACTAGGTTCACATAAATTCAAGAACCAGTTTGATCCCTAGGTAGCAGGTGTTCCGTAAATTGTCAACTTACGAACCTTTAGCCTTAGTAAGGATCTTGCTGGGTGAATTTTTGTAACCTTTATTTTATAAGTAGGTAGGTTTGTTAACCTTAAGTGAGCATGCATCCCATCTTTGTTATAGATTTTAAATGTCTAATTCATTTTATAGCTCTTTGTATATGAATAATAATCTATAACATATATCACAAAATAATATAACAATTTATATTAATTTTATGATAATTAGGGCATGCATACTATACATTATAACACTTTATAACATATAAATGTGCATGCAACATGTTGATCCTATGGTAGGATTTTAAATTTATATGTCATGCTTTGTGCACAAATAAATTTAATTTAATGAAAACATACATTCTATATGCATAATTAATTAAACACACTAAAGTGGACCAGTTTTGGCATCTAATGGGTTTAAAATAGATAAATTATTACAGTTGTAATTGAGAAAACTGCTCGATTGCTCCCAAACACTTTGAGCCGACTCGAACCAACTTCAGACCGCTTGAACTGTACTGAAAATGGTGAAACACTGAACCGACTAGAAAAAGTTGAACTGGACCGCCTGAGCCGTTCAGGAACCCGGGTGGAACTTACCGAGAAAAGTCAAACTTACTAGAAAAAGTCAAACTTCTTGGGCGCGGAATGATATCACCTAAAATGTGCTACCTTCCTCAACTTAACTCGGGATCGTTGTGCTATTTAATGTGTCTATTATGTTATTTTGTAGGTTTCGAGCACTTAACAGGTAGAACGGGTTGTTGGCAACAAAACCGAGCTAAAACGAACAGAAACGAAGTTCCATGGCATCAACCGGGAAAGAGAACTCGAAAATGACCAAAATACCCCTGAAGTCATAGCGCAACAGTGCTCCCTAGGCGCAGTTGCGGCGCTTTCTCCCGAGAGCTTCTGCTGGCAAAACACAACAAGCGCCGTGACGCTACGGAGATTTCTATAAATTGATCCTAGACTTTTAGGTCGAGAGATCAGCCACCAACCACCAAAGATTCGAATTGTCTCTATTTTTCCTCTTCTTTTCATCTTTCTATACCTCAGAACTTGAACCCATCAATCGGTATGCCGATTATTGTCTAAGGTACACGTTTTTCTAGCTTGGGTTAGGGATTTTTCTTTATAAACGATGTTCTTCTAAGGTTCCAAACCAAATTCTTTGTACGCATGATTTGATCCAGATTTTGTAAGTGTTATAATCAAATTGTGATGTTGGTGTTCATTTGATTTATTGCTTTGATTGTATTACTGTTCGTGACACTTGTTGTGTGTCAATCATAAGAAGCAATAGGTTATGTTAGCTTGCATATCTAAATTGCGATGCGCATTGCTCTAATCGACCTAGGATTAAATCAATAAAACATTTGATCTAGGCCTTTCCAGTTCAATGTTCCGCCTACTTTTCCCTTGAATTTAATGCAGTTAGATTTAGTACATATTTTGCATACCTTTCATTGATTTGCCTCAAGTCTAACTTGTCGACTAGGACAATTTAATTTTGACCTTTCCAATTGGATTAATTAGGTGCTAGCTTCAATGAATTTAGTAACGACGAACCAATGAATAAGGACATCGAACGAAGGAAATCCCGTTAACCTAAGCTAGAGCTTTCTCCATTTCAATTTTAACTTCTTTTAATTTGTGCAATTTACTTTTATGCGATTTAAGTTTCTTTGCAACCAACCATCGCAAGATCCCCCTCCGGTTACCTTGAATTGTAAACTTTCCAACTGTGAAAGTCAAGGGCTCTCTATGTTCGACCCGGCTTACCACTACTACTGTTGGTTGAGTTTGAAAAATTTATTTGGCATGAAAGTGGCAACAAATTCCGTCCGCCACGGAACTTTACGAGAAAAGTCAAACTTTTTAGGTTGCTGAACTTACCAGGAAATCGAACTAGTAGAAGTTACCAAAAAGTCAAACTTACTAGGAAAGTCAAACTTTCAGGTCTGCAGAACTTACCAGGAAGCTGAACTGTGGAACTTACTAGGAAACCGAACCGATAGAATTAACGAGAAGTCAAACTTATAGAGAAAGTCAAACTTTCAGGTTTCTGAACTAGAAGAACTTACCTGGAAACAAAGGCGCAAACCTTACCCAAAAATCGAACTGCTAGAACTTACAAGGAAATAAACCACGGAACTTACCCGAAAGCCAAACTAGCAGAACTTACCCGGAAAAAAAGGTGTGAACCTTACCCGGATGTTGAACCGCCAGAACGTACCAGGAAATGAACCGCGGAACTTACCAAGAAGCTTTGAATTGGCGGAACTTACCAGGAAAAGTAATAGAATGCTCTTCTTATTCGACCTGGCTGGCTGCTTCACCAAATTTCTCTAAATTACAGCCTAGAATCAACTCTAATGACTATAATAAAATTACATACCCTTATTCACACATTAAAGGCCATAAAAAAGCGGCCAATTACAATTATTACAACAAATTAAATCTGAATTAGATGTCTAAACCAGTGTAAACCCAACTTTAGCAACCACAACATCTCATGAAATTACACCCACCAAGCTCAAATTAGGATCTAAAGCATTCTAATTACATCAATTTAAAGATTGAATATGCTTAATCAAACTGAAAAATAGAGAAAGTAAAACTTACTTGTTGTTGCTCAAATTTGACTAGAATTTCTCCAAATTTCTAATCACGAACACTTCGTGAACCACCCCTAGAGTTTCCTTGTTATTTTAAGGCCTTAAAATAGATAGTGGGATACAAATTAAGTAGAAATTAGGAAGAACACACTTTCTTTCGGTTTGGAGTGTGTAAGTATTTTCTGCAAATTCTCAATAATTGCCCACCCACCTTTTAGATTTCCTTCTTCTATTTATAGAAACAACTGTGCAAATCAAATTTACATGCTAACTGACACCAAATATGGTGAATAAGGTGGTGAATTTGAGATTGGAAGATGAGGTCTCCACCTCCTACTTCATCATGCAAAGTGGGAAAAACCTCAAATCCAAAATCTTATTTTGAGATTTGAATTTTAAAAATTGATTTCCAAAATCAATTTAAATAACATTAATTTTCATATATTAATTTATATAATAATTAATTAATTATAATAAATTAATATTTAATATTAAATTAATAATTTTTTCACTTTTTCGACAATTTCGAATTCGATGAATCTCTATTCATCGAGATAATATTACAGATCATGAGCTCCAACGATCCAAAATTAACCAGTTAAACTCTTTGTTCTAGTTAATTAACATTCGTTATTTACCAGGACACTCCATTAAAGCCCAGTAGTTATACTCTTCTCATTGTAGATCTATTTTTATCCACTTGATATAACCATAATAAGTAAGTTGATTCTTCTCAAGTTGTTCGTAATTACAGTGGTGTCAAAATTACCGTTTTATCCTTGTAATTATCTTTTGTTCTTTAAGTCCAATTGATACTCTAATGAACAATTGGTTTGTGGTCCAACCAACAAACCAAGTCATTCTCAAACCAATGAGAGGGTGGGGTCCTTTGTCCAAGACCTAGAGTTAGCACTTAAGGGAACAACTTCTCTGCTATCCTTAAATAAGGTAGGAATGAGTTCCATCTTGCAGAACTATGTCCCCAGCTATCTGACTGGTCTTATCCTTAAAACGAGGGGCTTATTGAGTTGGTGAAATGGGCCACTTTCACCCATGCAGAATAAAGGATACTCTCAAACAAACAAGAGTTTATAGTTAGCTCAGGATTAAGATCAAGTTAATCAATTTTAAAAGTAATTGTTGTTATAAAGTAAAAGTGATTATTTCATGGTGCAATCTTATGCAAACTCATTGCATAGGATGCCCCTCTCCCATGTCTCTACATGAACGATTTAGGATCATATCGTTTGTATCAAATACAAAGTGGGTCACATACATTGTGTCCCCAAGATAAGGTACCCGGCCTTTATCCATATACTATATACCGTTTTGGCTATTCCCTAAATTTGATCCACTTTTATGTCAACACATGAAGTTTAAGTATTCATCTTATAGCAAGGGGTTCTTAGTTTATTGGATTTAAGAAATGCAATTCACATATTCAATAACAACTTTACTGAATAAATCTCGATAACAACTTTATTGAGAATAAGTTCCGTTAATTACAAACTATGACCTTTAGGATATAACACCCAATAATGATGAAAACTCTACGATAGACTTTAGATAACCTTTATTCACTTTGTTTTGAATCATGAGCATGTATGCATGATTTTGGGCTAAATTTATAAATATTTCTTGATTCCCTTGCATTTCTTGAGCACATAGTCGTCCAGTCTAAGGTTTTGAAGGCTTAGGATTGGGTTATTTGGTTCATAAGCTTGTTGTCACCCTAAAAGGCCTAGGTGATAGTTTTAAATAACTGAAGCTCAACTTAATAATGCATGCTTAGGTTTTTGCCAAATTCTTGTTGTGAAGTAAAAGCCTAGTATAAAGTAAATAAAAGAAAGTTATAAAAGGCAAAGCTTGTTGCAAAGTAAAAGAAAGCCTGTAAGATATTTTTGAAGGGGATCACTCGCTCCGAAAATGTCCATGAGGAATGAGTAAGCCTAAGCACCTTTAAAGGATACGTTGCATGTAGTTTGATATCATTCACAAAACCCATGTGGGCAAGCGAAAAAGAAGGAAACATGGTCTAGATAAAGTTTCCTCTATTGTGTAAAGTAAGAGAGAGAGAGAGAAAAGCAAAAGCAATAAAAAGTTTGGTTCCCTTTAGTGTTTCATTGCCACTTTGAGTCTAGAAAGCTTGAATCTTGAGCCTTTGAGCTAGAGTAGGGGACAATGAGCTGAGAGTTGAATAAATCTTCCTGGGCTTGTAAAGACCTAAATAGGATTGGCTAAGCACACACACGTAGGGGATAGAGAATTTGTTTTAAATTTCCTAATTGAGTGCATGCATTTGAATGATTCTAGCTTTGTGAATATTGTTTGTTATCTTTAGCCTTGAGATTAGAGTCACTCATTTGCAGCATATGATTCATATCTATATTTTGTTTTACCTTGCTCAAGGACAAGCAAAGTTTAGGTTGCGGATGTTTGATAGCTATCGAAAATAGCTATTTTTATGTCCTTAATTCTATTTACTTATTATGTTTTATATGATTTAATGTCTATTTGTGTAGGAATTCGAGCAACTCATGCACCTTGGAGTGTTATGGATCGTTCGGGGTTGATTTGGAGCTATCAGAAGTGAAATAGAGCACCCGGAGCTCAATGACACAAAAAGGACAAAAATGCCCTTGGGAGCATAGCTGCACTCTACCAAACACAACGTTACCCTCAAAAGGCAGAATGCTGGAAAATGGTGAGAGCGCAGCAATGCTCCCTAGAATGCAGCTGCGCTCCGAATTTTGACAGAATGGCAAGGCGTGCAAGCGCGCCCGAGCGAAGTGCGTAGCGTTGTTATGCTCTAGGTAGCTGCTTTGATTTCTACCTAGAGTGTAGCTATGCTCTGCCCAATTCTATATATATTCTCTTAGTTTTTTATGGCAAAAAAGAGGTGGGATTCCATGAAGGTCGAGGAGTTTACCAAAATTTCTTCTTCTTCTTGATATTTCTAGCTTCTTAGCTTAGGATTTACACTTTATTTTTGGGTTGTAATCATGGATTGGAAGCTCCTTCCTCTTCAATTTTTGTCAATGAAGTTGATTAGGTACGTAATCTTATAGTTCTTGGGAACAAATTCTTGTGTAATTATTGAGTTTTGTTTTAGTGAATTCATATTAAGATTATGTCTTTTTCAATCTGATTTTATTCCTTGATATATGTTTTTGGTTGGATTGGCACTTCTTACCTCGAATGTATGTCATAGCTATCGATTTTTTCTTGTGCGTTTCCTTGTGTTCGTCCATGCCTAAAATCGATAAGTACCAAGGGCTAATGTATGCATGCTAGGTGTATTGGCTATCCATAGGCTTAGAATGTATGCTTAACTTAGATTCAAAGAAACTCGATTAATTAGGATAGGGCTTTCCCACTAATTAATCACACAATTGAATCCTAGGGCTTATGCGCTTATTCTTGATTTTAATTGATCACTATCCAACGCAATTAAGATTTGGGGCTTGAAGTTTAATTAGGGCTTAGAGCTTTAATTCATGGCTAGGATGCTTGCTCGATTTATTCCAAGTGATTAGGGTACCTATTGCGTCGATGAATTTTGATGAATCAAGTAGTTGTGATTGCATAATCGATTACAAGTTCATTAAGATATTTCAATGATAGAAGTTACACAAGAACCCAATTTGCTCCAAAGACTAGAATTTCTACCCTTGATTGCATTTTCCCATCATTTTACTTTCTTGCATTCAATTTCATGCCTAGTTTTAATTCACACCAAACCGCCCTCCCCCATTTATCACTTTAATTAGAAAATTCGCTTAACAAAACAAAAACTGTCACACCCCCTCCCGAGTTACCCTCCCAACCCGAAAAGAGGCATGAAGACAGCAGACATTGATTCCTTACGACACCTACTGTCACTTAACTTCCCAAGCACAACTCAACCAAGCATAAAAATACCACTTACATCCAAGCCACAAATGATAATCTCAAAATAAACTTTTAAAATATTAACAACAAAGTTTTATACACAATAACAATCTCTTAGATCCCAATATGTACAATGCTAAGTCTAAGTATAAAATATGTACAATGCTAAGTCCATACGAGTTTGATGAGTAGGCTAAGCACCCAGGTTCCCTCTCTACTTGAAAAGTGGAAAAAATTTGGAAGCATAAGCTAAATAGCGCAGTGAGTAACAAGTTTTTGAAAAACTATTTTTGGCTTAAAAGCTTCATAGAATCACGCTCGTCATTCAAATATTAAAGCATTAAAAGCTTAAAACATTTTAATGTGCTTAAAAGATTTTTCTTAATTGAGGTGAAGTAATCTCTACGCTGTTCAACATCGAAGTCAACCTCATCATATCCAATCTCAACACAGCAGCGCCAAATCTTCCCCTATGTGCACATAGGAATTATAATTCAGGCTACCCATATGCCTTCACCAAGTCCATCGGCATTGAGGAGTGTCCAAATGCCTTCTCTTAGTTCTTCGGCATTGGGGACCATATTCATGCTACCCATATACCTTCACCAAGTCCATCAGCATTGGGGACCAATTCAGTCTATCCATATGCCTTCTCCCAGTTCCTCGATATTGGGGACCATATTCGAGCTATCCTAAAGCCTTCTCCCAATACTTCGGCTGGAGGCCATATTCAAGCTCTTCAGATGCCTTCACCAAGTCCATTGGCATTGAGGACCAATTCAGTCTACCCAGATGCCTTCTCCCAGTTCTTCAGCATTGGAAATCATATTCTGCTGCTCAGATGACTTCACCCGATCCATCAGCAGTACGGACCAATTTAGTTTACCTAGATGCCTTCTCCTAGTTCTTCGGCATTGGGGACCATTTTTAAATGAAAGCATGCTAAATCATTCACAAACACGAGTTTAAACAATTTCTCAGAATTTCCAGAATATTTCCAAACAGCATGCTTTTTCACAAATTCCAGCATTCCATAGCATCATGCTCAAAACTATATAAAAGCATGTTTTAAAATCATATTGAGGAAATACGTGCTTATCGAATTCAACTCATTTCAGAAATCTCATATTTTCAGGATAAAACAAACATTTATAAATATTGTGAGTACCAATCATTTAAAACGAATTTATGTCACTCACAACTTGTCCTAAGCTCTTAATGGGTATATGCTTCCTCGAGCTCTTCTCGACCTGGAATAAATAATTTCTTTGTCAAAATTCCTCAAAATTTCCTTCATGGAATATTTCAAGTCATTTTAGCTCAAAAAGGCTTACCGACAAGCAAAAATTAGCCAAAATGTCCAAAAATAACAAACTGCCCTTAGGTGTCACACCCCTTCCCAGATTACCTTCCTAACTTAGGAGTAGGTGCAACCTACACACATACACATCATCTCACATCTTGAAACACAATTCAATACTAGATCAAATGTACAAACTTTTATACTAGTGAAATATGATAAGGAAATCATTAGTTTTACCTAAGGTTTCTCAACTCATAATATATATGATACAAGTGTATTTGTTCAGCATATAGTACAAACCCACACTCATTATGCCACAATGATCATATATGACAAAATATGTACTTAGACTGAGTATTTACAACTATCCCAGAGAACTAAAACCAAGTAAGCTCAAACGAGGATCTTCTGTAGGCTAGGCGTCCCGGACACACTCTCTACCTGAAACGAACAACAATAAACAAGAAAATGTGAGCTTAAAGCCCAGTGAGTGACTAAATTATCAATTACAATTTAATCTTTGAATTAATGCTGATCACAAAACTACTATATATCTTATTAGTACAAATTACTGGGTCACTCGTGCCATTTAACAAGATAGCATAAACATTTATCTAATAAGCAGCGGAGGAGAGCTCAATGCTATTAACCTCATAATTCAATTACTAGTATTCATATATTCATACGCCTTCACATTTCGTCCCTCAGCGTTTCAACTCTCAAGTGCTTTCTCATATTGTCCCTCAGCACTGAGTTTCATTATTAATTCACTGCTCAAGCGCCTTCACTCATGGTCTCTCAGCACTGAGCCATCATATACTGGTTTCCATATGCCTTCTCACGAGGTCCCTCGGCATTAGAAACTATCTCAATCAATTTCTCAAGTGCCTTCACTCATGGTCCCTCAGCACAGAGTATCATATATCATATTCCCATAGGCCTTCACACATGGTTTTTCGGCCGTGGTTCGCATTTAGATAACATATATAGAGGAATTCACATAATATACTCATTTTCACTTGCATATTGTTAACGATGATCCTTGGATAAATTAGAGAGCCACTCACAATTTATCTTAGGGCCCGAGCGGATTGTATGCCTTTCCGAGCTCTTCTTGGCTTGTAAAATACATTTCTCATATTAGGTTTCCTTTAAACTCCTTTTTCATAATCATTAAGTATGCATATCAATAACTAGCGATACTCTATGTCACTAGCGAGACTACCAGCGAAATTCACACAATTGGGTACTGCACTAGCGAAACCGGAACGAACTAGACTAGCGATATCATCTTAAGGAGCGATACCTAGCGAGACTTCAGCGAGAGTTGTGGGACACAGAGCTCCTTTGTGTTTATCAGCGACACCCGTTTCGTTGCTCACTCTCCAGCTCCTTAGCGATACCACTATCTAGCGACACCTGATATCACAGTTTTCCTTCCTTCCCTTCAAACTCTTCCTTTATCCTGCTAAAAACCATATTACAACCAAAATCAAAACTTCCCTTCTTCTACAATCTTGTAAAGTAGTGAGTTTCCTAGCTTACCTCAAAATTTCAGACCATGACTCGTCTTCGTTTGAGAATTATTCTCAAATAACTTCGGCTACCTTAATTTGCTTAGCAGTTCAACTCCGCTGGCTTCTTCCTTGATATTAACACATTTTTGCTTGGATTTAGCTTAAACATCCTTTAGGGAAGTTGCTAAGAATTGACTCAACTTACTAACCTCAAAATTTCAATTCCAGCTTCAACATCCTCAGTTCACTCTCCTTCAAATACCGATTGATGTCCAAATCTATCAGTAACAATCAAGCTTCTGGTTCCAGCTTCAAAATCATCATGAAACTGATCTGATTTCTACTCGAATTCGATATAAGCACCTTCTTCTACCTCTCCTCGTTGTTCGTCTGCGAAATGGAGTTAATCTGAGTTTGAAAATATATCCAAAAAGGCTTAATTATTCGATGCACTCCTTTATATGTCAATATAAATCACCGACTTACCAGCTCTAACATCATCCTCCTTCTGGAATTTGCCAATGCAACCTTCCGCGCATTACTTCGGCAACGCATAGTCTCAACTTACTATGCCACTGATTGCTCAACGCCGAATAGCCGATTACCGCATGGCCCTCTCGGCCACTTTCTATGTCCGACGCATACCATCCTTCAACGCATTAGCCATCTCAACGCATAGCGATGCCAACTTCTAGCACATAGTAGCCTTCAACGCATACTTCTACTAACGCATATTGCACCCTTCTCCCTTCACATCTATTTTCCTGCCGAGCTGCCTCTTCAACGCATACTTATCAACGGCAACTCTTGTCAAGCTTAAACATACCTTCAACGCATGGTCACTCATCACATGGCAACACTTAACCATTTTCACTCTCCCACAACTTTGCCAATTTTCTTTACTTGCATGCCCCATAATTTCTTCTTACTTACCTTCTCTCAATAACAAGTACAGGGCATACATTAGGCGTGTTCAACAGCCCTACAGCACACTCACCTAGCCAAAAAAACCTCAAATGAGCGGCAAACCTCGCACAGACGCTGCCCACACGGATAAAAATGTGATCTTACCATAGATTTCTCTAGATCTTTGTAAGACCTAGTGTATCTTGTGAAAGATTAAATCTTAACACCATGCACAAAATTTCTCATTATCAACAGATGCTTTGAGAAACCTTTTAATTTTCTATTAAATAGTCACACCATTGATATAACCAATATAACGAACCAATTATATGTTAAGTCTCATTTATGCAATAACTATCTCATACTGAGAGAAGATAATTAATCATATGTCCTCAGCACTTTGAAGGTGTCTTAGGATACTCTTCCTTAAACTTAACTTCACATTTGAATGATACATTATCATTCTTTTGAAGTAGTGAATGAACAAGTTGAATCTTCTAGGTGGAAGCATTTAATCGCTTTGTTCCTATGTAATTCTATGGATTTGCACAAAACAAGAAAATATACATATGCACTGAAACACATTGAATAAATCAAAAGAAAACATAAATACCTTTGAAAATCAAATTCCCAAGATATCAATGTTTGATTTTTCAAGAACACCACCAAGAAATCTTCTCTGGTAAAACTCTTTGGACAAGGAGGTTTATGGGAGCATTTTTGGAAAAGAAAAAGGAAGAATAAAGAGTTTGAGAGTTGAGAGTGAGGGAGAATTCTTACAGAGATTTCACATCCACACTCTTCACTATTGAGATCTCATCTCAGTTTAATGTGAGGGAAGTGAACTTCCCTCCCACTCACCACTCTCCACTCACCATAAGTGAGGGAAGTTATTTTTATTATTATTTAATTAAATAATATAAATTAATAAATCAAAATTAATTAATATATATTAAATATTAATTAAATAACCATTTCATTAATGAAATATTTTTTAATTAATGAAAGGAAATCAAATATCACATATTTGATTCAATGTTTCACAATACACATATACTCTCATACCCTATAGTTTTAATATGAGTCCAATTCATACTGACTTAATATTTAAATCCTATTCAAATATTGATGTTCTCATATAATAAAGTTTATTTTTTCATATTATAAACTTTATGATGTATCCCATACATAATGATAATTGTATCATATACAATTAATTCCCTTAAGCAATTTGAACATTCAAATCCTTTTATCATTTTGTTTCCTTGTCTTAACCCATTGTGAGCTACCAGACAGACCTACTGGACCAACAGTCATAAGCTCTAATTATTCGAGATTAATAAATTAAACTTATTAATTATATTAATCAACATTCATTAACCATGGGGCATACCACTAAAGACCCATAGTTGCACTCTTATGAACTGCAGTATATTTGTGTGTCCATTGAATAACCGTACAATGTAAGTCAACCCTTCACAGGGGGTTCGTAATTACAGTTGAGTCAAATTACCGTTTTACCCCTATAATTACCTCTTGCACCTTAAGTACCATTAATCCTCTAATGAACAATACTGTTTATGGTCCAACCATAAACAAAATCCCTCTCAAATCAGTGAGAGGGTGAGGCCTCATTATTCAAGTCCCGAGATCAGCACTTAAGGGAACAACCTATCTACTTTCCTTAGAGTAAGGAAGGAGTGAATTCTATCTTGTGAATTTATGTTCCTAGCTCCTCACTCGGTATCATTGCCAAAATGGTAGGCATATTGAATCAGCAACTAAGGCAACTCTCACCCATACAAATCAAAAAACGATCCTCATGAACAAGAGTTCATAATTTACTCAGGATTGAGATCAAGTTACATGGTTCTCATTTGAAATATAGAACTCTTCAATTAACGAGTTATAAAGAAAGATTTAATTTTGTGGTCCAGTCTTACACAGCCTCACTGTATAGGATACCCCACTTACATGTCATTACACGAACAATTTGGATCAAACTGTTTGTAACACTAACAACATTTGTAACACTTATAAAGTGGGTCATATCCATAATGTTACTTAGATGAGGCACCCAACCTCACCCATATACTATAGACTTTTTAGTTTATTTCTTGAACATGATCCACTGATATGTTAACTACATATCGTTCAAGATACATTACATAACCTAGGATCTAAGTTTATTGGATTTTGAGTTATGCAAACAAATAACAATTAAAAATACTTTATTTATTAAGTTATTTACAAATTTACACAAACTACAAGATTTAGGACATAAACCCCAACAGTACATCGAATATCTGACAAACATTTTGTAAACGTAAGATGCTTGAGACAAACTTCACATTATGTCCTTAATTGGTTAAATAGTCAAATTTTCATGTTATATTACATCATTCATAATGTGTAATACATCATTAGCATAAAACATGAGAAATATTCACTTGTAAATTAATGACTTTCTTGTCTATACAAGATCACTAATATTTGTTCAAAGTCGTAGGTTATGACAACTGATGCACACTTTTCATGTTAACCGCAAGTGTACCAGTTAAGTTAGTCTGAATATCGTTCCACTAAGGATCCAATTGTGAAGGCTTAAGTTACATAGTTATTCTAGAATTGAATCAATTTTATTTGAGGATTGGAATTTAAGTTGTGATTTTAGAAAGACTTAAAAAGGAAAGCAAGTAAATAAGAAACACAAGAGTCGATGAGAGTTCTAGGGTAATGAATCCTTGTTCACTTCATCATGCAATATTCTGGGTCCATGGATTTCATTACAACTCATATGCTTAAGTCTAGAAACATAAATCCAAGTTATTTTCTCTAAAAAACAACCTTTTCTCATGCAACATAGTCTTTAGCAACCTTCATTGTTGACCTAACTATTTTTATGAGAGATTAACAACAATTCCTTGTTATAGACCTAGTTAGATATACAATCTTTCAACGATACATCTAACCTAACATTCAAACATAGCCATTCAAAAAGAATTTAAGCACGTTCCCTTAAGTGCTAACTCCGAGTCTTGAACAAGGGACTCCACCCTCTCATTGGCCCAAGAGGAACTCAGCTTCATGCTTGGACCACAAACCAATTGTTCATTAGAGGATCAGTGGGACTTAAGGAACAAGATATAATTACAGGGTAAAACGGTAATTTTGATCCAGTTGTAATTACGAAAAATTGGTGAAGAATCGACTTACTAATCATGGTTATATCAAGTGGACAAAAATACATCTATAGTGAGGAGAGTGTAGCTACTAGGCTATAGTGGAGTATCTCAGTAGTTAACGAATGTTAATTAACTAGGTTAAAGAGTTTAGCTGGTTAATTTTGGATCATTGGAGCTCATGATCTGTAGGTCTATTAGATCCCTTCTCAAGGACTAAATCTTAGAACAATGTGTTGAAAGAATTTGAAATCGTTCAAATTCGTCTAAGGAGTAAGATTTACAATTTATTCATTTTAATTATGAATTAAACGAATTTGGAGAGTTGGAAATATTTAAATGTGATTTAAATATTGTTCAAATGAATAGAGATTCATCGAGTTAGAATAGATGGGGAAAAGTGGAAAGATTATTAATTTAATATTTAATATTAATTTAATATAACTAATTATTTAATGATTGTTATTTAAATTCATTTAATATTAAATTAATATTATATAAAATTAATTAGTATAATTAATTTTAAAATTGGAAAATTAAGTTTAAATGGAAATTAAATATGACTTTTGTGAAATTCATATTTAATTACATTGGATTTTTCCACTCATGCATGCTTAAGGAGGAGGTGTACTCTCCTTAAACACATATAATCCCCATTTCTTCCACCTCTTAATTAAATTGGATTATCAACAATATAGGTGTCAATTTGCATGTAGAATTGTTTTGCATGGTTTCTTCTTTAAACAGAAGAAAGAAATTGAGAAAAGGGGTTGATCTTCTTGGGTAATTTTGCTGAAATTTTCCACTTACTCAAATCTCTTCAAAATAGTCTTTTCTTCATCAATAACTGCTACCGAGGGGCAGTCAATTACAACTTCACTAAACCAAGACATTCTTGATTAAATACTAAATATAGAATAACTCTTATTCCTATAGTATTTGATTATCATTTATTCGGTCAAAATCCTTATTAACACTTAGTAAAATTCTGTAAGTGTAACCCTCCATTTTCAAATTTTAGAGATCGGAATCAACAACCTTCCGAGGGAAAGAGAATGCTGAAAATGGATCTAAGATAACCTATCAATTTCTAAAGTTCACGGTGTTTCGAATCTTATGATACAAACTCTCCAAATGGTAGTGTCATGTTAGGAAATGACTAGCATATGCATCATGAAAATCTCACAGTATAACCTAATGGAAGAGATCATAGGATGTGTTGATACACTCCCTTCACTCACTGACTATGAATTACTTCCCCTATTCACCTTGCTATTGACTCATGCAAACTCTTTCCGAATGGAGGCCGCTCCCAAGGCACCTTGAAGCAAAGCATGAATCTCACGGTGTGAATTCTTAGGGACGTGAGAGCTAGTATATCATATATACAACTCTCCAATTGAAGTATTCTAATTGGTATATTGGGTATCTTTACTTAGTTATATTTTGGCTAATTAAATATAACCTAAGTATAAGTTTTTGTCCAAGTATAACTCTTTTACTGGATTTAACCTACGATGTATAAGTGATAAAACCATTTTTATACTTACATCACAAACACAAGCTTATAAAACTACGTTTACATAAATTCAAGAACCAGTTTGATCCCCAGGTAGCAGGTGTTTCATAAACCATCAATTTAAATACCTCCAGCCTAGATAGGATCTTGCCGAGTAAATTTTGTAACCTTTGCTTTATAAGTTAACTACTTACTTTATGTTTGTTAACCCTAAATGAGCATGCATTTAACATACACCATAAAACAATATAACTTATATCAATTTTATGATAAATTAGAGCATGCATACTATATATATTATAACACTTTAAAACATATTTGGATGCATGAAACATGTTAATCCTATGGTGGGATTTTAAGTAACAAGAAAAAAATAATTATTACATCAACAACATGAATAGTCTACAATATCAACATTTCATAAACAATACATCAAAACCCTAAAACTAAAGAGTTTAGCCACTCATAGTTTTAAGCAACATGTTCACAAAAAATACGAGCAAAGAAAGAGTGTAAAGAAAGGGAAACTCTATTAAGAAGAAGCCCTTGATTGAGGAGGAACCGCTAAGATGTCCTTCGGTCTTCGCTTCAGGAACTCGAATGGCACCAAACACTTTCTCAAACTCTACTCTCTTTCTTGCAGCCAACTCACTTTTTGAGGAACTCACTCTTTGAGACTTTTTTGGTGTGTTTTTCTCTGGTTTCTTGATATCTAGGCTGCTGAAAACCCTCCAATTTATAGAGTTGGCCGCGCAAAATTCTTTCCAAAAATATAGATTCTTCAAATATGGAAAACTGGTGTCGCGGTCCTGTCTGTAATGAAAGCCTACCCTCGACATTATGGCACAGCGCCGGTCAGATCTGTTGTGCTGAAGTCGGATGCCACCATCAGGAAAAAGCGCCATGGCAGCGCTGAACCAACGCAGTGAACTACCCTATTTTCAGCAGTTTTGTACTTTTCTTGTAAGCCCCACACTTAGCTTTGGAAGTTAACAAGCTATAAAGATTAGTTTTGGAAGATGACAAACTAAAGAAAGTAAGTAAAGAGTGGCCGAGAGCCTTAAGGCATGAGTTATCATGCGTTGTAGGTGTCCAATGCATTGGTGAATGTGTGTTATGCGTTGGTGAGGGTGTGCCATGCGTTGGTGAGTTGAAGTTTGCGTTGGCCAACTCATTTTTAAAGGAAAAAGAAACTGGAGGTTAAGTCGGCAGCTTATTTAAGTGAGTGAGCTGAGTGCTTTGTCATTTTTTAACACATTCAAAAGCTTAAATCAGTTCCATTTCACAGTTGAAAGTCGAAGAAAGGTAGAAGAAGATGCCTAGGGCAAAGTTGTGGAGAATTCAGATCGGTTTCGTGGTAAAACTGAAGCTGGAACAGTGGGTCTAGCTACTGTCGTGCAATTTGAGCATGGTCTGGTGTTTGGAGAAGAACGAGCTGAGGAGATTGAATTTAGGGCTGACATTTTAAGGTCAGTAAGTTAACTCAATTCTTAACAACTTTTATGAAGGATGTTTGAGCTGAATATGAAGAGAGATATGTAAACTTTTAGGTGGAAGTGACTGTACAGAATTGTTGTGCGATCTGGAGTAGCGCAAGGTAATTTTGGAGTATCTAACGAACGAAGAGAAGTTACGCTCTGAAATTTTGAGGTAAGCTAGAAATTATATTTCTTTACAAGTTTGTAGAAGGAAAGGAGTTCTAAATTTTGCTAGAAATAACAATTTTAATAGATAGAAGTGAAAATAAGAGGAAAGGCAGAAACTAAGATAGTCGGGTATCGCTGGAACTGCGGTAATGCTAGGAATTTAAGCGTGAGTAGCGAGACGAGTGTCATTGGTAACGTTGAAGGCTTTGCATCTCACAACTCTCGCTGGGTACTGCTAGGTATCGCTACTTAGGTGAGTCTCACTAGTCTCGCTCACCATAGTATCACTAGTGTCATTTGCCTGTAGTTTAATCTCGCTAGTAGTCTCACTAGTGATGTGGAATCTCGCTAGTAGTCTTGTTAGTGGTGTGAAATCTCGCTTATTATGATTGTTTTTGGATGAAGTTGGTCTCGATGGTGAAACATGAATAAAATACAAATGTGTAAACTTAATGGTTTGTAAAAAAAAACTTTAGGGAAGTCTAACACGAGAAATGTGTTATTTCAAGCCAAAAGGAGCTAAGGAAGGTGTACAATTCGCTCAAGGCCTAGGACAAGTTGTGAGTGACACTCGATTTCTAAATGTTTAATTCAAGCATAGTTTCTTGATTGAATATATGTTTGAAACTTGATTATGTGAAACATCTTCATGAGTGTTACAAGTATGACATGTGTTATGTGATGAAAAGTATGTGATATATATACTGATTGAGCTGTGAGCTCTGTGAAAGGCCTGCGTGGCTATTTAATTAGCTAAGTAAAGTATGAAATGTATAATTATGTGAGTAAATGAAAGCATGTAAGTATGTGATTAGTGAAGTGATGAATGAAATGTTTCAAATGCATGATTTATATGTTATAGTTTTATTTAAATGACTCCCAATGCTGAAGGACTAGGAGAAGGCATGTGGGTAAATTATGTATAAATATGACTCTCAATGCCGAAGGACTCGAAGAAGGCATATGGGTGGCCGAACATGTATTAAGGGACCAATACTGAAGGACTCGGAAAAGGTACTTGGGCGACCCTGGATATGTGTATGTGTAATTATGTTGATGTGTTGAGATTACTTCACATAGCTAAAATTATTTCGACGTTGAGTAGCACTGAGTCCGCTCCGCCTCAACTAAGGAAAGGTTTTAGGAAAACCAGACTATGCATACCTTTTACTCAAATGCTTATGTATGTTTAAGCTATGAATTACTCATGATATTACTGTTATAGTTGGATTCTATGTTGTAGCTTACATTGTTTAAAGGAGGACTCTTAGCTAGTCACTCACTGGGCGTTTTAGCTCATGTTTTCTTTGTTTCTCTGTCTTCCAGGTAGTGAACGTGTCCGAGGTGCTTAGCCTACAGAAGATACTTGTTTGGGCCCGTCTACAGAGTCTAGTAACTTGAAAAATTATAAATATTGAACTTAAGTCAATGTTGTACATATATTAAGGGTTGAGAGAGTCAAGTGTAGTTGTTGTAATTATTAAACGTCCTAAATCAGCTTGACTATGTTAATCGTTAAACCCTAGTGTTAGTTATGATATGAATTGATTATATAACTGTTTATCAGATGATGGTTTTAAGTCAAGGTTAACAGTGGATGTCGTGAGAGGGTCGATGTCTACTGTCTTCACACTCACTCCTATTTCAAGAGGGCACTTGGGAGGGGGTGTGACATTTCTTCTTCTCTTTTCCACTAGATTTTGGCTTAGTTTTGATCTTTTAGCTTTCAATTCCAGTTTTCTTTATTTTGACTTGAAAACCACTAGCAAATAAGTGAAATCTAATATAAACTCCCTTAATTTGAGAGAACAGAAAGCAATTTTCAAGCACTTTTCAACAACAATTATCAAACCTTATATTCAAAGATCTAATTGTCTAATTCATTTCTCAAATAAACCTATACAATTTTGCAAACTCTTTTCGTTTGATCTTTGAAAGTTGAACTCATCAGTTTGTTTGTTTAGATGCATTCCTTAAATTCTTTTCATAAAAGAATCTAAATGTCCATTTTTCATATCTCATATGCAACAATGAACAATGTTCAAAAGAGTCGATTATGACAACGAGTGAGAAAATTGACCCATAGTCTAATTTGTTTCAATAGTTTTACCCTATTACCATAAGTCTTAGTCTGAAAATCTATATCTTTTTATCTACACATGTAGATTTCTTTTGTAGATATATTCATATCCTATGGGTTTTATCCCATCAAGAAAATCTACAAATCCAGACTGAGATGAAGCATGAAAACTTTATCTTGAGTTCATGACTTTGACCTAGCAATCCTTGTCAACATCCCTCAACACAACTTCGAGAATGACAAGCCTTTAAACTGTCAACTAATATGGCAATTTTGACTTCAACTAAGTTATAATAAAGGTTGAGTTATCCAATAACTTTCCCACTACGATGAAGGCTCATCATGTTTGACTAGGATTCATTTCACATTCAAATGTAATTAAATTGTTAATAACACTTATTAACTCTTAGTGGATTTCCCTAAAACCAAAGTATCAACACTGTTTAACCTTAGTAAATGTTTATAGTCTTTTATTCGACATTCCTTATAAAATTAATATTTGTCATACAAATACCTTATTTTATTTAGGATTGCATAAAAGGCCATTCCTTTCCTCCATGAGGACAACCTACTCTTAAGCATATCTGTAACACTCTACTTTTAAACCTATGCGTTTAAGAGCTTACAAAGAAAATAAGTAAGGCAAGAAAGGTAGTATTGGATCACAAATTTGTGGAGTTGACCGAGAAATGTTGCCAAAATAGGAATAAGTATGCCTTAAACTTAAAGGAAATAGAGGTTTGTGCTTAAGTAAGGGTTAAGAGTAAGCCGTAGATAAGTTTGGATTAGAAGGTTTTGATTGAAATGTTGCATTGAGTGATTTCCAGATCTTGGAATTGAAGTAATTCTTAAAGTTAAGAATTCTTCTAAGTAGAATAACCAGACAGGAGAATGCAACTATGTTTTTAACCTTGGAAGTATGATCTAAGGAAAAGAAAGGAAATCTCACCAAGTGATGGAAAAAGTTAAAAGCATAGCCGGGAGTTAGTTGAGTTGGACGCATATTTGATAAGTAAGAGACCATGTTGGACACATGGTCAAGATTAAGAAAACGCATGATAAAGGTAACCATTGTGGAAAAGAAAATGGGTAAGTGTTGAAGTATTGTAAGGAAACCCGAGAGCTTAGGGGAAAGAGGAGAACGCATAGGAGGTAACTCGAGAGCTCGAAAGGAAAGATGTGAACGCATAGGAGGTAATTAAAGAAGGAGATGTAAGCTTGGCTTAAGTAGGACGTATGAGCAAGAGGACTAAATTTGGGTAGTGGTGCGTTGGAAGAAAATCTAGGTCTCGGGAAGAAGGATAAAATGCATAAGGTGAAATCGAGGAAAGATGCTATCATAATTTAAGGTAAAAGCATGACTTCCATCAAGGAATATTTTGTTGAAGTCTTGGATAATTTAGAAGGTTGAGAAGTAAGCCTAAAGGAAGGAAGTTGGAGATGGACGTATCCTAGATTTATCATTGAGAAAATGGCTAAGCATAAGGAAGAGGTTGGAAGCATAACATTGGATTATAACTCAAGAACGCTAGAGGGACAATCAAGGGATCCTTAAGGATGGAAAGAAGGTCATGGACGCATAACAAAGTAAAGATAAACGCATGAAGTACAAATGCATGAAGGAAGATCTTGAGATGATTTTGGTTAACAGAATAACAAGCATAGTCAGATGTTTATCACTCAAGAGAAGGGCTTGTAGCTAAGATATGGACATAAGGAAAGAAGTGATGGACGTATGATAGTATACGGTTAAGGCACAGACGCCTGGTAGTATGCGAGGGGGGAAACCTAGTCAAAAGTAGGAAGGTTGGGAAGAAGAAAGAAAATAAAGAAGCTAAACCTTAAAAAGAAAAAGTAGATGAACGCATAGGGGCACTAAGTTGTATGCATAGTTCGTATCTCGGAACAAGTCAAATGCATAAGATAAGTTTATAAAGGTTACATGGTTTCATTTAAACTTAACACTTTATAAGGAGTAGGTGTCAGGTTGCATGTCGGATGTGTCATGTAGCATGACAGGTGTCAAACAAATGGCAAAAAGAGAGGAGAAGTTGGATGACAAAAACCTTCATCCCAAAACTATAAATGGAACCTTGAGGGAAAAAGAGCGGGGGATGATTCTTAAGTCCAAATTCTTTAGAGTAAGGAGAGAGAGAAGGCAGAAAAGAGCCATCCTTGCATCCGTAGAGGAAGTCTGCAGCCAAGAGACAAGGTGTTCCTAGCAACCTAGCTACCTTGTGTTCAATAAGCAAGTTGGTAGTTAGGGAAACTGAATCGACCTTGCGTCCAACTTAACTGCCAAAAGGAGGAAATTATCCGCCTGCGTTTAAGGTAAACCTAGCGTTCAAAGATAGACTCTGCGTTCAAGGTAGACCTTGCGTTCAAAGAGATCTGTGCGTCCAAGGGATGTAGCCAGAAGAGCTTGTTGGAAGGCTGCACCTTGCGTTTAAGGGATCAACTTTGCGTTCATGGTGCAGGGTTGCGTTAAATGATTTTATGGAAGATTTGGAGATGCTTAACGCATGATGATACGATGTTTTTAATACATGTGTATTTTTGTAAAATCTTTGAAATGGTACCCAAAGCTCAAGGATTCGGAGAAGGCCAATAGGTAGCCGGAATATAGAAAAGGTATCCTACACTGAAGGACTCGAAGAAGGCAAATGGGTAACCTGGATATGGAAATGGGACCCCAATGCTCAAGGACTTGAAGAATGCATATGGGCAGCCCGGATTATAATACCTATGTGCACATAGAGGAACATACAACGCTGATGTGTTGAGATTACTCCACACAGCTAAGGATAATCGACGTTGAGTAGCGTAGAGCTCGGCTCCGTCTCAACTAAGGAAAAAATATTCGTTTTCGACGTTGGGTGCGTTGAGTTTTGCTCCGTCTCAACTAAGGAAAATATTTGTTTTCGACATTGGGTGCGTTGAGTCTTGCTCTGCCCTGACTAAGGAAAATTTTAAAACAAAAAAAGATTTGATGAATTGTAGACTATTTTATTAAATATGATTTGAATCGATATTTTATATGCATTGTTGACAATGTTTATATTATCATCAGTTTTATAGTTAAAGTTAAATATTTCCAAACCGTTACTCACTGGGCTATTTAGGTCATCCTTTCCTATGTTTTCCACTTTTCAAGTAGCATGACAGTTCCCGTTATCTATCGAAGTCGATGTTTGTCAAAAATTAATGGTATCATCGTCCTAGGAAGTGTGGTTAAATGGGAAATAAAGTACGTTCGATAGTGGGAGTCTATCGGGAAGTCGATGACTGCTATCCTCATGCTCCGTCACGGGCTACAGGAGCATAGTTCGGGATGGGGTGTGACATAAAAGATGCCAAACGCCTACTGGAAGGTGACCGACGACGTGCCGACAAGCCAACAAAAGGAGGTGCGACGAGGTGGCCGGCTAGAAACGATCTGGCGTTCGGATGACTGCTACGGACATCAGCGTAATCGGTGGCAGCTCGGTGGGGTGACGAGCAAAGGCGGGACGGATGGGTAAGGAGTGTAGTCGGCGGCGAGAGAGGCGATTGTCGAAGGAAGAAGAAGAAAAACAATCATAGGGGAGGGGAAGATGGCTGCTGACGGGTGAGGAGGAAGGAGAAGAGAAAAAAAAATTCTTATTTTTTTTCCTTTTGCACGCACTTCAAGAAACCCCCACTATAAATAACCACTCCTACTCTAACCCTCAAAAACCCTAATCAACTTTAGAAAAAATAATTAATTAATTATTACTTTTTCCTTTTTCTTTTCCCAACACAAATTTTTACTTAATTACTTTCCCAAATACTAAATAAATTATTTAATTTCCCAAACCAAAACTTCCACATTTAAACCCATTTTTCTCCTAAATCCACCAATTTCCACTCATCACTTTGAAATCAATTTCTAAATCTCAAATTATGTTGAAATTTCACCAATTAAATTTAATCCCCAAAACTTGATCTCGTTAACTTTGAAAAAATTATTTTTTCCTACATAATTCAATTAAACCTTATAAATCCAACAACTAACCCAAATTAATTCAAAATAAGTAGCTTAAGGTTACTTGGGAATCTAGGATGTCACAAGCATGTTAGGAATGAGACATATCAAGAGGGAACTCACCTGTGACCAGATAGTTAACCATGTCATCATACCATGGCACAACTACATATACCTAGAAAAGGTGTTCATCTGGAAAATCTTCTCTTAAAGGCACTGGCTTTTCATCTTGCACAATTCGACTCAAATGATCAACTATGGAATTCTTGGACCCCTTCCTATCTTTAATTGTCAGATTGAACTCTTAGAGGAGCAAAATCCACCGCACAAGCCTTGGCTTTGACTCTTTCTTCGTCATTAAGTACTTGAGAGTGAATAGAAAAGATAGTAAAAGAAGAACCAAGCACATACAAATAAAACTTATCTAGAGAAAAAATGATGGCAAGCAATTCCTTTTTTGTTGTGGTGTAATTAATCTGAGCTAGATTGAGAGTTCTAGAAGCAAAACAGATGACATGGCTTTCCTTATCAATCTTCTACCCTAGCACAGCTCCAACAGCAAGGTTGATGGCATCGCACATTATCTTAAATGGCACATCCCACCGAGGGGGTTGGAGAATGAGGGCATAAGTCAGTCGATCTTTCAGCGCGTCGAAGGCTTTTTTGCATTTAGTATCAAACTTGAACACAGTAAAATCATCGATAAAAACCTCAACGCATTTCTCAATAAAATTAGAAAAGATACTCATCATGCATCATCAAAACGTACCTGGAGCGTTGCACAGGCCGAAAGGTATCCTTTTGAAGGCATAGGTACCGTAGGTGTACATGAAGGTAGTCTTTTCCTAGTCCTCTTGGGAGATGGAAATTTGGTAAAAACCTGAAAAACAATCTAGAAAGCAAAAGAATGGCTTCCCGGGAAGCCATTCCACCATTTGGTCAAGAAAAGAAATAGGAAAAGGGTCTTTTTTGGTTACCTCATTAAACTTGCAAAAATCGATGCACATGTGCCATCCATTTTGAACTTTCATTGGCACCATCTCGCCCTTGTCATTCTTTATAATAGTCATTTCGGTCTTCTTAAGAACGACATGGATAGGGCTCACCCAGTTGCTATCAGGAACTCGATAAATGATGCATGCCTCACACAGCTTGATTATCTTTTTTAGCACAACCTCTTTCATAGTGGGGTTTAATCGGCATTGGGGTTGACAGGTGGGCTTAGCTACTTTCTTAAGAGTTATCCTATGCATGCACAGAGAAGGACTGATTCCTTGGATATCATCTAAGGTCCATCCTATGGCATTCATGTAGGTCCGCAAGGTACTCACTAGCACCTCTTTTCGTCCATTGTCAATTCTCTAGAAATGATAACTGGGAGAGTATTCTTCTCACCTAAATAAACATACTTTAGGTGAGTAGGGAGAGCTTTGAGCTCCATCCCTTGTACCTGAGAAGAAACAGATTCATAATTAGCAGATTCCTCATTAATCAAATCAATCAATGGAGTAGAAAGAATTTCAGAGTTAGAAGTATCAACAACAAATAATTCATCGACAACAGATTCAACCACATCAACAGAGCATAAAGACAAATATTCCTTAGGAAACTTCATAGCATCATAAATATTGAGTTTCACTATATCTCCATTGAATTCTACAGATAAGCAACCCTGATCTACATCAATTTTAGTTTTTGTAGTTTTCATAAAGGGTCTATCTAACAAAATAGTAGAAGAAGAAAGGGAGCACAATTCATCCATTTGGCATGTTTTTCTTAAGTAAAGCAAAAATGTTCTTACTTACCACCACGCGATCTTTATCCTTCACCTTCCTTTTGTTCATGCAGGGTTCCTTGAGGAACTTAGCATACCTTAGAACCTGTTGTACAACACTGAGAAGAGGGATATTGATCTGAACTTTAGCAACAACTGAATCAAAGGAGGAAGGGATGATGTACTAACCTTAGAATTGGAAGGTTGTGGTGAGGCTTCTGTAGAAGTTCCTTCACCTTATCTACCTTGTTAGAAGTGCAAGTAGGAATGGGGTAGGTGGGGCAATAGGTGCAGGGGTGACAGGAGGAAGCTTCTTACTACTTCTCAGTGTGATGGCACTTACATTTTGATGGCCAGGTTAGGCAGACAATTTTCCAGATGCCTTATTTTCTAACCTACTAACTGTAATTGCCAACTGGGTGATTTGAGTACCTAGGTTGCTAAACCCCATCCTTGTTTCCTACTGGATAGACTTTATTTCTTGAAAGAGTTGGATTGAATCTTTTTTGAAGTTGATGAATGTCCTATTGAAATTCCAAAGAGTAATCAGCAAGAGACTTTACTATGTCTTCGAAGGACATACCTGAAGTTGACGAGGATGGTTGAGCTTGAGCTTTGTTATCTCCTTGTCCTTGGTTTTTCCATTTGAAATTTGGATGGTCCTACCATCCAGGGTTATATGTATTGTTGTGAGGATTACTTCCTTTGGAAACTACCCAAGCGTTTACTTAAGGGATCACACCATTCTTCACTTGAGGGCACATATCTAATGTATGTCCAATCACTGAACATACTCCACAAAACTTTGCTTGCTACAAGTTTCCACCTAGGGTCATCTATTTCACAAGAGAAGTTAAGTCATATATTTGAGATTGAAGCTTACTTACTTCTTGAAAATTTATGCAACAACAAAATTGGCTCAAGTCCCAAAATGTAGAGAGTTCTTAGCCATGGTGGATATCAACTAACGAGCTTCTATTGGGGTCTTGTCAGTAAGAGCTCCTCCTACTGAAACATCAATGGTGACCTTGTCACCAAAAAGTAAGCCAGAGTAAAAATACTGAATTAAAAGATGATCAGAGATTAGATGGTGGGGAAAACAAGCACAAAGCTGTTTGTAGCGCTTTCAATATTCGAAAAGCTAGTGATTCAACCATATCTAGTGCAATACCATACATCTCTTTGCTGATGCTATTTGCTCAGATGATGGAAAGAACTTATTGAGAAACTGCTTCTTCAACCCAATCCAAGTTGTGATCGAGCCTGGAGATTGGTAGTGAAAGAATCGAAGGAACTAGCATAATGTGTATAGATACATTATAATATAAAGTTTAATTTGGATGAAATTCAAAATTTATACTTTATATTATAAGAGAGATGAATATTTAAATGAGATTTAAATATTAATTATATGGATGAAATTCATATAAAAACTATAGGTTAAAATTAATATGAATGAAATTCATATTAAAACTATATGTTTTGTGAGAGGAAGTTATTTGAATGTGATTCAAATTAAATATGAGATATTTAATTAATTAATTAATTAATTGTTAATTAATTAATTTTATTTAATTATATTTATTAAATATGATTTAATAAATTATAATTAGATTAATATTAATTAATATTATATTATTAATTTAAAATAACTCCCCACTACGTGAGAGTTATTTTGTTCTCTCTCACAGTTTTTACGTAAAAACAAAAAGGGAAAAAGAGAAGTGAATGTTGTGAGTCTTTTGTAGAAATGTTATGTGTAAAAGTTTTTCCCTCTAAAATTCTCTTCATCCTCTCAAATCTTTCCCTTGAACAAAACAAAGAGAGCCCACAACTCCTCTTTGATTCTACCTCGAGAATAGCAAGGTAACGTTGTGGTGGTGTTCTAAAGAGAAGAAAAGTTCTTCTTGTGATTTTACTGGAGAATTACCAGTTCGTGACTTGGAGAATAAGTGTTTCCACATCGAAGATAGTCTTCAAAGGTAGGAAATATCGTTTCTCTTAACTCTTCTCAAAAAGGCATGCTAATTACTTTGTTTATCCATATGCATGTTCTTTGTAATTTTGGTTTTCTAAAAACAAATTTAATGGCACAAGGCGATTATTCTTTTCCGCTGGGAATTTGATTCCTTCAGGTAGTAAAGCCATTCCTTTGCCACCTCCTTGAGAGAGAAAAGGAATGCACAAAGATTAAATTGTTCTTGAGTTACTCAATGTGGCCTCATATTGTCACAAACAAAATGGAAGTCTTTAAGATGTTTGTGGAGATCTTCGCCGGGACTGCCTCTGAATTGTGGTAACAAGTGGATGAGTTCAAGTTTCAGCTCAACCGCACCATCATGTCAGGATAAACAATACAGAACGACTGCTAAGTCATGTTTGGCTCCGTCAATTACCTCAACGTTCTCTCCTGAGGTTCTCCCATCCCAATCAAATGATTCGCCTCCACCGGATGATTTGCTTCTTCTCCTGTCGATACAACCTCTTCAACTGCATCCATGATTCTCCTTTCCTCTCGGATTAGTCTCTCTTCCTGATTGATATCTGCAAAGAATTGAAGTCCAAAACTCCCAAAAGAGCAGGTCATACACCAAAAGAAAGTAAAAAGAACACACAATTATTCAATATAGTTCTTTTTTTGTGTTTTTAAAAACATTCAACAATTGAATACACAAGTTGCCTAAACTCCCCGGCAATGGCGCCAATTTGATAACAAAGAAAAATCTCAAAGAAAAGGCAAAGCCTCTCTCCGGCTATCAAATACAATTTATATCACCGAACGTACTATTACTATCACTAGAATATAGAAATAATGGTAAAAATGAGGTCGAACCATAGAGAGTTTGTGACTTGCCTAAATCAATATTTGAATTTTTTTAGGTTTGGGGCGGGAGGGGGGAGTTTGGCGATCATGCAAAAATAAAGAGTGTGAAAGTAAACTTAAAAAGGAAATAGATGCAAGTGAGCAAAGAGATCAAACGAATGGCAGAGAAGTCAAATTAAATGAATACTAAAGGATAGGAATGAATTTGGCTAAATCTCTATCATTGAATATTAAACATCAAGACAAATTACCCATGAAAGCACAATTAAATGACATCAAATGTCACTAGATGCTCCTAATCATCAAATTAAGCAAGCATAAAATTACACTAAACTTGATTCAATGATCTAGAACGATAGTGTTTTTGTCACACCCTATCCCAGGTACCCTCCTAACCCAATAGTGGGTGTGAAGACAGTAGACACCAACCCTCTCACGACATCTACTACCAATTCTAAATCTTAACCAATACTTGATAAACACTTATACAATAATTTAACATTATAACTAAACTAGGGTTAAGTTGTCAAATCAATCCAACTATCTCAAAGTGTTTAATAATTACAACAACTACACATGACTCCCTCGACCCTCACTATATGTACAACATATACTTAAGTTCAAGATTTACAATTATCAAGTTACTAGACTTTGAAGACAGGCCTAGACGAGTATCTTCTGTAGGCTAAGCCAAACACTCTTGCTACCTAGAAAACAGAGAAACAAGGAAAACATGAGCTAAAACGCCCAGTGAGTGACTAATTTTATGTTTTCCTTGAACAACATATGCAAAACATAGATTCCAGCCATATCTAACAATAACGTGAGTAACTTATAGCTAAAACATACATAATCATCTGTGGAACAACTTCACATACACTAGTTTATTTAAAACTCTTACTTAATTAAGGCGAAGCTAGGCTCAACGCTACTCAATGTTGAATTAACCTTAGTTGGGGCAGAGTATTCTCAACACACCCAACATTTATACACATATTTCATAATCAGGGTCACCCGAGTACCTTCTCTGAGTCCTTCAGTACAGGGCCCCTTAACAAATTCTCGGCCACTCTCATGCCTTCTTTGAGTCCTTCAGCATGGGGCCATTTCCATACATAATTTACCCATATGCCTTCTCCATGTCCTTCAACATTGGGAGTCATTTTCATACATAACTTACCCATATGCCTTCTCCAAGTCCTTCAGCATTGAGAGTCATTTTCATACATACTTTACCCATATGCCTTCTCTGAGTCCTTCAACATTGGGAGTCATTTAAACAAAATTATAGCATAATGTAGATTCATGAGTTTAAGACATTCTTTTCATCTCAACACTATTCGCATACTTAAATGCTTTCATTAATCATAAACTACATGCTTTACTCAAACTCATAGCACAACCAATATATATTTCAGATATATCTCATTATATAGCACAAGACATTCACTCAAAACTCATGGAAATGTACCATATAGTCAAGTTTCAAACATACACTCAAACAAGAAACTATGCTTGTAATAAACTCTTTTAGAATCGAGAGTCACTCACAACTTGTCCTAGGCCTTGGGTGGATTATACACCTTCCCTAGCTCTTCTCGGCCTGAAATAATACGTTTTTCTTTGTTAGATTTCCTTCACATTTCTTTTTGCATAAGAAACAAGCTTTAGACATGTCTAATATTCATCCCCGAGACAAAACTACCTAAAGAAAACCATCATCGAGACCATATTCCATGAAGAAATGCTCAACCAAGGCTATACTTCATTTAAAAGTTCATTAATGATCAAGATTTAAGCCATTAGCGAGACTAAATCAACAAAACAAGCCAAAAACCAGCAGTACTAGCGAGACTATGGAGGAGCGAAACCAACGAGAGCAGCGAGAGCTACAATCCATGAGATTTGGAGACAATTTTGACCAGAGAGACTAGCAAGACTAGTCTCCCCCTCGCTCATTCAAGCTTAACCTTTCCAGTGAGACCTGCTTCTTTCTGCGGTTAATCTCACTACCTCCCGAACTTATAGCTATTAAAAATCACAGTTCAAGCCCGAATTAGAACTTTTTCCCTTCTACAAACTTGTAGAGAAATATGTTTTCTAGTTCACCTCAAAATGTCAAAGCTTAACTCCTCTTCGTTCAATAGATATACCCAATTAACTTCGCCCTGCTCCAGATCAGTCGAGAAATTCGTATTAGTCGGTTCCACCTAAAATTTAACATGTTTCTCTTCATATTCAGCTCAACCATCCTTCACAAGAGTTGTTATAAATTGAGTTAACTTACTAACTTCAAAATTTCAGCTTCAAACTCTGACTCTTCCGCTTGATATTTACCAAACACCAAACGTTATTCAGATTGCATGACAGCAACCGAAGCTTCTGTTTTAGCTTCAATTCTACCATGAAATCGGCCAAAACCCCACACGAAATTGCCCTAGATCTCTTCTTCTACCACCCCTCGACACCCAGCTGAAGAGTCGAATCAATTTGAGTTTGGAAATGGAAGAAAAATCTGTCCGCAACTCACCCATTTCAACTTTAAACCACTGACTCCCTTCCACTCCACTTTTCTTTTCTTTTTTTTTTTTTTTATATAATTTCCTTTTCTTTCATTTTTCCTTTTCCTTCCTTTCCTTTTCTTTCTTTCTTTTCTTTAGTTTAAATAAATAAATAACTAAATAAATAAATAATTAGATAAGTCATCCGCTTTCTTCTCTTCTTCCTTTGATCTACAAGAGAAAAACAACTTAGTCCACTTCGGTACTACGTACTTATGTTTAACACTTACAAATGAAAGTAGGGTTTACAGTTTTAAACAACGAACCAAATTTGCATTAAGTAAAGTGGAGTTTAATTGTGACAAATGAAATGTCAGAAAGCCTGGGCTAACATTCGATTATAGATTGGATTCAATTAACTCATAAAAACCCAATTGATGGAAATGTCCTCAATTCAAGCCTCTACTAATTAACCATGCAACCTAACTCATAATCGTGCTCAGCGCCAAACGAATTTTGCAACTAAAGAGGAAATTATCAAGAGTTGTCAATTCAATCTAATAACCTCAATAAAGATTAAAATAATAACCCAATCAATTCATGGTAATCAATCTAATATAATTTGAAACAAATTCTCAAGAAATTCAAGCCTAAGATCTTGTCCCCAAGTACACTTACCTTAGCCAATCATCCACATTAAGCACAATCTACAAGTGTTGGAGTGATTACAAATGGAAATCTAGAAGAAAAAGGGAGGAGAAGATGAAGAATGGTAGCAAAAATGATCTGAAATGGTGGCTGAAGGTCGGGTTCTCGCTCAAATAACCTAAAACAGACGAGTATTTATAAAATCTGTTCGAGTGTCGTTGCGTTCCTCAGCAGCGTCGTGACGCTCGATAGAGAAGTCAAAGCCTAAGTCTCGAGCGTCGCGACGCTAAGCGCTGTGCTGCAAGGCACGCGCGCACGCTTCACTTTCGTCAAACTTCGGAGCGTCATGATGTTGCAACCATTTTTTCTCTCGAGTCTTCAATGTAAAGCTCAGAGCAGTTACGCTTTCTGGCGGCATTTTGGTCATTTTGACCCCCAACTTTGTCTATGTTTTCAGAGTTTTGTTTTGACTCATTTTTGCACCAAATCGACCCTGACGGTTCGTCTCACTACCTTAACGCTCATAGCCTACAAATTTTAGGAAATAACATGATAAAACAAGCCTGAATACAGCCGGAAGAGATAACTCTTTTTAGGAGCTATCACATGCATCATTAAATACAAATTTAGCTTTCTTTTCTAACAAGTTACTCAAGGATTTTGCAATTTTAGAAAAATCTTTAATAAATCTCCTATAAAACCATGCATGCCCTAGGAAGCTTCTAACTCCCTTCACATTAGTGGGAGGTGATAATTGTTCAATGACGACAATTTTGGCCCTGTCAACCTCCAATCTCTTTTGTAAGATTTTGTGCCCTAGGATGACGCCTTTCTTTACCATAAAATCACATTTTTCTCAATTCAACACAAGGTTAGCATCCTGACACCTCTACAAAACAAGTTTACAATTATCAAGATAAGAATCAAAGGAGGACCCAAAAACAGAAAAATTGTGCATAAAAACCTCCATTATATCCTCAATGATCCCCTGAAAATAGACATCATACAACTTTAGAAAGTAGTGGGGCATAACACAAACCAAAGGGCATTCTCCTAAAAGCAAATGTCCCATAAGGATAAGTGAATGTAGTTTTTTCTTGGTCCTTAGGACCAATGGCAATTTGGTTGTATCCAAATATCCATCCAAGAAGCAATAATGAGAATAACCTGCAAGCCTGTCAAGCATTTGATCTACAAAGGAAGAGGAAAATGATCTTTTCTAGTGGCCTTATTCAATTTCCTGTAATCAATGCACACACACCATCCTTCACAGTTCTAGTGGAGATTAATTCACCTTTCTCATTTTCTACAACAGTTATTCCACCTTTCTTAGGTACCACTTGAACAAGACTTACCCATGAACTATTAGAGATGGCATAAATAATACATGCATTCAAAAGCTTGAGCACTTCTTTCTTAACTACCTCCTTTATAGCAGGGTTAAGTCTCCTTTGGTGTTTCCCTAAAGGAGTAAAGCTATCTTCCATCAAAATTTTGTGCATGCAGACTAATGGACTAATACCTTTAAGATCCTCAATAGACCAACCAATAGCAGACTTATGCTCCCTCAACACTCTCAACAACTTTTCTTCCTCCACAAAATTTAATTTAAAAGATATAATAACAGGAGAAATAGAAGAGTCATCAAAAAATGCATATTTCAAATGAGGAGGTAATACTTTTAATTCTAAAGCACATTTCTCAACATTTACATCATTCACAACATGCAAAGGAGCTAGAGGCATAGGTTTATACATTTTGTTACATACTTGCATTTTGTCTAACCATTTAGCATACAAAGCAATGTCATCGGATACAATATCCACATCATCAAAATCAAGATCTAATATGCTTTGTTCCCAATAATCAGTAGCAAGCACAACCTCTACATGCACAGAAACAGTCTTATCAATTATATCAACCATATGGCAAGAACTAACCTCATCATGATGACTCTCATCTTTTACCCTTGAGTCAACTTCCCTTGTTGCACATCATTGATGGCCCTTCCAGTTGCTAAGAATGGACGCCCATCCTCAACAATACCTCTAGGATAGACCAAGAATCTATCAGTTAACTGCAACGTCACACCCCCTCCCAGATTTCCTTCCTAACCTAGAAGTATGTGCGACCTACACACACTCGTCATCTTATATCTTGAAACATAGATCAATACCAGATCAATTATACAAAGCTTTATGCTAGTGCATTATCATAAGTTAAACATAATCTCTAAATTCAGATTTCTCAACTCATAATTTATCATAACAGGTATTTGCTCTACACTCTGTACAAAACCCAATCTCACTATACTACAAGGATCATGTATGACAAAAACATGTACATAAACTGAGTATTTACAACTATCCCAAAGAATTAATGTAAAGTAAGCCCAGACAAGGATCTTCTGTAGGCTAGGCGTCCTGGACACGCTCGCTACCTGAAACGAACAACAATAAACAAGAAAGCGTGAGCCTAAAGCCCAGTGAGTGACTAAGTTATCCAACTACAATTAAATTCTTGAGTTAATACTGATCATAGTAACTACTATATATTTTATTAGTACAGATTCCTAGGTCACTCATGTCGTTTAACAATATAACATAAATATCTTTCCAAGCGGTAGCGGAGCAAAGCTCAACGCAATCAACCTCATAATCCAATTCCTATTATTCATATATTCACACGCCTTCACATTTCGTCCCTCGGCGTTTCAACTCTCAAGTGCTTTCTCATATTGTCCCTCAGCACTGAGTTCCATATCAATCCACTGCTCAAGTTTCTTCACTCGTGGTCCTTCAGCACCGAGCCATCATGTACTGGTTTTCCATATGCCTTCTCACAAGGTCCCTCGGCATTGGAATCCATCTCAATCAATTTCTCAAGTGTCTTCACCCATGGTCCCTCAGCACTGTGTATCATATATCATATCCCCATAGACCTTTACACATGGTCCCTCGGTCGTGGGTTGCATTTAGATAACACACATACAGGAGTGCATATGACATACTAGTTTTCACTTGCACAATGTTAGAAATAATCCTTGGATGAAATAGAAAGTCACTCACCATTTATCTTAGGCCCCGAGCGGATTATATGTTTTTTCGAGCTCTTTTTGGCCTGTAAAAACACATTTCTCACATTAGGTTTTCTTTTAACTCCCTTTCCATAATCATTATGTTTGCATATTCATATACCATTCTCACTCCATCACTGAGACTCTCTTTTTCCAAAATATTCATAACTAGCGACACTCTATGTCACTAGCGAGACTACCAGCGAAATCACACCACTGGGTACTGCACTAGCGAAATCGGAGTGAACTAGACTAGCGAGATTACCTTAAGGAGCGATACCTAGGGAGACTTCAGCGAGAGTTGTGAGACGCAAAGCTCTTTGCATTATCAGCGACACTCGTTCCACTGCTCACTCTCCAGCTCCTTAGCGATACTACTATCTTAACGACACCTGATACCACTGCTTCCTTCCTTCCCTTCTAACTCTTTTTTTATCCTGCTAAAAACCATATTATAGCCAAAATCAAAACTTCCCCTCTTCTACAATCTTGTAAAGTAGTGAGTTTCCTAACTTACCTCAAAATTTCTGGCCATAACTCGTCTTCGTTTGAGAACTATTCCCAAATGACTTCGACTGTCTTGAATTGTCTAGCAATTCAACTCCGATTACTTCCTCCTAGAAATTAACACATTTTTGCTCGGATTTAGCTTAAACATCCTTCATGGAAGTTGCTAAGAATTAAATCAACTTACTAACCTCAAAAT
>QLSR01000062.1:0-12241 GCA_031780015.1 Citrullus colocynthis
CATTGTCGTGTCAATCTTCATGGCAAATCATCAACTAAATTATCTTCCAGATGATCATAGCACCTACTACTTCTTTTTGCTAATCCTTTGTCCAAAGAATGACAAGTACTCTTCAATGACTAAATCAAATCCAAACTCACACTTCTCCTTAAATTCTCGTATCTTAACTTGTCTTCCTTCTTCCTTACATACATTACAACAATACTCCAGAAGTCCAAAAAATTATCTATTATATAGACGACAACCAATACAATCCGGCATTCCTCTATAACCAAATACCCAATTATCTTTTATGGTGCTTCCTTTATATAAATTCTCTCAAACTTCTTGTCCTCATCCCTCCAACCAATTACTTCTTTAAGACTTATGGATTGCTAAACCAATTATCCAAAAACATATAAACTCAAAACCGTGTGCCAATGATTCTCCAATTTGAAGAAACTTCATTTCAAAGACAAAATTGCAACGACAAAAAAAATTAACCCTTCTATGTAATCCAAGAAAATTTCAAAACTCCTTTGTTCCAATTCATTCCAATGAATTTTCCTCAATACACCACACTTATAGGTATCTTTTCTCATTTTAGAGTACACACGCTTTAACATTACATTGTCGTGTCGATCTCCATGGCAAATCTTCGAGTAAATTATCTTCCAGATGATCATAGCACCTACTACTATTTTTTGCTAATCTTTCGTCCAAAGAATGACAAGTACTCTTCAATTACTAATTCAAATCCAATCTCACATTTCACTTAAATTTTTCTTGTCCTAACTTGTCTTTCTTCTTCCTTACAAACATAATCGAAAGTCCAAAGAATTTTCCATTATATTATACTACCAATACAACCCGACTTTGCTTTATAATCAAATACCAAATCATCTTTCATGGTGCTTCCTTTGTAAAAATTCTATCAAACTTCTTTTCCTCATCCCTCCCACCAATTACTGTTTTAACTCTTATGGATTCCTAAACCAATTATCCAAATACTTATGAAACTCAAAATGATATGCCAATGATTTTCCTATTTGAAGAAACTTCGTTCCCAAGACAAACTTGCAACGACGAAAAATTACCTTCTATGAAATCAAAGAAAATTTTCCAAACTCCTTTATTCCAATCATTCCAATGAATATTCCTCAATCCACCACACTTTAGAAGTCTTTTTCCTTTTAGAGTACATATGTTGTAACATTAAATTGTCAAGTCAATATACATGCCAAATCATCAACCAAATTATCTTCTAGATGATCATACCTCCTACTCCTTTTTGCTTATCTTTCATCCAAAGAGTGATAAGTACTCTTCAATTACTAACTCAAATCAAATCTAACACTTCTCCTTAAATTTTCTTATCTTAACTTGCCTTCCTTCTTCCTCACATACATCACAATAATACTCAAGAAGTCCAGAAAATGATCCATTATATAGACAACCAATACAATCCAGCTTTCCTCTATAGCCAAATACCCAATTATCTTTTATGATGCATCCTTCTACATAATCCAAGAAAAATTCCGAACTCCTTCGTTCCAATTCATTACAATGAATTTTTCTCAATACACCACACTTTAGGTGTGTCTTTTTTCCTTTCAGTACATATGCTCTAACATTTCATCGTCGTGTCGATCTCCATGGCAAATCATCGACTAAATTATCTTCCAAATGATCATAGCACCTACTACTCCTTTTTGCTAATCTTTCGTCCAAAGAATGACAAGTACTCCTCAATTACACTTCTCCTTAAATTTTCTTATCTTAACTTGTCTTCCTTCTTCCTTACATACATAACAACAATACGCAAGAAGTCCAAAAAATTATTCATTACATCATAGACTACAAATACAATCCGGCTTTCTTCTAGAACCAAATACCCGATTATCCTTTATGGTGCTTCCTTTAGAAAAGTCTCTCAAACTTCTTCTCCTCATCCCTCCCCCCAATTACTTCTTTAAAACTTACGGCTTTCTAAACAAATTATCCAAGAACTTATAAACTCAAAACCGCATGCCAATGATTCTCCAATTTGAAGAAACTTCGTTTCCAAGACAAAATTGAAACGACAAAAAAAGTCAACTCGTCTATGTAATCCAAGAAAATTTCCAAACTCCTTGGTTCCAATTCATTCAAATGAATTTTCATCAATACACCACGCTTTAGGTGTCTTTTTTCCTTTTAGAGTATATATGCTCTAACAGTGCATTGTCGTGTCGATCTTCATGGCAAATCATCGACTAAATTATCTTCCAGATGATCATAGCACCTGCTACTCCTTTTTGCTAATCTTTCGTCCAAAGAATGTCAACTACTCTTCAATTACTAACTTAAATCCAATCTCACACTTCTCCTTAAATTTTCTTATCTTAACTTGTCTTCCTTCTTCCTTACATGCATAACAACAATACCCAAGAAGTCCAAAAAATTATTCATTACATATATAACAAATACAATCCGGCTTTCTTCTCTAACCAGAACAACATGACTTTCCTTTATAACCAAATATCCAATCGTCTTTGATGGTGCTCCCTTTATAAAAATTCTCTCAAAATTCTTTTCCTCATCCCTCCCACCAATTATTGCTTTAAGTCTTATGGATTCCTAAACCAATTATCCAAAAACTTATAAAACTCATAACGGTAGGCCAATGATTTACCTATTTAAAGAAACTTCGTTTCCAAGAAAAAATTGCAATGACGAAAATCAACCCTTCTACGTAATCCAAGAAAATTTCCAAACTCCTTGGATCCAATTCATTCCAATGAATTTACATCCATACACCACACTTTAGGTGTCTTTTTCCCTTTTAAAGTACATATGCTCCGAGAGCGCATTGTCGTACCGCTCTTCATGGCAAATCATCGACTAAATTATCTTCGAGATAATCATAGCACCTACCACTCCTTTCTGCTAATCTTTCGTCCAAAGAATGTTAACTACTCTTCAATTACTAACTCAAATCCAATCTCACACTTCTCCTTAAATTTTCTTATCTTAACTTGTCTTCCTTCTTCCTTACATACAAAACAGTAATACTCAAGAAGTCCAAAAAATTATTCAGTACGTAGACAACAAATACAATCTGGCTTTCTTCTATAACCAAATACCCGATTATCTTTTATTGTGCTTCCTTTATAAAAATTCTCTCAAACTTCTTCTCCTCATCCCTCCCACCAATTACTTCTTTAAGACTTACGAATTCCTAAACCAATTATCCAAGAACTTATAAACTCAAAACCGTGTAGCAATGATTTTCCAATTTGAAGAAACTTTGATTCCATGATAAAATTGCAACGACAAAAAAAAAAAAAAATCAACCGTTCTACGTAATCCAAGAAAATTTCCAATCTCCTTTGTTTCAATTCATTCCAATGAATTTTCCTCAATACACCACACTTTTGGTGTCTTTTTTCCTTTTAGAGTACATATGCTCTAACATTGCATTGTCGTGTCGATCTCCAAGGCAAATTATTGACTAAATTATCTTCGAGATGATCATAGCACCTACTACTCCTTCTGCTAATCTTTCGTCCAAAGAATGTCAAGAACTCTTCAATTACTAACTCAAATCCAATCTCACACTTTTCCTTAAATTTTCTTATCTTAACTTGTCTTCCTTCTTCTTTACATACACAAAAACAATACTCTTCAGAAGTCCAAAAAATTATCCATTTGATAGACAACCAATACAATCACCAAATACCCAATTATCTTTTATAGTGCTTCCTTTATCAAAATGCTCTCGAACTTTTTCTCCTCATCCCTCCCCACCAATTACTTCTTTAAGACTTATGGCTTCCTAAACCAATTATCCAACAACCTATAAACTCAGAACCATGTACCAATGATTCTCCAATTTGAAGAAAATTCGTTTCCAAGACAAAAAGCAACCCTTTTACGTAATCCAAGAAAATTTCCAAACTCCTTTGTTCCAATCCATTCCAATGAATTTTTCTCAATACACCACACTTTAGGTGTCTTTTTTCCTTTTAGAGTATATATGCTCTAACATTTCATTGTCGTGTGGATCTTCATGGCAAATCATCGACTAGATTATCTTCAAGATGATCATAGCACCTACTACGCCTTTTTGCTAATCTTTCGTCCAAAGAATGACAAGTACTCTTCAATTACTAACTCAAATCCAATCTCACATTTCACTTAAATTTTTCTTGTCCTGACTTATCTTCCTTTTTCATTACAAACATAATTGAAAGTCCAAAAAATTTTCCATTATATTATACTACCAATACAACATGACTTTCCTTTATAATCAAATACCCAATCATCTTTGATGGTGCTCCCTTTATAAAAATTCTCTCAAAATTCTATTCCTCATCCCTCCCACCAATTATTGCTTTAAGTCTTATGGATTCCTAAACCAATTATTCAAAAACATATAAAACTCATAACGATAGGCCAATGATTTACCTATTTGAAGAAACTTCGTTTCCAGGACAATTGCAACGACGAAAATCAACCCATCTACGTAATCCAAGAAAATTTCCATACTCCTTGGTTCCAATTCATTCCAATGGATTTTCCTCAATACACCACACTTTAGGTGTCTTTTTTCCTTTTAGAGTACATATGCTCTGACAGTGCATTGTCGTGTCGATCTTCATGGTAAATCATCGACTAAATTATCTTCTAGATGATCATAGCACCAACCACTCCTTTTTGCTAATCTTTCGTCCAAAGAATGTCAAGTACTCTTCAATTACTAACTCAAATCCAATTTCACACTTCTCCTTAAATTTTCTTATCTTAACTTGTCTTCCTTCTTCCTTACATACACAACAACAATACTCCAAAATCCAAAAAATTATCCATTATATAGACAACCAATAACAACAATTCGTGTCGATGATTCTCTAGTTTGAAGGAACTTCCTTTCCAAGACAAAATTGCAACGACAAAAAGCAACCCTTCAACAGGTGCTTATTGGTCCCTCCCTAAAAAAGGGGCCAATGTTGATTGGGCATACGTAGTAAAGGCTTTACTAATGGAAATTGGGTTCGAAACGAACCAAAGGGTATTTCACGATATCAAATTAAGATGGTCAAAAAGGTGGGAGGTGCTTCTTCTTGGTGCACATTATCTAAAGAGTTTGAAGACTTTCCTATTCGAGTGCTTTGTGAAAATTGGAAGGTGTTCATATTTCCAGCTCCATAGCTCTAGCAGATTTATAGTATTTACAGTTTTCTTTTTCCCTTTGTCCTACCTCCATTGTATTCAGGGTACCTCATGAGTTGCGCTATTGGTTTACCTTGTAATCTTTTTGATATTTTTTCATTGTAACAGTAGTTTGGAGATGATGTGAGTGCTAAGGGGGTGTTAACCTAGTTGAGATGCCCAGGTGCACTCTCTGATCCGTTCCTAGGTTGTACTCATTAGTATCATCTATTATACGAGATTGTATCTCAGTTCATAATATCAATGAAAGAATGTTTCCTTTTCAAAAACAACCCTTCTAGATAATCCAAGAAAATTTCCAAACTCCTTTGTTCCAATTTATTCCAATGAATTTTCCTCAATACACCACGCTTTAGGTGTCTTTTTTCCTTTTAGAGTACATATGCACTAACATTGCATTGTCGTGTCGATCTCCATGGCAAATCATCGACTAAATTATCTTCCAGATGATCATAACACCTACTACTCCTTTTTCCTAATCTTTCGTCCAAAGAATGACAAGTACTCTTCAACTACCAACTCTCAAATCCAATCTCACATTTCACTTAAATTTTTCTTGTCCTAACTTATCTTCCTTCTTCCTTACAAACATAGTCGAAAGTCCAAAAAATTTTCCATTATATTATACTACCAATACAACGCGACTTTCCTTTATAACCAAATACCCAATCATCTTTGATGGTGTTTCCTTTATAAAAATTCTCTCAAACTTCTTTTCCTCATCCCTCCTCCACCAATTACTACTTTAAGTCTTATGGATTCCTAAACCAATTATCCAAATACTTATAAAACTAAGAACAATATGCCAATGATTTTCCTATTTGAAGAAACTTCGTTTCCCAGACAAAATTGCAATAACGAAAAATTAACCCTTCTACGAAATTCAAGAAAAATTTCCAAACTCCTTTATTCCAATCGTTCCAATTAATTTTCCTCAATCCACCACACTTTAGGAGTCTTTTTCCTTTCGGAGTACATATGCTCTAACATTGAATTGTCGAGTCAATATCCATGCCAAATCATCAACCTTATCTTCGAGATGATCATACCACCTACTCCTTTTTGCTTATCTTTCGTCCAAAGAATGACAAGTAATCTTCAATTACTAACTAAAATCAAATCTCACACTTCTCCTTAAATTTTCTTATCTTAACTTGCCTTCTTTCTTCTTGGCATACATAACAACAATACTCAAGAAGTACAAATAATTATCCATTATATAGACAACCAATACAATCCGGCTTTCTTCTATAACCAAATACCCAATTATCTTTTATGGTGCTTCCTTTATAAAAATTCTCTCAAACTTCTTCTCCTTGTCCCTCCCACCAATTACTTCTTTAAGACTTACGGATTCCTAAACCAATTATCCAAAAACTTAACTCAAAACCATGTACCAATGATTCTCCAATTTGAAGAAACTTCCTTTCCAAGACAAGACAGCAACGACAAAAATCAACCCATCTACGTAATCCAAGAAAATTTCCGAACTTCTTTGTTCCAATTCATTCTAGTGAATTTTCCTCAATACACCACACTTTAGATGTCTTTTTTTTCTTTGAGTACATATGCTCTGACAGTATATTGTCGTGTCGATCTTCATGGTAAATCATCGACTAAATTATCTTCGAGATGATCGTAGCACCTACTACTCCTTTTCGCTATTCTTTCGTCCAAAGAATGTCAAGTACTCTTCAATTACTAACTCAAATCCAATCTCACACTTCTCCTTAAATTTTCTTATCTTAACTTGTCTTCCTTCTTCCTTACATACATAACAAGAATACTTATGAAGTCCAAAAAATTATCAACTATATAGACAACCAATACAATCCGGCTTTCTTCTATAACCAAATACCCGATTATCTTTTATGGTGCTTCCTCTATAAACATTCGCTCAAGCTGCTTCTCCTCATCCCTCCCACCAATTACTTCCTTAAGAATTATGGCTTCCTGAACCATTTATCCAAAAACTTATTCAAAACCATGTACAGATGATTCTTCAATTTGAAGAAACTTCGTTTCCAAGACAAAATTGCAACTAGAAAATGAACCTTTCTACGTAATCTAAGAAAATTTCCAAACTCCTTGGCTCCAATTCATTCCAATGAATTCTCCTCAATACACCACACTTTAGGTGTCTTTTTTCCTTTTAGAGTACATATGCTCTAACATTGCATTGTCGTGTCGATCTTCATGGCAAATTATCGACTAAATTATCTTCAAGATGATCATAGCACCTACTACTCCTTTTTGCTAATCTTTTTGCTAATCTTTCGTCCAAAGAATGCCAAGTACTCTTCAATGACTAACTTCAATCCAATCTCACACTTCTCCTTAAATTTTCTTATCTTAACTTCTCTTACTTCTTCCTTACGTACATAACAACAATACTCCAAGAAGTCCAAAAAATTATCCATTATATTATACTACCAATACAATCCGACTTTCCTCTATAACCAAATACCCAATTATCTTTTATGGTGCATTCTTTATAAAAATTCTATCAAACTTATTTTCCTTATCCCTCCCACCAATTACTGCTTTAAGTCTTATGGATTCCTAAACCAATTATCCAAATACTTGTAAAACAGAAAACGATAGGCCAATGATTTTCCTATTTGAAGAAACTTCGTTTCCAAGACAAAACTGCAACGGCGAAAAATTAACCCTTCTACGAAATTCAAGAAAAATTTCCAAACTCCTTTATTCCAATCATTCCAATGCATTTTCCTCAATCCACCACACTTTAGGAGTCTTTTTCCTTTCAGAGTACATATGCTCTAACATTGAATTGTCAAGTCAATATCCATGCCAAATCATCAACCAAATTATCTTCGAGGTGATCATACCACCTACTCCTTTTTGCTTCTCTTTCGTCGAAAGAAGGACAAGTACACTTCAATTACTAACTCAAATCAAATCTCACACTTCTCCTTAAATTTTCTTATCTTAATTTGTCTTCCTTCTTCCTTACCTACATAACAACAATACTCAAGAAGTCCAAAAAATTATCCATTATATAGACAACCAATACAATCCAGCTTTCTTCTATAACCAAATACCTGATTATCTTTCACGGTGCTTCCTTTATAAACATTCTCTCAAACTTCTTCTCCTCATCCCTCCCGCCAATTACTTCTTTAACACTTACGGCTCCCTAAACCAATAATTCAAAAAACATATAAACTCCAAAACCATGTACCATTGATTCTCCAATATGAAAAACTTCGTTTCCAAGAGAAACTTGCAACGAAAAAAAAAATCAACCCTTCTACGTAATCCAAGAAAATTTCCAAACTCCTTTGTTCCAATTCATTCTAATGAATTTTCCTCCATACACCACCCTTTAGGTGTGTTTGTTCCTTTTAAAGTACATATGCTCTAACACTGCATTGTCGTGTAGATCTCCATGGCAAATCATCGACTAAATTATCTTCAAGATGTTCATAGCACCTACTACTCCTTTTTGCTAATCTTTCATCCAAAGAATGACAAGTACTCTTCAATTACTAACTCAAATCGATTCTCACACTTCTCCTTAAATTTTCTTATCTTAAATTGTCTTTCTTCTTCCTTACATGCATAACAACAATACTCAAGAAGTCCAAAAAACTATCCATTATATAGACAAGCAATACAATCCGGCTTTCTTCTATAACCAAATACCCAATTATCTTTTATGGTGCTTCCTTCATAAATTCTCTCAAATTTCTTCTCCTTATCCCTCCCACCAATTACTTCTTTTAAGACTTACGAATTCCTAAACCAATTATCCCAAAACTTATAACTCAAAACCATGTACCAATGATTCTCCAATTTGAAAAAACTTCCTTTCCGAGACAAAATTGCAACGACAAAAAGCAAACCTTCTACGTAATCCAAGAAAATTTCCATACTCCTTTGTTCCAATTCATTCCAATGAATTTTCCTCAATACACCACACTTTCGGTGTCTTTTTTCCGTTTAGAGCATAGATACTCGAACATTGCATTGTCGGGTCGATCTCCATGGCAAATCATCAAATAAATTATCTTCAAGATGATCATAGCACCTACTACTCCTTTTTGCTAATCTTTCGTCCAATGAATGACATTTACTCTTCAATTACTAACTCAAATCCAATCTCACACTTCTCCTTAAATTTTCTTATCTTAACTTGTCTTCCTTCTTCCTTACATACATAACAACAATACTCAAGAAGTCCAAAAGATTATCCATTAAATAGACAACCAATACAATTAGGCTTTCCTCTATAACCAAATACCCAATTATCTTTTATGGTGCTTCCCCTTTATAAAAATTCTCTCTTCTTCTCCTCATCCCTCCCGCCAATTACTTCTTTAACACTTACGGCTCCCTAAACCAATAATCCAAAAACATATAAACTCAAAACCATTTACCATTGATTCTCCAATTTGAAAAACTTCGTTTCTACGAGAAACTTGCAACGAAAAAAAATGAACCCTTCTACGTAATCCAAGAAAATTCCCAAACTCCTTTGTTTCAATTCATTCCAATTAATTTTCCTCAATACACCACACTTTAGGTGTCTTTTTTCCGTTTAAAGTACATATGCTCTAACATTGCATTGTCGTGTCAATCTCCATGGCAAATCATCGACTAAATTATCTCTGAGATGATCATAACACCTACTACTTTTTGCTAATCTTTCATCCAAAGAATGACAACTACTCTTGAATTAATAACTCATATCCAATCTCACACTTCACTTAAAATTTTCTTGTCCGAATTTATCTTCCTTCTTCCTTACAAACATAACCAGAAGTCCAAAAAATTTTCCATTATATTATACTACCAATACAATCCGACTTTCCTCTATAACTAAATAACCAATAATCTTTGATGGTGCTTCCTTTATAAAACTTCTTTTTCTCATCCCTCCCACCAATTACTCCTTTTAAGTCACATGGTTTCCTATACCAATTATCCAAAAACTTATAAAACTCAAAACCATATGCCAATGATTCCCCAATTTCAAGAAACTTCGTTTCCAAGACAAAACTGCAACGACGAAAAATCAACCCTTCTACGAAATCTTAGAAAATTTCCAAACTCTTTTATTCTAATTCGTTCATAATTCTTCCCATAGCTTGATCTCTTGAATACACTTCTCTCAAAATTCTTCCCATCAACAATTTTAAGAAAGTACGTTTGTCCCATCATCTTAATGCTTCACAAATCTTTCAACCGATTTTTCTCAGTTCCTCTAAAGTAAACCTCATTACTTAGTTGCTGAATCATTACCTAAAACTCAAGGAACGACAAGAACTCTTAAGACAAAATGTTGGGGTCAATCTCATGCAAGTGACATTGTTTGGCCGTTCCTCCATGACACAGTTAATATGTTGGATTGTGTTAAAGGGGGTCTGACCTCTTTTGATTGGGTCCTGTTACTGTATCTTCTTTAGGAAATGATAAAGATCTAGATCATCTCCTATGGTCTTGTGAGTTTGCTAGTGTGGAGTGGCTTCTTCTAGACGTTTAATTATTTAGCTTGGCCCAACCTAGGTTGTAGTTCCATGGTGGAAGATCTTCTTCATCTCCTTTTAGCTTCAAAGAAGAAACTATTTTATGCTATTTTATGAGATTTTTAGGGTGAAAGAAACAATAGGATTTTTAGAGGGATTGGAAGACCTTCAGGTGAGGTGTAACCTTGTTAGATAAAGTTTTTTGTAATTACCATTTTGGTCTTATTTTGCTTGGTTGGAGTTGGAGCCTCTTCTTAGGTTATTTGGGCTCCTCTGTTAGGGTGGTGTTTTTGTTATTTGTACGAGTATGTTCCCCTTATATTCTTTTATTTGATCTCAATAAAAGCTTGGCTTTTGATTGAGAAAAGAAATAATCCTATCTACCTAAAACAGTCCTAAATCAAAACATATAATTCCATTCCTAACTCATGAACCTCTATCAAGTTACATTCATTACAATCAGTTATTGTAATTTAATCACTTACTCTCGAGAGAAAAACATGATATCGATAGCCAAAGAAACATCAAAAAGGAAAAACAAAGATATAATGAAAATAAAACATGAGAACCTAACCTTATTAGGACCACAACAGTACCAAAATTATAATTCCAATCAGAACTTAGACCGTACATGTGCAAATACCTCATTCAACTTCCTATGCAATTCATCCCTGGCCTTAACAACTCCATCTCCATCATTGCTATCAACAACAAATATGAGACCCTGTGTGTTCTGGAAGTAGTGCCTCCACAAGGGACGAATCTATTGGACAACCAATTAAGAACATAATTTAACAGTATATAAATGAACCATTTAGATATAATGAAGAGAAAAAAAAACCTGAATCCTAGCAGGAGAAAATTTTAATTAATCCAATGCTTAAGCTGAAGGAATTGTGAAACCAACACAAAGAAGAATGCGTGGACCATGTTATAGTCAAATGTACCATGTGATAATGAAGTGCAGTGATTGGAGACATGTATATTGTCCTTCCTCCTTAGATTAATCTAACAATCTAGTGATTGACTCTTTACTTCAACATAACGGATATATTCATTTTATGTAAACATTTATCCAGGTGAAAAGGCGTAACAAGTTCAATATTTGATAAGGTAGTCAACCAACGAGTTTAGTATATTAATGAGCAGAAGAAAATTGTGAATTCAACATGGAGTATTACTATGGTGGAGTCCTAGTAACGAACCAGATAAAATGCAGAGATGAAAGATATCAGGAGTTTTCTTTCTCAAATAAGAGATTATATATGAATTTATCTATGTGTGTATATACATAAACACATAGATCAAAGACAGATCATTAATATATGACTTGCAACCATATATTTATTTCCCACGAAGCAAGTTAGTAAGACACCAAAACTTCTTATGCAACACCCCTAAATGTTAAATCGAAAACCATAAATCCCACTCAGCAGAAACTCAAAGTTTGAAGGGGGAAAAATTGAACAAGAATTCACAGCCGAAAGCTCAATTTCTGGCCTCAGCTTTACAAGTTTAATTGAACCGAAAGAAACTGTTACATCCTTCCAAAAAAA
>QLSR01000062.1:12608-126414 GCA_031780015.1 Citrullus colocynthis
AAAAAAAAAAAAAAAAAAAAAAAAAAAAAAAAAAAAAAAAAAAAAAACTTCACAGGGAAAACCCTCAAATGTTTGAAATTTTCAACCAAACAGAAATTTCTATGAAAGTTAAATCTCCCTGCGGTCAATTTCAGGCTCAAGAAAAACAAATAATTGAGAAACATAAAAACCAAAATCCCGTAGTTTCAACATTATTATCAATCTTAAAACTTAAATTCAACTCACTGCGTTAGGGTTGGAATCGTACCAGTCTTCTTTTGCCCAATCAATTACTTCATCAAGAGCAACTACTTCGTTTGTCCCCTTCATTATCGGAAGCAATCTCAAGAACATAAGAATTCGCCGTCCTATTCTTCTGCCAACACATTTATTTGAATATCAGATTAAGAATATTAACAGAGACGAAGAATGAAACGAAGAGTCCTGTAACCAACAGAGCAATCCTCCGTAATCGAAACGATAAAAAATTACGAACGGTATATAGAAATCAGGCAAAAAAATAAAATAAAAGAACAATATGTGATTAACATCGGAAGTTCTCCGATGAACCCCTAAATCGAAATAGCCGACCTGACCGTACCCTTAAAATTCCAAACCCAGAATAGACCACAGTCAAGACCCAATTGCTTCATAGAACTAAAAAGGTGTGAAAAGGAATTGCATTTACCTCGATTTTTCATCAGTGAAACGAGACGACACCAGAAGCTTAACTTCTTTCGATTATGCGCAGTCTCATCCTCAGATTGTATCTAGGGTTTGGTTTCGGCAATGAACAACCGGAAAGGGAAGAAGAAGGCCGTTGATGGAGAGCTGTGGAATGTTCTGTGAGTGTGAGTGGGAAAGAATAAGTATGCAAACGGAGAGACAACTGGCGGCAGTTACACTTCCGACTGAGAATTGGCGCGGAACGCCTCTCTGAACCGCATTTGACTTTGACCGTTGAACAGCTGTCAACATACTTAAAACGGCTAGTTGAAGAAAAAAAGACAACGGCTAGTTTGTTTGTTTTTTTTTTTTTTTAAGAAAACTATTTTATTATTTTTAGGTCAGTTAATTTTTATTTCTTCCGTCATTTTACGCTTTTTTTTTTATTTAATTTATTAACGTTTTTTGTTTGATTTCTAAAATGAAACAAATCATCTACCACAAAAATTAGAATCTCAGCAATAAAGATTGTTTTAGTATATTTAGGTGTATATATATTAAAATTTTTAATTCTTTTTTTAATTTAAATTAGAATATCTTAGAGTGTTCAAAAAGAACTAATGATTCAAAAAACTATATCAAAATTGAGTGGGCTAAGTTAGATTGTGATTTACTTCAAATTAATTTGAGCTGAACCGAACCCACTCGAACAAATTATTAAGTCTAAAAGTATTTTCTTAAATTATGAAATGCTTAAAGCATAAACTAATTCTATGTTTGAAAGCAAATAAATGGAGGTATTAAAAGTTTAAGATTTTACTTTTTCTTTGTTACAAAACAAAATAAATTATCCAAATAACTAGAACAAATCTGCCCAAATGTTTTATGGTTGGGTTGAATAGAAATTTTTTATCTTATAAAGATTAATGGATTGGAAAAATTTACGATCCAAATAATTTGGTTGAATTAAAAAGTATATCAAATGAACTCACACTAACCTAATCTATAAATACTCTGGTATATTTTTAAAATTTAAAATTTAGGATTTTTTTTAAAATTTAGATATAGATGAATTTTTTGTACCAATATCAAATTGAATTAAAAAGATTACTAAATTTCAATCACTTGATTTTATTAAAATTTTCAATTTAATATTGTGGTTATTATTGCTTCCAATTTTTTTTTTTTTAAACATTAAATGAAGAAGGGTTTGTTTTTGTTTTTATTTTAAAAGGAATTCAGAATCTTTGTTGATTGATATTTATGAATTTATTTTTTGTATTTTGTTCTAAATCCACACACGCACACACAGAGAGAGATATTGGTAACTATGTACATCTACGTTATTTTAATTATTTATTATTTATAATAATTTTTTGGGCTAGTTTTCATTTGTTTATTTAATGGACAATATGTTTTGGGTTTTTTCTTCCCATTCTTGGAAGGGCAAAAAAAACCAGAAAGAAAATAGGTCCCTAAATAAGGTAGGGACTAAATGTTGAAAATATTTTTAAATATAGTAAAATATTATCGTGATATACATCTATCGGTGTCTATCACTATAAAGATGATAGTAGTCTATCATTGTCTATCATTACATTTTGTTATATTTGTAAATATAATTTTTTTTGTTCATTTTGCTATATTTGAAAACTGACTTTTGTTTTAAATTTCAATTTTAGCAACGTTTAAATTTACTAAAATCCTGTTTCACTAGAAAAAATTAGGCCTATGATGTCAATTCAAATATAAGTGCTTGCATGTACAATGTTAGACAGAGAAAAAAACTTGTAGAAAAAAAAAAGTTGTAATTTGATTGCCTTTGATTACGACATTTTGCAAATATAATTTGATTATGATTTAGCGTTGTTTACTCTGCACTTGTCTGGTATCATTATCTCCTTACCTTTGCCATTATTAATAACGTTTAGGGTTAATCAGAAACGATATCTATAATGGTAACGTCAACTATGATAGATTCATAATTCTCCTATAGTAACGGTAGCGATAACAATACTTGATAACAAAAATTAAAAAATCATTAAAAAATATATATATATATCTAAAAAAACTAGTGGGCCTTATCTAATTTTCAAACACAATCGGATTGATCAACCTCATATTTGCAACCAAATTGCATTTGTTGATTGCGAACCCTCATTTCATTACGATTACATAACACAGAAAAATAAAAGCAAATATAATGTTTTCAAATTACCATTGATGTACTACATTTTTTTGAAAATAAACATGACCTAGATTTTTTTTCTTCTTCCATCTCTTTTTCTGTATTATTTCTCATTAACCATTTCATACAACAAACAACAATTTTAAAACAATGATTATTGATAAGATAGCCAACAAAAATTTAATTAATTATGTAATTGACATGTGTACTTTCATTTTATTTTTAGGAAGATAATTCGTTGATTTTTATGTATCAACCAGTACAACAACAAACATATTCATCGGAGCCAAGTCGTTTAGGAATACAAGATCCTGTTCCTCTGTTTTGTGCGATGCAATCCACATAACATGACAGATTTTTATAGTCCATGGAACATGGACGAAGGCAATTCCACAATCCTTGTCCTTCACCTGTAATGCCATCAAACATTAATAACTTTTATTTAATTTGAAATATCGAGTTTAGAAAAAGTCTATATTATAAATAAATAAATAAATAAATAATATCTTGAACTTTACACACTACTCTGTGTCGAGATTACCTTTGAACTTTCAAGAATTTCATAAATACCTTTAAACTTTCAAAGAGAGTTCAAAAATACTTTTATCGTTAGTTTTAGATAGAAATTATTAATGATTTTATTTCAAAAATATCCTTAAACTTTCAAAAGTTCCAAAAAATATCTTTGAGTTTTCAAAAGTTTATCAAGAGTATCAATACAACCTTGGAAAGTTTAAGGATATTTTTTAACAAGTATTAACAATTTGGGTTTATATGCTAACATTAAAGGGTTTTTTTTTTTTTTTTTAAAGTTTAATTGTATTATTGAAACTTTTAAAAGTTCAAATGATATTTTTTAAACAAAATATTAATATTTTTTCCATCTGAATGATAACGGTATGTTTTAACTTTTTTTTGAAAGTGTAAAAATATTTTTGAAACTTTTGAAAGTTTAGGAATATTTTTGTTTATGAGTATTTTGTATAATTTAGACTTGGGAAAAAAAAAAGATTTAAAGGTAGGATTCATATGATGTTTGGTTTTAAACTTCTAAACATTATATTCTTGGTCAATCACCCCACTAAGAATCACATCTCAACTAATTAATTATTGTAGAATCATTTATAACATTTGCCTAACATCAATATTTGAAAGTAAAGTTATTTTGGAAATGTCAAATTCACTCTCAAACGTACCTTTGGCACATGTTTAAGAAGGATTGTTGAAGTAGTGATTTTAGCATTACAAGTGATTTAAAGTACAATTAATTTTGTAAAATTGATTTTTATATAATCATAGTGATGTTTTGTACCAAAATTTTAAAAGTAATTTTTATGTATTTAGAAGTAATTTATTGTGTTAGGCTTCCAAATTTAGGGTCAAGCCTCCACAAAAGAAAGAATATATATATATATATATAATACAAGGGCAAATTTGGTATTTTAATAAGCGAATAAAATTTGAACAAATTTTTGGGACCATTTTGGCCAACTATATGGGATCTCAACATGGTGCCTCTTCATGTTCACCATTCTTGAATTGAATTTTTTGTTATGAGATTAATATATCATTAACAATGATAAAAATAATTTAGGTATCTTATAGAGACGGTAAAGTCACGTAATATGCCAGAAAATCACATTTCATCTAATTATCGAAAAATCAATTCAAATTATCTTAGATTTTTTAAAATTAAATTTTAACATTTATCCAACGTCAATATATTTTGATAATCACTTCAAAATATATTTTTACTTTTACAATGTTTCAATAGAAAAAAAGGGGAGAAAGTGGAAGGAACGATCAGACGAGAGCTTACTTGATGCAACAAAACAGGCAAATAAAATCACGAGTGCGATGGACACTGCAGAAAGCTTATGAGTTGCCATATTTCTTTTTGGATTATAATGTTTTTATTTCTCCCATAAATTTATAGTGTGTAATTGTAACACTTAAATTATTATTTTCTTTTTAAATTTATAGTGGATTCTATAAGAGTATTAATGGTAATTATTATTTTAGTAAATATTAACAAAGGTTGATAGATTTTCCATATATCCAAGCCATTTCCAAGATTAAATTGAGCATATTCCATATATGTCTCATATTTCATATATACCTAATAAAAAAAACAATTTCATACGTAATGATTAACAAATTGGTCCTTCTTTTTTAGGTTGTAAAGTTAAGAAATGCGTTATGGACATGAAAAGAAAATTAGTATGGTATACCATTTTTGTTTTATATATTTTCTTTTCATTCTCACGAGAAAAGGAAATGTTTTTATTTGATTCGGTTAACAATAAAATTTGATATTTATCAATTAATTTCTAGACAATATAAAATAAAAATTAAATTATAAATTTAGTCTTTTTAGGGTATTCTGGACACTGAGTTAGTTATTATAGTCACTAATTATTATAGTTTATGAGTTATAATAGTTTATAAGTTAAACTAGTCTGTATTTGGAGTATAAGTTGTTTTAGTTTGAGCTATAATAGTTTGTATTTGGGGTGGAGACTATTTTAGTGTAGAAAATAGTAAACATTTTAATAAAGAAGGAAAAAAAGATGAGTAGTAAATAGTAAACACTTGAAGTTGGGCTCAAACGTCCCCTTAATTTTTAGTTTAAATTTGAAGTACTAATAAGTCTTTGTAAATATCTAAAAGCTCCTAAATTTTTTAATTGTGTCCAACAAATCCATAAAATTTTCAATTATGTGTCTAATAAGTTTTTGACATTACTTTATATTTTTTAGAATTCACATATTTACTAGGCAAGATATCTTAACTCTCACCTCATAAGTTAGAGGTAAATAAGTAATCAGTCACAAAATAAAAATAAAGAAGATAAGACAAAAAAGGGAGAAAATAACATTGAAAGTTTATATTGGTTTGCCCCAATCTTAGGACTACGTTGGTTTCAAATTGACCCTTAAGTTTCAAAATTGAATAATTAAAATCTCGTTTGATAATCATTTCATTTTTTAAAAAAATTATGTCCATTTCCTCTCAATTTCTTACAATTACATGTATCTCTTTTAAGTACAATAGTTGAATCTATAGTCAATTTTCAAAAACAGAAACAAGTTTTTAAAAACAGTATTCTATATTTGGTTTTATTTTTAAAAATATTGATAAAGCCCTAGGAATAATTTTTTTCGCTATCTTCTTTCGCATTTCTTTTCTCAAAATCACTATTACTATGATAGAATATATCCCGCCGAATAGATAATGAAATAGGAAAGTAGATAACAAAGCATAAAATTTAGAGGTTGAATGAGTTTTCATAAGCTTAATTCTCAAAAACAAAAAACAAAATACCAAATGATTAGTATGCAAACTCTAACCCCCAAATATTTGGAAAATGTCCATTTTGATCCTCCATTGATAGAATCAATTAAATAAACAACAATATGCTAATGTGACATTTTAAAAATTGAAATATAAGAATGAAATAATAATTTTTTTCTCTCTCCTCTCCCTACATTGCCCAGCTCGTTTCAAAAAGAAAAAAGAAATATACATATAGGGCGAGAAGATCTAACCTCAAACTTCGTTGGTAGTTTAAGTTTATACCAATTGATTTATTCTTAGGTAGATTTGAACTTAAATATATGAGAATTAAAAGATACACCTTAATTTTCATTCACGGATCTGAACTTGAGTCAAGCAAAATGACCAAAAATATAGTGTACCTACAGTAAATAAAGATAAACAAAGTTGTACAAGTGAAACGTACCATGATAAAATTGAACAATGCAATAAAATGTAGCATAATTGTGGAGAGTTCACTGTATTAATAATAAAAGGGCGATCGAAGGGACTGTAGAAATATATGTGACTTGAATAAAATTTGAGAAAACAGATGAAAACATAACTTGTATAATAGCTATATGAATACAATGTATTCGTTTTATATGAATTATAAAACCAAAAATTATGTTATTCATATTAAACTAAAAAACAACAAAATTTTGGTGAAAAAGCACTTGATAGATTTAAGTTGTTGAATTAAATATAGGGCAATTCTGGCAAGTTCACTATCTTAAACGTCAAACCCAACACTGAAAATAAAAAATCAATGAAGAAGTCAAAATCCACAAGCAAACCTGAGGGCATCATAAAAAATTCTTAGGATTCGAGGACACAGTTGCACAACCTAGGGTCATGGCATAATAAAAAATCCACGGAAACTTCAGTTTTCCAGTTTATAATTTGCCATATACTCCAATTTCTCCAAATAGAGTCCAATACCATAACTGAGGTCCAACCCTGTGTTTATCAAGTTCAATATTTTTCGAACTTACTCCTAAAACTGAGAAAAAGAATTTGTACCACTGCACTCATAGATTTGAATAATCAAATATCATGTTCTTTTTGTTAATAGTCGTTTATACACATATACTCCTAATTCTGTGAATAATAAAAATAGGCAACATACAACAACCATGTCCCCTACTTTCACATTTTCTCCAGTACTATGCCTATTTCTAAACTTATTTGAGGCAAACCCTTGAGACCTTTAACTTTTTACATATCTCATATCAAAATAGGAATATATCCTATTTGTTAGGGTAGGTTTGGAATCACCTTTGGAGAATGAAAAGTGTTTTTAGTCCACTAGAAGTAGTTAAGTAAAACACTTGGTTGTGCTTCTTCAAAAAGTGTTTCTAGAAGTAGTGTGTTTGCTTAAAGCACTTTTTTTTTTTTTTTTCAAAAGTCATCCTAAACTCACCCTTACGTTATGACTGGCAGTATCACGAACCATTAGCGACAATTTCCTGCTTACGATATAGGGAGGCAGCAATACCTGCAAACCAAGCTACTCTCATGAGTTGAATACCGAGTATAAGTACCCACCAGCAAACCAATCCTCTGATTGTGTGCATCATCCAGGCCGGTGCACTGAGCTCAGCCCCAAGTTTCAACCCTCTCATCAGCTGCAAAACTCGATAACCCTCATATACAATTGGAGTAACCAGCCAAACAGGTGATCGCCAGTGCCACGTCAGCATTTCGGTCAAAATCTGTACTGAAAGGAGCAAAATATAGGGGCCCAATAGAACTGCTAAGGAGATGAAAGGCAGATGGGGTTGAACCAATCCACTTTCAGATCCATAGAGCATCACTAAAGGAATCACAAATCCAAACACATTTGCAAGCATGTTCCAGAATTGGTAACTGAAAGGAGCCTCACTGCTCATGGGTTTTATGGGTCGTTTAGGCCGTGCACAAGCATCAGCCATGAGAAGAAAAAGCATAGCACCAAGGTTATAGATGCAGTCAAGTCCAATCAAAGAGAGGAGGCTGGCTACATTGGGACCGAGAAATACAGATGACATAGGAAGCCACAATGTTGGGGCCATCCCAGTTGTCAGGAGAAGAGAAGGCCCCAAAAGCCACATTGGCCATTTGAAAATCTGCAAGTACACCTCTGGTTGAGTACTTGCCTCCACAAGTTCTTTAGTTTCTACTTCCGGAACTCCAGTTGTTTTATCAGCATTTAGACTTTCAAAAATATTGTCGGTTTTCTTCAAGAAGGTATCATCCTCTTCATTGTTGGGAGCAAATGTGATTGGTGCAGGTTCCCAAGGATTTGTCTGCGTGCAACAAATTGGAGGACATCGGGAACGGAGACTTAATGTATTGAACATTTTTGAGGACTTGAATATCTTGAAGTTTTTATGGTGGTAGTGGGGTAAGGTAATAGATGGAGGACATGATACGGATACCACACCTTGATTCATAGTTAGTCAAACAAACTGTTGATACGAACTATGCCTCCATTATCTGAAAAGGCCAAATAAAAATGAAGAGAAACGAAAGGAATGGCTCTATTAGGTAGAGCATGCATGAACAACAAACAAATGTCGTGCTGAACTGTAGTATCAAGATGAGAGAATGGGCATTGAGTTAATGCCCGGTTTTATTTATGTGTTACAATGTATGTAAGCAGCAGACAAATAAATATCAACGCTCAAACTACCAATCAATAATATCTAGTAAGGTAGCAGTAGCACACTTGGCATGACATCCAAATACAACATATATTCAAGCAGTAGTTATATCAAATCCAGCTGTTAAAAGATAAGTCTTTTTTAGAAAAAGGAAGGAAAGAGAAACCAAACGTTCATTAAGAAATAACACGAAAAAAGAGAAAAGAACGAGAAAAAGAAAATGTCATTTAGAAAAGGAGAATCTACAAAAAATACAAAAATAAATAAATAAAACCTACAAAAGATAAACCCCTTATTGGGAATAAAATAAAAAGACAAATCACAAAAACTGCTTGGCCATAATTATGAACATCCAAAGAGAGCCAATTGAACCTAGCATATAGCACACCTCCCTCGAGGACTCTCAACCTCTCTAAATATTCTTCTATTCCTTTGAAGTAAAATATTTTATAAAATCGAAAACAAAAAGTGCATGCTGAAGGCCCTATACAACTCCACCATTAAGCAACATGACTTTTAATGAGCCAGAGCTAACCTAAAAGTCTCTAAGAAACTGTCTCAAATCAGAATATAATTACTAAAAATCCCACAAAATATGATCTAAATCCTCAAAAACACACTAACATAAAATGGTCAGAGAGGCTCTAACACCAATAGGCCAAGCTTATTTAGTCAATAGTGTCAAATTGTCAATCTTCCTAATAAAAGTCTATTAGGCTAGGCATTTGACCTTTTTGTGATTTATCATCCTTGAGGAGAACAAGAGAGTGAAGAAGGGTAAATTGCCGTGGTTTAGTTCAAGACAACATTCATTTGCCAACATGCTACTCAACTAATATGAAGCTAAAGAGTTCAGAGGTTTGAATCCCTCATCCCACATATTGTTGAACAAAAAAAAGACGGCCTACATTCACTTTCAAACCAGCAGCTCTTTCTTTTTTTTTCCCTTTTTTTTTTTCTTTTTATTCAATTGAGGAGCTTACAAGGACCACTCGAGGATGCAAAGATCAATGTTAAGCTCAAGGAACAAACTTTTGTTTTCCCTAATAGGCGACTCAGGAGAGCTGATTGGCTTGTTCAATTACTATAGAATTATTCTAATTGACATCAACTATTGCAATAAAGTAAAAAAAGAAAATACCTTAACCATTATTTTCCTAATATTGACCCCACAGTTGATTGGTTTGTTCAAGGACTATGGGTTCAATAAAAGACTTAGAGGGAATGAGTCATTACTATGAGTCAAACTCAACAGAACTTGATGAATCCTTTTTTCTGTCGTTAAGGTGGAATTCAATTGAGGTGTCTATCAGGCGATGAAGCGATGGGGATCATGCACCAATCACATGATAGCATCTTGGCAAGCACCAAGGAGAGCAAAAGGTAGGCTCAAGCTAAGATTCTGCTTGTGAGCGTAATGAAACTTCTAGTAACTATCTACGTAGAATTTAATACCCTACAATTTTTTCTACAGACGGATTGTCCTGTGGGATTAGGAGAGGGTGTGTAAGCTGACACGACACTCACAAATATATAAACAAATAACAAATCACTAAGGTGCTCGAATTCGATTCATAACAATGATGATTAGGAAAAACATGCATCAAATCAATTCAACATCAATATGAGGTAACTAATGAAGATGGAAAAAGAAATAATTGTGGAGATAAAAGAAAAGAAAAGAAGAAGAAATCGATACAACATGACAATAAAAGGAACAGGGTCGCAACACGCGTAAGTAAAATCTGTATTACAGAAAATAATCAATAAGCAAAGTAAGAATTCAGAGGAGAGTAATTATATCAATACATGAGGTCCTAATGAACAAATTTGGTTTTCAACGTGCAAGATTCAATCACATGTTACAACTAGCTTACCTTAACAGCGAACCAGCTGAGAAATGGAATCGGATCTGTTAGAATTAGAATCAGGTGGTTGCTTTTGCGGCGGTCTAGGAATTGAAATATCGTACAACTCACCAATTGATTGGGGGAAGAAGTAAGAATTCTTACCCGATTGAACGAGTGGTAGCTGTAAGGGCAACAGTAATCGATCGACTGCCTCAAAAATCGCAACAGTGATCGACCGAATGTCAAACCGTCTTCATTTTATAGCTTCGATTTTGAAAAAAAGGTTAGACTTTCATTTTTGTCCTTTCACTTTAAAATATTTCTAAAACTTTATATTATTTTGTTATTTAAATATTTTCTTAATTTATAATAAATGAATACTAAAATAGTTAATTATAGTTTAATTAACCCATGGTCAAAATTTTATTAACTAATTATAACAAAATCTATCAATTTTCATCTATTTTATAAAATTTCTTGAAATTTTTATTGATATCGTATTTTTATAAATTTAGATCTCGATATTTTGACCATTGGTAAAGGTTAAAAATCACTTTTAGTCCTTAAACATTCATAAAGGTAAGAATTTAGTCATTGACCTTGATTTGTAACAATTTAGTCTTTGAATTTTCCATTTTGTAACAATTAAATTCATAAACTTTATTATTTAACGATTAAAGTTATTTTTAAATATAGCAACATGAGTCAAACTATTTATAAACATAGTAGTCTAACATAGAAGTCTATCATTGTCTATCGCATTCCATTGCTGATTAACAATGAAATTTTTCTATATTTGTAAATAGTTTGATATTTTTTTATTTATAGTAATTTTCTTAACAATTAAGTTATTATTATTCAAAATTTGCAACAATTTAATTTTATGGTAGAATTAGCGTTAAGTTTTGATAAGATGTTTGGCATAAATAAACCGTTAATATAATTAGAGTCTCAATATTTTATAAAATACAAAGTTTATATTGTAAAATAATAAAAATTGACATCTAATTTCGAAAAGTCTTTTATGTAGGGATTAAATTGTTATAAATTTGAAAGTACATGAATTAAATTGTTAAATACTAAAGTTCATACTAAATTGTTACCTAAGTAAAATACAAAGATTAAATTGTTACAAAATGGACTCAGATCCATTTCAATTAACTTAGAAAATAAATTAAATGATTTTCATTTATATTTTTATAAGAATTGTTTAAAATAAAAATATGAATCTTTATGCAAATTCATTTTTTTTTTTTTAAAGTAAGTAGTATTTCAAATACACTATTTGTCCATTCGAATTAACTTAAAAAAAACTATTTTGATAAAAAGAAAAAAAACTGTTTAAATACTACTTTAAAAAGTTTATGTTAAAACATTTCTAATTCTTTTCAAAATAACTTATTTTTAAAATTAAAAAAGTTTAGAATCAAAAAAGTTTTTAATTTTCCTTTTCGAACATTGATCACATGCATCTCTATTCTGCCATTTTTACTCAGCACACACCATACTCGATACCGGCGCCTGTCGCGCCGTCCATTGCACAGCCATCAACTCGCCGCTCTACACGGCCCGATTCTAAAGGGAGAAAACCCCTCTGTTTTCTTTTCACTTGTGCCGCCCCACACCCTTGCTTTTGTATTGGTTTGTCGCCGCCGCTCACCACCGATCGCCACTGTCAGCCAATTTCCCCCGCACAAGGCTAAGTTGAAAGTTTCTGAAGGGTGTTTGGTTTCGTGAACGCGAAAAGGATAAAAAGAAAAAGGTTTGCTCTGTACCCAATTTTGCATTTTTCTTTTTTGTTTTGTTTTGTTTAACGAGGTGGGTCAGGAATGTTATTAGAATAGAATTAGTGTATTAGAGCATATTGGTAATTAGGTAAGGAGTTTGTTAGGAGAGTTTTGTTATAAATGCATTGGGTTAGTAGGATGGATGGAGGCATTTGGTGAGTGAATTGGTGATTTAGTGAATGAATTAGGGTATCTCAAAAGGGGGTACAAGTACCTCTAATAATTTCTTTTATCTTCCATATTTCAATACATTTTGGTTCTGTTTTGGATTCTATCAAAGGTATCATATGAATCTGGTACTTGTACAAGTCTCGCATTAATGCAATGTTATATGTTTAACCATCATGAATTAACCTAGTGGTAAATAGAGAAAAAAGCAAAGAAGTTATGGTTCAATTTATGGTTGCCACCTACTTAGGATTTGATATCCTACTAGTTTACTTGGCACCCAAATATTGGAGAGTCAGACAGGTTATCCCATGAGATTAGTTGAGGTGCATGTAAACTTGGCTGGACACTCACGCATATTAAAAAAAATGCTATATATTTCATAGGAAAAGAAAAGACAGAGAGTTTTTGTGTGTCAGTTATGGAAATTTGAAAATATTTCTGATTGGGAAATTTCCTATTTTGTTTCTGAAGGTTGGTCCTTAATTGAAGTGGAACCCCTCAAAAATGTTTAGATAACCGCACAGTTAATCAGTGAGAAGTGAACTGAGTAAATTCAGTGAAAGTTATTGCATCTGAGATCGTTCTCAATCTTCAGGCTTGGCTTGGTTGCTATTCTGAGTTCTGAGCCACTACGAAACTCAGATGCTAGGCATTTCATATGGAGAACTCCTCCTCCTTATTGGGGCTACTGCTGCCTTCATTGGTAATTACTGCACTACCCTTTCTCACTTGCTATACCATCTAATACATTTAAGCCGTGGATAGAGACCTGACTCCCATATGATTATGAAAAGGGCCAAAGGATCTCCCAATGATAGCAAGAATGGCAGGAAGGATGGCTGGCAGAGCAATTGGATATGTTCAATTAGCTCGAGGTCAGTTTGACTCTGTGATGCAACAAACCCAAGCTCGCCAGGTATTTCTTATTTAGTTTGCCTAACTAATAGGAAATTCTTTGGTGATTTGTTGAAGGTTTCAGTAGCATTACCATTGCCTTCTGGAAACACAACGGATAGTACATTGTAAAGATATGTTTTTAGGGAGTAAACCATATATTTAGGCCATGTTTGGAACTGATTAAGAATTTAAGATCACTTTGTCATGTTCATGTTTTTTAATCAATCAGAACCTATTTCCATTGTATGAAAATCATGTGTAAAATTGTAAAGCTAAACATAGAATACAATCAATTATAAACAAATTATTTTCACTGTCACTCTCAAACCTGCCCTTAGTTATGTTCAAATTAGAAACTTGTTGGAGCTGATCAAAAAACTCTTTGGAATTGATTTGTTGATTTTGGAGCTAGGCTGAGTGGAAAAGTAAATTGCTAGATTTCAATGCGTATTGCACATCCTTTAACTGGTATTGCTGATTAAATTAAATCATTGTCTATTTGATCCTCCTGTTTCTTTGTACCATTTTTGTAGAACATTTTTGGAGTTTTTTCCTTGCCCATTATGCAGGCAAATAGCAAGGACATTTAAATTTTACTTGACAGTCTACTGGATCATATTAGGTCCTACAGAACTACCTGATTTCCAGAATAGGTTTACATTCATGTGGCGTTTAGTGTTTGTGGACAATATTGTTACATCAAGACTGCAACGAATTAGATTGAACCATATGCATTATGCAACAACAACATAATTGGACGATTATAAAAGTGATGGAATTTAATTTACATTGACGTCCTTTGATATGATTCTCTGTTTGCAGGTTCACAAGGAATTGCAAGACACTTTAGCTCAGATTGATGCTATTCGCCATGAAATTCGAAGCATTTCGATCTTGAATCCTGGGCCATTGACTCAGAGGCTTATGGACAATCCTGAGCTCAAAGCAGCTGATGGTGGTGTAACTAGTACGTGATATGTATCCCTACTGCTAATCTTCACTAGGGCTTCTAGTTTTTGTAATTGTTTTTTCCTCTTCCATTTCAAATGGTAGGTGATTCAGCAAAAGAGAAACCTACTGTCGAGATTACACCAGTTGCTAAGAAGATTGCACCAGCAGCTAACATCCTCAAGGTTCTTATTAATTGCTGAATATCATCATGGACCTTTTTTGCCACTACAAGTTTAAGCGACTTCAATGGATCTGCACTTTTCTTCAGGTTGCAACTTCAGAAATATCAAATGAGCACAGCCGAGCAACTACATTTGCCAGGTTGGCTGAATCACCAACCATAAAGAATGGTTCCTCTGCCTTGTTGCCAATTACTAAAGACGAAGAAACACTGAGTGACGAGTTTGAACTTCCTATGGTTTTACCTATCTCGGCCGAAAATGCTGGGTTGTTACCCAAGCGCCCGGGTACCTTATCTGTTATTGAATTAAAAGCTTTGATAATGATTGCCTTATTTTATAAATTTTTTCATCGGTAGCATTAAAATCTTGACTTGGGAGGTTAGTGCACTTGGAAAAGACATCAATTGATGAGGTGTTAGATGAGCTGTGGATGGGTGGGACACCAATTAACCTGACAACCACGATGTATGTTCATTGTTCGATTGGGGATGGATAGACACTTTTTTTTTAGAGGATAAATGGTTAGGTGAGACGTACCCAAAGCAATAATGCATTTTAGGTGGTGGTGGAGTGCTCTATGGTGTAGCAGAAGGTTAGTTTTCATTCATTCTCTAGGATTGGATCATTTTGCATTAAAATAGCTCGTACTGGGTTATCTGTACAAAAATCTCATGCCATTGTGTGGGGACGACGGGTAAAAAGGTAGATATAGTTTCTAGAGGGCTTTAGAGGTCTCTAAAAAATGTTTGGTCCTTGGTAAGATTCTATGTGGCTTCGTGGGCTTCTATAGCCAAGCCATTTAGTAATTATCTGGTAAAACTCATTGACTTGATTGAAGGTTGTGTTTGTAGTTTGCCTTTCTTTTTTCTGGGTTCTCTTTTCATTTGTCCTTCTGTTCTTTCATCTTTTCAATGGAAGTTTGGTTATTCATAAAATAACAATAATGATAATGATAATTATAAAAGCTATCAGGCTGTAAACATTTCATTCAGTTATTTTCCTAAACTAAATTGATATTTGTTATCTTGGGGGAATTTTTGTTTTAAGGAATCAAGTATTATGGATGATAACCACTTTGCAATTAGATTTGTGTTCCATGTATTAAAACTATTCGATTTTTGCACAGAGGAGTTTAAAGGGTCTGACATAATGTTAGAAGCTGTATTGGAAGCAGAGGTGGCTCACAATGCAAAAGAATTTTTTTCACGTCCTCAAAATCAAACAAAACAGGAACAAGGATGACAATTTCATGAACATCATTTTGGTGCATCATAGCATTGATGAATGTGGCCTATAAATGAAGTTCAGAAAATTCAAAAAGCGTCCCAGGTATTCCCTGACTTCATATGTGGCATTTATGTAAGAAAATGCATTACATAGAAAGTTCCACTTTACACCTTCATATGTATATTTAACTTACTTTTGCCAGTCAGAAAGAAATAAGGGACAAGAAAGACATGTTCTGCTCATACTTATTGATCACCCCTTTATATTATAATGAAGTTGCATGCTCACAAACATCAATTGTTTTCACTGGTTCTTATCAGTTATATATCAGCTGCTCCGACCCTATTCTGACCCGGAAGTTCCCTCTGGCTACTTGTTTTTGCTAGGAGTTATTATTGTCATTTAGTTCAACGATTATTTCGACACAAAGAACAAGAATCCTTGCTGATCGAAATGGATATTCTTCTGCAGTTTTATAATTTTTCTACCGTATAATTTGTGTTTGAAATGAAAGGAAGTCGTGTGCATTTCCTATTGAAAAAGAAATATGATTCGTCTGATGGTTAATTGTGTTTTTCTTCATTGTACAGCTGTTCCTTTGATCATTCTCAAAGGATTTAACGCATTGACTTCAAACTAGGAGGGTTTGGAAACTCTATGAACTAAGTTTGAATTGATGTCTTTATTAAAGTAATAGACAGTTGTCTCCAAGGATTAGTTCAAAGTGTAGCTATGTGGTTTGCATGCTCTTTTGATGAAAACAAAGTAATTATTTGTAAAATCTTTGAATGAGTAATTCCTCCCTGGTCATCTCTCATCAATTATAGTAGAGGTTTACTTGGTTTTTGATACTCTACATGGGTATTTTAGGTTTTGTTTCATAACTATTTGAGGTTTTAAACTTAAGCTCATGTGTACTACTTCTAGTGATTTGTTCTTTTTGTTTTGTTATTTACTTCTTACTGATGTATTTAACATGTTAAGCTTAGAAAACTAAAACAAAGTAGGCCTAATGTTTTTGTTCTTGAAATTTATGTGTATTTTCGCACTGGTTTTTAGTATGGATTTTACCCGTCAAATTCCAAAAATAAAAATAAATTTTTGGAGCTAAAAGAAGTAGTTTTTATTTTTGAAGTTTAAGTTGAAAATTGTGAGAAAAAAAAAGGACAATTTTCAAACATTGTTTTAAATGGAGCCTTTATGTTTTTGTTTTGTGAACAATGGATAATAGGTAGTAAGGGTAATAAAGCCAAGAGAAGCTTTTACATACAAAAGATTTGAAGCTGGCTATGTCATTTTCATTTTGACAGCACAAGATTCTCATCATTGATTTTGTAGTGTTTTCGAAATGTTGTGATAGGTGATAGTTTTTCATACTGTTTCCCAGTGCTACAAAAAGAGCTATATGAAAAAAAAAAAAAAAAAAAAAAANCTTTATGTTTTTGTTTTGTGAACAATGGATAATAGGTAGTAAGGGTAATAAAGCCAAGAGAAGCTTTTACATACAAAAGATTTGAAGCTGGCTATGTCATTTTCATTTTGACAGCACAAGATTCTCATCATTGATTTTGTAGTGTTTTCGAAATGTTGTGATAGGTGATAGTTTTTCATACTGTTTCCCAGTGCTACAAAAAGAGCTATATGAAAAAAAAAAAAAAAAAGAAAAAGAAAAAAAAAATCTAATGTTATGACGTCATAAAACGCTATAATTGATCATTAGTAGAAGAGTTTATAAATTTTTGTTTCACTACCTCTTTTTGGCCTTTTTCCAGTGCAATGTTTTAATGTTATGAAGAAGGTTGAAAATGCTGATATTGATGTTTCAATTTCATGAGAGTGTTGATGAAAATATTGATAAATATTTGTAAAAAAAAGAATTATACAAAAAAATCAAATTAATATTTAAATTAGTGAACAAATATTTTATGTTTTATACACAAATTAATATATTTATTATTTATATTATACTTGTATTAGTGATATTTTTTTCTTCATATTTTATAGAATTTTTTACGATAAAATGTAAATATCATTTTACTCCTATGTTAATGTAAAATCCACGAAAATGTGAAAACATTGATAGAAATGTTGTTAGGATTGTGATCATGTCAATTTTTGTTTTCAAGGTAATGGTTCTTTCATTACACAACAAAACAACCCCCTGTATTTGAAATTACAATTTAAAAGCAAAAATTTTATTTATTTCCTTTTCCAAATGTTGATCAAAACTAGAAAGTTCCCCTATCTGTCCAAACTGGAGACACTCGACGAAGCAAATTATCATTGTTGGTCCCAAAAGCTGTTGATCTTATTCGAGCAAATGGAGGTTGATTACATCCTCACCACATAATGTCTTACTAAGACAATATCTATTGCAAGTAATCTAGAATCGTCCAAAGATGCTGCTGTTAATTCTGTCCAGTGAAAGCAGCCCTCTAATGTTGATCCCGACAAGTTTGAGAAATATAACAAGATGGTGCGTGACCATCTGTTCAACCATATGACAGATTCACTATTCAATCTGTTCGTGTGGTCTAAAAGTTTGCAAAGGTAATATGGAACACTCTAGAGTCTAAATATGGGGGATGCAAGCCGTAAAAAGTATGTTGTTGGAAAATGGCTACAATTCCAAATGATGGACGACAAACTAATTATGGATCAAGTTCATGAGGTCAAGAATCTTGTGGCGAATGTGTTGATCGAGATATGAAGATGTGCGAAATTCTCCAAGCGAATGTCACTTGAGAAATTTCCTCCCTCTCAGAGCAACTATTGTAATCACCTGAAACACAAGAAAAATGATTTAACTCTATAGGAATTGATCAGTCATACAAGCACTAAAGAAGCCAATTAGCAAAAAGATAAGATGATTTCCCAAACTTTAAATTTAGTTAATGCTAACTTGATTGAATCTTCTGTTACCAACAAGGGGTAGGATTAAAAACAAAAGAAAGTAGAATACCAAAAATATGTCGCAACATTGATTGTGGCTTAATTAGACATGTTTAAAAATGCGTCTCTTGCCAAAATTATTATAATTAGTTAATGAAGTAACGTTGACTGTGGCTTAATTAGATTATAATTTATCATTTTTAATCATCATTTAAAGTAAAATTGCATTTAGATGTATATTGTAAATATGTATATAAATGTCAATATGAGAGTAGAAATTTAAAAAAGAAATAGAAAAATAATTACAAAATATTATCAATTATTGGTAATTGATTACAAAATTAAAAGACAATGGATTATTTGCATACAAAATAATTGTAAATTGTTTAGTACAAAATGTATATATATCTATACCATAAAGATGACCTTAGAACATATAATATTCAAAATTTTGATAATTATGATAAAAAAAAAAAAAACTATAATTTTGCTCCTAGGTCATTCCATATAAAAAATGTTGAAGATAGTTACTTAAATGGAAATGATAGGAGGAAAATTGAAATTCACCCTTTCAAAATCTTGAAAATTTGAGATGCGAGATTTCGACCAAAATTTTTCATTATAGTCGCCATATACATTTCTAAGTAAATACGATTAAAATTTAATTATACTAAGATAATCCAAATATTGCTATATAAAAATTAATTCAAATATCAATAACAAACCAAAGTATGTCGATAATTGCAAGTGACCCTCAAGTGAGGCTGTTGTTTTGTGGTTATAACTTAAGAAAGAAATTAATTCATGATCATTAGATTATTGGCATTCTTTCAACTAATTAATAATTATAATGTGGCTGAGAGAGAAGCTAATTCACCAATCAAATATCACTTCTTTTTTTTCTTTTTATTGATCTAGGTAATTAATGATATACATATATATAATTATATATGAATAATCACATAATTTGTGTACAATTGGATTTTGTGTAGGTTGCATCTCCAACTCCAGCTAGCTTTAAACATAAGAATAAAAAATACAACATATTTAGATGAACAATAAATCGGACAACACTTAGTACATCTTAGATTACATGCATTTTTGTTTAGCCGACTTCAACTAAAAAAAGGGTTAAAAAAAAAAAAAAAAGTTTATACAATTGGATAAACTGCACAAAGAAGGACCTAATAGATTTGAATTCTATTTTCTTATAAAAAATAAATAAATAAATAAATAAACAAAGTTATAAACAACCCAACCCTCTGGCATCTGATCCTTTCATCATTCTCATTTTCTTGGAGCAAGAAATAAACATGCTGTATCAAGAGAGAAGCACAAAAATATTAGCCTTTTTAGAGAGAGAAAGATTATTAAGAGAGAGAGAGAGTTAGAGAGAGACTCACTTCCATGGAACATCTCCAACCATCATCCAATCACCATCTTTATCTTCATAAGTTGGAACATAATCAAACCCATTATAACCTTCTCTTTCTGAATTTCTCCCTACAAAATCCAACAAAGTTTCATATTAACAAACAACATATACACCCATTTTGATACATTCATTATTTGTTAATGCTATTTGTTTTTCTTATTGATATTCAGTAGTTGTTACTTTTTAACTAGGACTATTGAAATTAATAAATGGTTACTGTTATTAGTTCGAATCATTTCGTAACATCTATGTTTCTTGTTTTGCGTCGTAAAATAGAAGCATTTGATCATGGTTCAAAATAACAAAATGCTTCCTTCTTTAATGTTTATTTCTCTCATAGGTTTTTTTTTTTTTCACAACATAAACAATCACATTATTTGTCATTTTTTATCGAAAAATTATTTTAAATGACAAAACTGTTAAACATATTTATAAATAATAGCAAAATAAACTGCGGTAGATCATGATAGGGTACTATCTGTGTCTATCAAGATAGACAATGAAATTTTGCTATAATTATAAATATTTTAGTTCATTTTACTATATTTGAAAACATCTATTTTTACCTATAAAATAGATAATAGATATTAAAAAATAACTATAACATAAAACTTTTGGATATTTAATTTTGAAACCTATTTCATATAGAACTTTTACATTTTTAAGTTATAGAAACAGTACCATAATCAAACAGGCCTTAAAATATTTTATCACTTTTTCTAGTGTACAATTTGAGTTGGAAGATTTAAACCTAGACTCATGTGGCAAATGTCATATCATTTTTTATTCTTCTTTCAAATTATGTTTCTTTAAAGTTTTCTTTATTTTTTATACTACTTTCTATATTTTTTAAGTTTAGTAATTATAAAGATCGGAGGTTCGAACTTCTAATCCCTTGATTGAAATTACATTTATGTATGTTTTATGATGGTTAATCCCTTGATTGAAATTACATTTATGTATGTTTATGATGGTTAACCTATAGACACTCCTTGTTGACAGTTTCTAAATCAGTTTCCCACCATATTTAGTTCAAGCTAAAAAATTACAAGATTTCAAATATGATTTTTAAAAACCAACAAAAGAGGAAAGTGTTTGGATATGGATAATTGAAATATAGCATATTTAGGATATAAAGATTATACTAACCAAGTTTGAAGTTGAACATGTCTTCTAAAGCATCCAAAAGCTGTTGATAGCTCTGATAAAGCTTGAGATCAATCTTCCTTAGGTAAGGAGCTCCATCCAAGCTCACTTTCACATACATTCCATAGTTCACCATCTCCTTCTCTGTCTTCTTCTTCTTCTTCTCTGTTTCAATAATTATCACATTCTTCCTGTACGATCTCACCGGTGGCCATCCTACCACTTGCGCCCTGCAATAATTGATCCACCACCACAACGGAAACACACACACATGAACCCCAGGAAAAGCGATTGCGATTGAAACTGAAATGGATTGACTCGATATTATCGACTTACTTCGTGAGTTCATAGCAATGCTCGGCATCTGAAGAAGGATTAGTAGTGGAAGTCGAAATGGAAGAATCGGTTCTTCCGGATCTGGACAAGCTATTGCTCTGCTTGGCGGAGATTTGTGATTGTGAATGTTGTTCTTGCTCTGTACTACTTCTTCGCGGTAATAATCCTAATCGGAGCTTGGTTGCTTCGAAATTGAGATCGTGGAGGCTTTGGAAACTCGAGAAATGGCGTTTCATAGCTTGATTGAATGTGAAATTGGATTCAGTTTGTGTGAAAATCCGTTTTGGAAAATGAAGATGAAAGGGATTTGGATTGGAATGTTGGCTTATTTGTAAGACTTGCACACAATGCGTTTGTGTGGGATCGTGTGTGTGCATGAAGCTTTTTCCGTTCACCAGCATTCTTTACGACGCGTGTTTTCCTTTCCCACGCGCACCATTTGTACTCTATCAGCAGTTTTCCAATTTTAAAATGTTATTAAATTTTATCCTTAACTTTCAAAATGTTAGTTTGAATTTTATTTAGAGGTTTCATGATTTACCGTTTTAATTTTAATTATTCATTTTTTACGTTAACGTTTATTACTTAATTTAAAATAATAATGGTGAAATTTTGAAATTTTAAAATTAATTTTAATTCTTTGAACTTAATTTATAGATTGAAGGTTTTCATAGTGATTTTTTAGTGAAAAACTAAGAGTCATTTTCAAATATAGAAAAATAAGTCAATTTATTTAATAAAATAGAAAATTTTTAATGTCTATCAGTGATATTTTATTTCGAAAGTTTTTCTATATATGTAAATAGTTTGATATTTTCTTCCGTTTATAATAATTTCTCAAAAATTAATTAATATATTTTCTTTAGTGAGAAGAAAACTTCATTTTTAAATGAGGCTTGTCCCAAATTCTAAATTTAGCACATTTGTACGAAGAATTTTCAATGGCAAATTTAGATATAATGTTAGTTTGAAGCATTATATACTATGGAATTAGAGATCGAAGGTTTCAGACCTCTACCCTACATATTGTTAATGTTAGTTTTCATTTGTTTTCTAATTTTTTATTTTTAAAAATTGTCATTTGTTTTTCTCATAGTTTCTTTAGTATTGGTCTTCACATTCTTCAAAAGAAAAAAAAATATATATATATTAGTCAAAATCTAAAAATAAAATCTATTTTCAAAATTTAGCTTGGGAGGTAGATATCAATTTGTAAGTGAGAATATATTTATTTAAAAAGTATTTGTTTCTTAATTTTATCAAAACAAAAACCATTTAATAAAAGTGTATCATGTCAACTTTCATTAACTATAGTAATAAAAAAGCAATAGTGGAGACGACCAAATTTCTAATAATTTTAAATCTAATAGGCTAAAATGTCAAATTTGAAAATCAAACTACCAAAATGCTAACAAATTCAAATTTGAGGGACTAAAAGTGATTTTTTCCTAATTTTAATATTGACAATCTGAACATAATTTAGCTAATTAAAACACATGTCCTTGATCTAAAGGTTAGAGATTCAAATTTCCCAGTTATTACCAACCTTAAAAAAATGAATTAACTAATATTATTATCAACCCTCAAATAAACATATTAAAACTCATCAAGTTCATAAAATTCTAACCATAGTATCATAAAAGTCTCATCAATTTGTAAGTTAACAATCTATATTTCTACATTTTGGGACTACATCAAGTATAACTTAAAATTAATAATTATATCAATTTTTACTATTATAGTAGGTTTGGAGGTCAAATTTGAAGGTTTAATTTTTACAAATGAAAATTCATGGATGTAAGTACAACTGTCACTAAATTTCGAGGGTGATTTTTATAATTTACTTAAGAAATGAGTACAACCGAAGATGTGGCATTGTTGGATAGAATGTGGACGACACGAGATGGAGGATGCGCGTGGGATAGAAGAAGAAGGAATGAGAATGAATGCTTGAGGTGAAGTTGTAGGCCACAGTTGCAACAACCACGAAATGAGAGTGCCACATAGGGGTGACAACGGAGGGACAGATCCAGCCCACCATGGTGAACATCCTGAACGGCTCAGATTGGATTCAAAGTTAGATGAATTTTACACCGTTGGATCTAGCTAGCAAAGACACCCCGCGTGATTGGAGCCACGTGTACGTTCCTGATTGGGACAAGCATGCCAGAAGGAAATTCTTTGGCCTTTTTTCCAATGCTCTTTCCACCTTCCTAACTTTGCCAAATCAAATGAATTCTCTCCGGTTGTCTTCAGCCACATCTGTCCAACCTCCCTTTTCAAAATTATTTGAGTTTGTTTCATAACGATTTTCTTTTTAGGTTTTTATTATTGTTTTTTATTTTAATTTATATTTGTAATTGGGAATCACAATAGGCGTACTAGTAATTTTAAAGTGTTTATGTCAATTTACATGCACTTCGACTAATTTTGCGAGAGAACTTGTCTGGTTCTACAATGTTTTTAAATTATATACTTCTTTTCTTACACTTTTCAAATTTGAATTTTTTGTTTGGTAAATGACTCTTTTCAAATATAACAAAAAAACCCAAATATTTACAAATATAGTAAAATTTCACAATCTTTTGTTATTAGTTGTAGATATTTTCAGCAGTTTTGTCATTTAAAATAATTTTCCCTTGGTAAATAACACAACTGAATTTTTAATAATATTCTTTAAAAGATTGAGGTTTCGATGGATAACTAGTTTTTGGTTTTTAATTTTTTTAAATTAAACTTATAAATACTACTTCTAGTTATAAGTTTCTATGTTTTCCTATTCATTTTCTACTCATGTTTTAAAAAACCAAACAAGTTTTAAAAATTAAAGTCTCGTTTGGTTTTTGGTTTTACAAACTAAGATTATAAACATCATTTCCATCCAATGACCTATATATTTTGTTGTTAGATTTTAGGAGTTTTTTCAGAATCAAAGCCAAAATTTGGAAACTAACAAAAGTTGTTTTAAAAAATTTGTTTTTGTTCTTAGAAATTGGCTAAAAATTTAAATATTTTATAAATAAAATATGAAAAGAGTGAGTGAGAAATTTTGAGAAAACAAGCATAATTTATAAAAACAAAAAACTATAAACGATGGTTACTAAATGGGGTCTAAAAAAGTAGTTTTGTTTTCCAAATTTGATTAGGAATTTAAGTGTATATTTAAGATATGTGAAAACTATAAGAAAGAAATTTGAAGGAACAAACATAAATTTTGAAAACATAAAACAAAAAATAAAGTTGTTATCGAATGATGTCTTAGTTTTCAAAACTTTAAGCCCGTTTAATAACTATTTGGTATTTGGTTTTTTAAAATTAAGCTTATAAATATTTTCCATCAGTTATTCTCTTTGTTTTGTTATTCACATTCTAAGGGTGTTTTAAAAAAAACCAAGCAAAAAAAGAAAAAGTTTTTAAAACTAGAATAAGTAGTTTTTAAACTTTGTTTTTGGAATTTGGAATTTGGCTAAAAATAAGAATTTAGTTAGTGTTGAGGGTTGCCATAGACAAGGCTCAAAGCCAATGGGAGGGTACAAGCCAACAAGGAACTAGGAGGTAGCATGAGTAAATACAATTCTCAATAGGGAAAAGTCAAAGCCTTTGGTTTTGGAACTACAAGTCGAGCTGGTAAATATATACAAATTGAAAAATAACCAAATCGCACTCGATCAGTGCTTTGCAGTCTCGAATGTCACAAACTACCTTGACATTGCCAGAGTTACACGTAACCATAGGCGATGTTAGAGAAAGGACATTATACATGACCTCGTTTGACGACCTTAAAGGGGAGAGAAAGCAATTTCCAAAAAAGAACTTTGACATTACAGTTTTGTGCTTAGCTGAACTATGCACTCCCTGTACTAATTTAGGCATCAAAGTGTGTAGGTTTGACACCACATTGATATGAGGAACTTTCACGCAGGTCGACTCGAAAACCAAGACCAAAACAAAAATTAAAAGCAAATCAGAGGACAAACCCACAAGGGGCCTATGATGATGAGTAATGTGATGAGGTCCACACGCCAACAATTTTTTATAAAAGTAGAAAACAAACTGTAAAAAAAAAAAATAAAACATAATTTACAAAAAACCAAAAACTAAAAATTAAGACTCTGTCTTGTAACCATTTCGTTTATTATTTTTGTTTTTGATAATTAAGTCTATAAACACTACTTCCACCTCCAAATTTCTTCCTTTGTTGTCTAGCTTTTACCAATGGTTTAAAAAACCAAGCTAAAATTTGAAAAATTACAAAAAGTAGCCTTCGAAAATTTGTTTTTGTTTTTAAAATTTAGCTCAGAGCTCAACAATTGTACTTAAGAAAGATGCAAATCATTGTAAAAAATGTAGAGGAAATAAGCTCAATTTTTAGAAACAAAAACCAAAAAACGGAATGGTTACCAAATGGAGCTTAAATGATTATCAAACAAGGTATTCATTTTTTGTTTTTGAAAATTAAGTCTATAAACATAACTACCAATTATTAGTTTCTTTACATTGATCCCAATTTCCATTTCAATTATCAATTAGACTAAATATATACAAATGGGTCCTCAATCTTTTAAAATTAATTCGCAATTTTAATTTGGACATACTAAAAAGTGTCAATTAGATCATCCAAATTAAAATGAACATAACTCAATTGATATACTATGTGTTAATGACTATAAAGTCTATGATTAAAATTCTCCATCCTCCATTGTAAAAAAAAAAATAATAAATAAATAAATAAAAAAAGTCATTCCAGGAAAGAGTTGTTAAATGTTGTTTTTGGGTATAATTTACTAAACTAATTAACTAACCTAGCTAGTTGAATATATTTGACTCGTTGAATAGTAAAATTGATTGTTTTAAAAATAGTTTTTTTAGTACAATAAGGGTGCAAATGTTTCGAAAGATTAAGACTAAGTTCGTTTTTTGTTTTTGAAAAATTAGCTTATAATTCTATTTTAATCTCTAAATTTGTATGTGTTGTCCACTTTCTATCCATGTTCTCCGTAACCAAATCAAAATTTGAAAACTAAAAAAAAAAGGTAGTAATTTTTAAAAGCTTGTTTATTTATTTTTTTTTAGAATTTGTCAAAAATTTTCAAATATTTTTTAAAAAAAGTGCAAACCGTGATAAAGAATTTGAGAGAAAAGAAGTATAAATTTAAAATAGATAACGAAAAACGAATGCTACCAAATGGGGCCTTAATTTATGTTAATTAGATATGTAAAGTTTAAAAAACATGTAGAATATGTCAAGGTCCTATATTATATATAAAATTGAAAATTCTAGAGATATATGGACATAAAATTGAAAGTTTATAGATCTATTAGATAATTTTTAAAATTAAGGAACATGTGAACATAAAATTGAAAGTTTAAAAATCTATTAGCTACTTAATTTCTAAGGTTCACCTATGTGACACATAATTGAAAGTTCATACACTTGTTAGATAGTTTTGAAAGTTTAAAGACCAAATAATTACAATCCTTAAAGTTTAGGGGTTAAATTTGTAATTTAGTGCACACATATATATGTATGGATGATATCATATTTTTAATGAAACCATTTTTTTTTCCAACAACTCATCTTGAGTTCAGTAAATTATTAAACGAAAATTAGTTGTTTAGTTCTCGAGTTTTGAGTAATATCTATGCTTGATTTTCTTAGTTAAAAGTGTATCTTTTTCTTTAATATTTGAATTCTTAAGAATATGTTTAAAAGACCCTCAAACAGAAATTTTCAATTATTTAAAATAATGATATGACATTTAAAATTAGAAAAAGAATTTTTAAAAACTATTTATTCTCCTTCTTTTCATTTTCTTTCCTCTACCCCTCGTCCCGCTTTTATTTTATTTTACTAATGCAAACGAATGTCTTCCAATTTCAAATAAACTATTAGCTGCAAGAGCTTTTTTTTTTTTTTTTTTAAAAAAAAAAAATCGTTTCTCTAATTGAAAATGTCATATAATATTTAAAATAGTAAAAAAAAACAAAACTTTAAAGATCTTTTTGTATTATTAAGGTTCCGTTTTCTAACTATTTAGTTTTGATTTTTCGTTTTTGAAAATTAAGCTATGTTTTGTTTTTGAAAACCAAACTCAAATTTTGAAAACCACAAATATAGATCACGTTTGGTAACTATTTTGTTTTTGGCTTTTAGTTTTTGAAAATTAAGTTGTTTACTCTTCATTTCTTACAATAATGCATATCTTTATTAATTACATTGATTGAATTCTTAGCCAAATTTCAAAAATAATTTTTTTAAAAAAAAAGCTACTTTTTTTTAGTTTTTAAAATTTAGTTTGGTTTTTTAAATCATTGGTAAAATGTAGATTACAAAGGAAGAAATTTGGAGATGGAAATAGTAAGTATAAGTTTAATTTAAAAAAAAAAAAAAAACCAAATTATTACCAAACAAGATCATAGTTTTTAAGAGTTTAAAAAAAAAATTTATTTTTTTAAATTAACATAAAATTCAAATATTTACCTAGGAGAGTGTGAAAACAATAAACAAGATATTATGAGAAAACAACAAACATTGCATGGAAAAGCCTCACGAAGACCGTGGTTGAATTTCAAAAATAAAAATCATAAACTAAATGAAATTAAAAAGTTGAGTGAACAAAATAAATTGACAAAATTTAATTTTGCATTTTGGAAAATAGCAAAATATTTCTGTTATTGAAAAAAAAAAAGTAAAATGTCATATTTTAATATTAAACCAAATTTGAGTTTCTTAAATCACAAATGCTGGCTTGATAACTATAATTACGAAGAAAATGATTTAAATCTTAGATTCAAATAACAACAATCTCAATTTCTATAGAACAGTATTGGATACCAAAAACAAAAATTATAGACTAATTATAAAGTATCTTATTCATTAATGAAAATGATAACAGAATTAATAGGATCCATCCTTTGAAAATTAACACTTTCCACCAAAATTAACAAAATTACGGGGTATTATAGAAAAATTTTAAAAAATAAAATCAATACAACAAGTGGTAAATATTCATTTGAATTGCGAAGCATATAAAAACAGAAGCTAATAAAAAGTGTTTAATTTAAATAATTTGATACAAATTTAAGATTGGGAAAACTAAAATATTAATTAAAAAAAAAGAAAAAAAAAAAAAACAAGTGATAGGAGATCATTTGAAATGAAAGGATACACAATTTAAAATAATAAAACATGATAATTTAAACTTAATACAAAATCTAAGATTTGTAGAATAAAAATAAACAATTAAAAAAATCAAAACAACCACGTGGCATAAGATTGATGCGAATTGCAGGGAATATACCATTTAAACTAATAAAATGTGTTAATTTAAATTTAATACAAAAATCTAAGATTTGGGTGGGAATATATATTTTTTCTCTTCGTTCTTTTCAAAATCGAAACAAAGTGGGGTTTAAAATTAGAACATTTTTTCTATTACAAGAGTTGGGAATTCAAACCAACAATCTTGTAGTTATTAAGACTTATATGTTATGTTCTCTTTGGCTTTAAATTAGAACTTAACTATGAGATTTGTGGACACAAATACTTATATTTGGTGCATTGACTTAGTACTTTAATTATTTGCATCATCTATTTGAAATAGTCAAATGGCACAAATATTGCTATAAATATATACTATATGATGTAATAGAGAGACAAATATATCCTTATCTTTGATCATTCTAATTACATTGGATGTATTTAGCTTGGTGTACATGTCAATCGAGAGACAATGTGGTTACTGCTTGTTTTTAGTATACTCATTGTATTGTTCCATAGTGTAACGACCCGAAATTTTAGATAAATCACCATTTTTCCCTCTTTAAGTTGAAAATATATATATATATATATATATATATATATATATATATATATATATATATATAAATATATATATATATATATATATATATATATATATATATATATATATATATATAAATAATAATAAATTAAATATGCAGGCGGAGGGAGCGTTAAGGGAGATTGGAGATTCTTGGTCATTAGAAGAAATTAGGGATCAGTTTGGGGAAAGATCTCCGGATGGTTATTTACTGACCAAGTTGCATATTAGGAAAAACAAAGAAAGGGGAAGAATGGAAAGGTCAAATCTCTCTCTCGATCACCTCTTCGTCAACCGTTTCCGCACACCACTTCGTCACCCAGTTGCCATCCCCTTCAGCCCTCACTGTCACCGTCACCATAGTACTCATCGCATCATCATAGTCCTCACCGCATCATCGCAGCTTCCATCGTGTTGCATCGTCAGTCCTCATTGCCGCATCATCATAGTCCTCGTGGCGTAGCGTCTCAGCCCTCATCACGCCGCATGTCACAGCCTTCTTTGCGCCGCATCATCACAGTTCATCGCCGCGTCGCCTCAACCCTCTCCGCGACACGTCGTCACAATCTTCATCGCCGCATCGCCTTAGCCCTTTCCGCGACACGTCATTACAGCCTTCATAGCACATTGCCGTAGTGTAGGGAAGTCGCGACTTCGCACAGGCAGTCTCGCTATCTCGCTCAGTCTCGCGATCTCGCTCAGTCTCACGGTCTAGCTATCTCGTTTAGTCTCGCTATCTCGCTGTCCCGCAGTCTCACTCTCTCAAGTAAGGGACTTACTACCGAGCTCTAGTGGCACCTAATGCCTAATTGTGTTGCTGATTATTGAATGTCGCTGTGATCACATTTGTAAACATAGATACAGGTGGTAATCCTGAGGGACATCCATCGTAGGCATAATACGTAGGGGTACAGGACACAACAAGTAGGACAACCTATAGTAACATGTCATGGCATAGCTAGTTCATCGCAGAGATTCACAATTTCACAGGTACATAAGCACATCACATACAAGCTATAAGACTTGGCATACCGAAACAGTCTAAGCAATAACACGGGCGCACGCGACAACAAAGATAACAACTAGACCCAATAGTGGGCTCTTACTGAGTATGACTACTCACCCTTTCTTATGTTTTCTTTTTAGGTAAAGAACAGGGTGGCCAGGCGTATGACCGAGGAAATCCGTGATCGTACCATGGGATCGTCGTCATTGCTTCCGCACCATAGCCTAGGGTATAACATATTGGACTTCTAGGGTATCAGTGTTGGTTATTCATTTGACCGTTTGTTTATTTGTTTTGGCACTTTTGTGTTCGGCCTTGTTTTCTTGAGGTTTGCCTAACTGTTTAAGGGGTACCCCGCTAAAACATTTTTACTCCTCTATGTTGATTTAACGAACTGTCAGGATCCAAGTCGTTTTACAAACTTGATCGAGTTTATTTAAACTGTGTAACACCGTGTCTCTTAGGTTCCAATGCACTCACTAAATGATCATGCCCTGTTAGTTATAAAAGGGTCAGGTTGTTACATATAAGCTATAGTCCACTAAACTTGTACATCACCCTATCTTTAATCATTCTAATTACATTGGATGGCACCCTATCTTTGATCATTCTAATTACATTGGATGTCACTCTATCTTTGATTATTCTAATTACATTGGATGTATTTGTTTTCATTTGAGCTTGACACTTCATATACTAGAGTTCTTAAAATGTAACTATAAATTTGTATTACAGAATTTCTACTGTGAATAAAATTTATGTTAAAAAATCTCAAATAAGGATCAAAGGATTACTTTTCAAATATACAAAAACCAAAATAAATATAAGTTGAAAGTACATAGATCAAACATAAACTAAAATAAATTAAAATGGAAAGTAAAGGAATAGAGTAGTATTTAAATCCTCAATAAAAGTAGTAGTTAAATCAATAAAACGAAATATTAGAGCGAGAATAGATATATTTGATAAACAATATTAGTTAGAGTGAGAGAGAAACAATGTATATAAATACAGATAAAAACATAAGAGCTTTAAAAGTTATTCCTCGAGTTTTTGAAAATAGGTTTAAAAGGTCCTTCTAACTATTTAAAGTATTTTTTTATTATTATTATTTTAAAAGGTTATTTCTCCTATAGAAGTTGCATTAGAAAGAGGCGAACCTCACGTTGAAATCCTAATAAGCATCTCCTTCTTACAACCACGTGTGTCAAACCTGAAATCATTGCATTTTTCATCTCTCTACTTAAATCAAACCATTGTATTATTTTAAAGTTAGTATTTTTACTCAAAATTTTGAAAACATATTCTAATATGAAATAAAAATTATTATTATTATAATTTAGCCAACCTCGATAAATATTAACGTTGCGAAACTAAATGTAAAATTTATTAAAAAGTAGAAATATGAAAATTGATATTTTAACCTAATAATAATAATAAACAAATAAATGAGGTGGGTGGGAGATGGGAGGGAACATAGAAAGGGTTAACGGTCATAAACGATTCTAGAGAGAAACGTGGTATTGTCAATTTTGGATAGGTCACGCGAAAATTTCAGAAGGCCAAAATTCACTCCCTCAGTTCGTACACACACTAACCCAATAATTCCCAATTTTCTCCAAAAAATTCCTCTCCATCTCAACAACCTAATCCATCATGTTCTTCTCCAGATCCAATTTTCCCCTAAAATTCACACAATCTCCCAAATTCGTAACCCCAGTTCCAAATACAGTCGTTGACTTCCGGGTACAATCCGTCCTTTTCTATCTTTAGCTTTATATGCATTTCGGATTTGGGTTTCTACGTATGGCTCTCAACGAACCTTACAGCTAACTTCACAGCATTGACTCGCTTTCTCCGTCTCCATTGTTAATTTTAAGAAATCCCCTCTTTGTCAATCTTTGAAACCCCGTTTTTTTGCCTAGGAATATTCTTTATACGATTCTGATTCTCAAATTCTTGACCGGGAGTGTGTAGTTTGCTTCTGTTCTTTGCTCCTGATGATCGAAATTTGTAACCCAGATGTTTGTCTGTTTTCTTGTTCATTCCTAATTAGTTTACCTTCGTGCTCTTCAGTGATTGGAAGCTACTGGAAGGTTTATTTGGTATTGGTTGTTGAATGAATTCCCTCATTCAAGTTTTGGTGTCCTACTCTTATTATTTGATTCTTTGGAGAGAAGTTTAACAGTTATTGTCATTATTGAGATTGTTTTTTTCTTGGGAAGTATGATTTCTAGTTCAATGATCAGTCAAAATCCTTTGTCGATCTTCTGAGCACAATCATCGTCTACTACACATATTATCAACTCCAAGACTTGTATCAATAGAGTTTTGTAGTTTCCTATTAATTGATTCCTTTTGTTTTGATAATATATTTCTACAAAGGAAAATCTGTATGATATAGCGTTCCTTCGAGCTTAGATCATAGGCATCAATGTCTATCTTATGTGGCGTGCCTATCCTTGAGTGTGTATGCTGTCTAGGATGTGCTCGTTGGGTCTGGAAACGTTGTCTCCATACAGCTGGTCATGACAGTGAAACTTGGGGATTTGCTACTCCTGATGAGTTTGAGCCTATTCCCCGCATTTGTCGATATATCCTGGCTGTGTATGAAGATGACATTCGAAAACCCCTTTGGGAACCGGTTGGTGGGTATGGAATCAATCCAGATTGGTTACTCATGAAGAAGACATACAAAGATACACAAGGGCGGGCTCCTCCATATATTCTATATCTTGATCACGATCACGCCGATATTGTTCTTGCCATCAGGGGACTTAACATGGCAAAGGAGAGTGATTATGCAGTTTTATTGGACAACAGGCTGGGAAAGAAGAAATTTGATGGTGGATATGTTCACAATGGGCTTCTGAAGGCAGCTGGGTGGGTTTTGGACACTGAGAATGAAACTTTAAAGGATTTGGTGAAGAGGTATCCGGATTATACCTTGACTTTTGCAGGGCATTCTCTTGGCTCCGGAGTAGCAGCCATGCTAACTTTAGTAGTAGTACAGAATCGCGAAAAATTGGAAAATATTGATCGGAAACGGATAAGGTGTTATGCTATTGCTCCTGCCAGGTGCATGTCCCTAAATTTGGCTGTTAGATATGCAGATGTCATCAACTCTGTTGTTCTTCAGGTACTATATACTCTTCTTAAATTTTCATTTATAACATGATCAGTAACCATTTTGAGAGTGATTAATGTGGATCTATGCATTCTGAGGCCTTGATAACTCCTAGGATTTTTTTGTGAATCTCTTATATAACAATTCTTCTGTCTTTACATCGATCTTCTAATCATTTTCATGAAAAAATGAAATTATGTATTCAGTAAAAGAGAAGGATTTTCCTTTTTGTTATATGGATACAAAGTCTTGGCTATTTCAAAATATTCTTGATTATCATTTCTTGAAGCGTGCTGAATATGGTGGAATTTATACTTAAATTTTGAAATGTAACGTTGATTATTATACTGAACCAGGATGACTTTTTACCCAGGACAGCCACACCCTTGGAAGACATTTTTAAGTCACTCTTCTGGTATGGTTCAGGATTCATGACCCTTCACGGTTTAACTCTTGTTATGTTGTTGACAACTCATTTGCAAAGTAGATATTGCTGCAACCATGAATATTTCATAAATTGGTTCTCTTCTCCTTGTAGTTTGCCGTGCCTTCTATGCCTCAGATGTGTTCGGGATACGTGTGTATCAGAGGACAAGATGCTCAAAGATCCAAGGAGACTTTATGCACCTGGTCGACTCTATCACATTGTCGAGCGAAAACCTTTCAGGTAAAAGCCCTATATTTTCCATATTATGTTGGTTTACGTTGTGAAGGAATCTTTGATCCCTTCAAGTTGGTGAAATTTTGTTTTATTTTTCGTTCAAACAAGAAAACATACCAGTAAGACTGCTTGTTGTGTGGAAAGAAATTATTTTTTTATTACAAGCATATGTTAAAAGGGTTGAGACGCTGAGTTTATGTCCAATCCTGTACTTTGTTGTGTAGAAAGAAAGTCTCTCTTAACCTTATCAGTTATTCAAATGTTGCCTTTCTAGACCACTGAAAATGAAACATGTCATCCTCTAACATTTGAATGAATCCACCTGTTTCTTGCTGAAAGGTGTGGAAGGTTTCCGCCAGTCGTGAAGACGGCTGTTCCAGTGGATGGGAGGTTTGAACACATAGTTCTTTCTTGTAATGCAACTTCAGACCATGCTATCATTTGGATAGAGAAAGAAGCCAAATGGGCCCTGGAAGTAAGTTTCATCTTTCTACCCAGCCTTTTATGCTGAGTGTTTGAAGTTCAATGAAATTTTGGAAGACAAACATTCTTTTGCATTTCTTTATTCTACATTTTCATTTGTGGTTCTTCTTTCCCTTTCTATAATTGTCCATGAAGTTGAAGTTGCCTTTGGGGGACATCACACACACGAAAACTGTGAAACAGAATTCCAATTCTTTCAAGTTTAGTTGAGTCAATTTATCCTAATTCCTTGAACTACTGGTAGATGTCGTATATGAGAGTTAATTGAATGGTGTTTTAGCTGAATTCTTTTAAACACCAAGATAATTGTTAAACATGTTCCTCCTTCAGTTTCCTGAAAATCAAGAGAAACTATCTGATCCATATTGTTTATTTTACATTTAGAGTGCAAAGATGAATGGTTTCTTTCTGCACTGTGAAAGTTTAAGACCATCTTATGACCAGCATGAAGAGTATCATCAGTCTCCCAAATTTAAAATGTCAAACTCTAGTTGAGATCTTGTTCATTGAATGTATTCTTGTGAATATGATATGTTCACTGTCATAATTTACACATGAGTTCAATGAAACCATTGCTGAAAATGAAAAACGACATCCATTTGCTTCTGTCGACTTCAGTTAATGCACAAAGATGATAAGGTCATGGAGATGCCACCCCAACAGAAGATGGAGAGGCAAAAGACTTTAGCCAGAGAGCACAGTGAAGAGTACAAGGCTGCATTGCAGCGGGCCGTGACATTAGCTGTGCCACATGCATATGCGATTTCCCCATACGGAACCTTCAGCCAAACAGATGAAGGGGAAGAAGAAAAATCACCGGCATCGAGTGGAGGGTCGTCGAGGAAGAAGAAAGAAACTTGGGATGAACTGATTGAGCGTCTCTATGACAAGGATGATTCAAGACACACAGTGTTGAAGAAATCACTTAGTAGTATTTGACGTTGCACATTATATTCATTCACATCAATACACATGATGGAGTTTCCTCGGATGAATCTACTGTAGAATGTTGGATTATCTTTGAGGATGTTGATTTTCTTGGCTTCAATTGTTTGAAGATGATCGAAAATATGCCGCGTTCATCCAATTTTTTAGGAGTGATGAAGTTCAGCAATATTCTTGATGTGCTACTTATAAGTTTCTTCATTGTAGGACGTGAATAATTAATATTTGGAGTATGTGGAGGTAGCTAGTTTATTTATTTATTTTTCTGGATGGCGCATTCTATACCATTTTTTAAATGTTGCAAAATTATATATCAACAATAGTTCTATGTAATAGTGTGTGATAAAGCTTAGCACTGTTATCCAGTAATTGAGGATCGACGATCGATGCTTCCCCTTTGATTTTGTTTTTGGTTTGTTACTAAAATTTGAGTTTAATGTTCCTTTGTTCTCTAAGATTTCAAAAGAGAGTTTAGTCATCAGATTCGTAAAAGGATTCCAAATTAAGTTATTTGATCATCAGTTGACCTAATAGACTGTTTGTGGTATTTTAATTATAAAATTAGTCACACGGGTAAAATATACTTTTAAATGAGAGTAATTTAATATACTTTTGAACGAGAGTAATTTTAAAACAACTATGAAAGATTAATTTGTATGTAATGGTTATATTCATGAAAACAACTTGTCCTACAAAGTATAAGAGTGCAACTCTAGTACTGAACGTTAATAATTGATAGATAATTTACTAATGAACTTAATTAACTAATTAAGTTTATGTTAAGAACTATTGTTTTATTTTTTTTTTTTATCATTGAAGCTGTAATAGTAGGTTCTATAAGATCATGAATTTGATTTTTATTTAATTTTTAAAATTAAATATATAAGGGTCAAATTTTAAAAATTGTACAAGTGTGAGGGTTCAATTTGTTTTCTTTTTAATAGATTTTTGGAGTTCTCCCTAAAAAAACTCCTAAGATGTTAGATGAAGCATACTCATTTTAACATATTCCTATATTTCTTAAATCATAATAAATAAACCTACTAAAAAATTCAGTACACATAAACAATCGAATAATCAGGGTTTAAATATTACTTTAGTCCCTGTATTTTTTTGTTTTGATTCATTTTCGTCCCAATATTTTTAAAATGTTCATTTTAGATATTTGTACTTTCAGCTTTAGTTTATTTTGATCCTTCTACTTTCAACCTGTTCATTTTGGTTCTTTTACTTTGAAAGAGTGACCATTTTGTTCCCTGGAAGGTCAAAATTGGAAATTATCCCATTTTTAAAGAATCAAAATAGCCACTCTTTAAAATTTTAAGACCAAAATGGATCAAATTGAAAGTACAATGATCAAAATATGAACATTTTAAAACATTGGAAGAACAAAAATGAGAGATTAAAATAAACATAAAAACAAAACATATTTAAACCAAGAATTAATAACTTTAATTTGTCGAGGAATAATTGTATAAAAAACCTATTTTAAGGGCCCAAAATGGCAAATGATCCAATTTATAGAAAAAATGTCAAATTGTTAGATGATATCATGACCACGTGACTTTTTTTTTTTCCCTCTTTTCTCTTCTTTTCTAGAATTCCCTCTCTTTTTTCTTTTCTTCTTCTACTTCGATACAAAGAGTCCAAACTCCAACACGACCAACTCTAGTGAGTGAGAGAGAGATGAGAGTGATTGTGAGTGAGAAAAGGAAGTGAGAGTGAGAAAGATGAGGATGGTTGTGAGTGAGCAAAGGAAGCAAGAGCGAGATCGATTTTTTCGCGTGCGTAAATTCATTTCGATAATTTCATCCGAACTTGACGCAACAAAGGGTCATTTGACATTCTTTAAAAAAAAATTGGGTGATTTGGCATTTTCAGCCCAATTTTTATATTATTTGTACAAATTTCCCATCCAGATTCATGGAACTACAAAAGTCACCATGGATTTCTACAATAGCACCTTTCTGAAAATCTATATCCACATTCTCTAATTTTTACTTCAACTTCGGACCAGCCATCAATGGATTCTCGTCTTCATTTTTTGCTTCTTTTATCAATTGCATTTTCATTCTCAACCTGCCTTGCACAAAGGTGATGACCGAACCCCATTTTACATCGTATTTCGAAATCTTAGGTTTTACGTACTTATCTGTGGTTTGCTGCCTCGATTGGATTCTCATCAATTTCGTCTACGGATATTTATTCGGAATTGTGTTCTTAAAACTGATTTTCGTTTCACTTTGGAATGATTTGTTGATGCATGATTGAGTTTCATAACATGGGTTTTTATTCTTTCCCTTGAATCTGTTATGTTCATTCTGCCAGCAATTTGATTAGTGGCCGGAAGGGTTTAAGGGACCAATTGGTTGAAAGACCTTTGAGCTACTCAAATCATTCAGGAAGAATTGACCCATCAAGAGTTGTCCAAGTCTCTTGGCGACCAAGGTCAGGTACTTGCAGAATCTCTCATATGATTTGGAATTATCACATCAACGTCAAAGCATATTGATTAACTTAGTAGGAAGTCTGATTTAACTTCTCTTACTGTAGGGTTTTCTTGTATAAAGGTTTTCTCTCAGATGAGGAGTGTGATCATCTTATTTCTTTGGTATTTCTCTGCCCTGTTCTTGTTAGTATCATAAACATGCTTCCGCTTTTTCTGACGTGCATATACCGTTTGGGCTTAGGCTTCAAATTCAGAAGACAATCCTTCCGGGAACACTGTCTCAACCAAAGTGCTAAAGAGTTCAGGAGTCATTTTAAACACAACAGTATGTTCTTGTGCATTTTGAAGTTTATGCAATGGTTTGAATAGCACACCTAATGGTCAAATTTGTATTTCATAGCACGAGGTTTGTTTGTCTTGTTTTCTTGAAGCTTATATTAAAGTAGTATATTGTTCAATCATATATTGTTTTCTGTTAGTTTCTACACGTGAGCAATTATGCAGTCCATCAGTTATAGAACTTTTCTTTATTCTTTGTTTTCTGTCATCATTGTTTTCTTTATTTCCAGTATTATTATTCAAAATACAACTATAAATCTACATGGACGAACAGCTTCACCTATGCTTGGGAATTGCTTGAGTTAAATTACTCGTTCAATGTATTTTCCATTGAAATATGTTCAGTTTAAAGTTCTCTGTTGATAGTTTTCACAGTGGTACTTCCAAGTACCGTGTTGCATATTAGGATTTGGTACACATACTGTTTTTGCTTTTAATCTACAATTATTGAAGGTGTGGGGTTGTATTTCCAAAGGTTCCTTCTCTACTTAAATTTTCTTGATGTGCCAGTTTTAGGATTGATGACATTTCATATGCTGTCAATCTGTCCCAATACCCATAGAAGAATGCTTTGTTGCTGTATTTTCTTGGGGGTTGGTAGTCATATTAAAGGAATCTTAAATAACTCTGAACTCTAAATGTCCTGTGAAGTCAAACATTCATTTCTGCATTTGTAGATAAGAACACTAAAAATGTGGAGGATGGTAGCATAGAAAAACCTATGATAACTTATGCAAAATTCCATAATTATTACTAAAATAATTATTTTTGATGATTCAATTTTGAGTTGTCAGCATCGTCTTTCAAAATTTATAACAACCCATGGCTCAAGGGAGTAATTGCAGACCAAAGAATGTAGTACTGTGCTTCCTTTTTGTAAGACCATCTATTCCTGTTCATAGTATTTATGTTTTGTGGAGCTTGTCAATTACTTCTTAAGTAACTAGGTCTTGTGAGATAAAGCTCAAAGTCACTGTAGTTGGTCTATTTCTAGTTTCTATGAGATTTATTCTTCAATTTCTTGGTTGGGCTTGTTTCTTAGGATGATATCATTGCAAGAATTGAAAATCGAATTGCACTGTGGACTTTTCTCCCAAAAGGTATTTCTCATCAGTGCTGTATTGCAGCTTTGCCTTTTTCATTTTCCTGATAATGCTCCTTTTATTTGATTTTCTTTTCTTCTAAAAGTATTAGTTTTATTGTCTTCAGATCATAGCATGCCTTTCCAGATCATGCAATACAGGGGTGAAGAAGCAGAGCACAAGTACTTTTATGGTAACAGATCTGCAATGTCGTCCAGTGAGCCTTTGATGGCCACAGTAGTTTTGTATCTCTCACATTCTTCTCGCGGTGGCGTGATGCTCTTTCCAGAGTCAAAGGTGAGGGGAAGTACTCAAAGATCTGTGGCCATAACAATGTACTCATGACTGCCTTTTTCTCAATGCCTCAGGTAAACAGCAAATTTTGGTCAAACCGGAGAAAGAAAAACAACTTTCTGAGACCAGTGAAAGGCAATGCAGTACTTTTTTTCTCTGTGCATCTTAATGCTTCTCCAGACAAGAGTAGCTACCACACTCGATCCCCAATACTCAATGGGGAATTGTGGGTTGCTACAAAATTCTTCTACTTAAGACCAACCACTGGGAATAAAGATAAACACACAATTGAATCTGATGTAGACGGTTGCATTGATGAAGATAAAAGCTGCCCCCAATGGGCTGCCATTGGCGAATGCGAAAGAAACGCTGTATTCATGATCGGTTCTCCAGATTACTATGGTACATGTAGAAAAAGCTGCAATGCATGTTGATGCATACCCAAATTCAAGTAAAAAATTTTCTCGTCCTGAATTGAGCAAGTATTTGTTTATGTTTTCTGATTTCAATCAAGTACTAGCCTGAATGGGTCTACTTTCTTCCTTTTTTGGGTGCTATTGTTTAAATATTGGATTCTATTGGCATATCTCTTGGTTAGTACTTTTTGCACCTTAAGAACCGTATAGGATAGAAAATTCTGCTAACACTGTAAGGCTCATATATGTAATTGTATTAATCCACATCTTCTGTATGTATTGGGATAGTTACATTTTAGTGTTTAGGTTTGAGATATGTTTCTATTTGATCTGTAGGTTTCAAAATCTTGTAATTTTGCCTCGAAGGTTTAAAAATGCCTCGTTCAGTTTTCTTCTCTCTCTGTATGCACGTGTTTGAAATAATTACTTTTTTTTACTTCTTGAGGTTTAACTATTTGCTTTGGTTTCTGTTGATGCCAAAAAATGGATCAACTGTAAATTTGTTTCTACGGGGGAGATTTATCCGAGGGTGCTAAGAGGGCCTAAACTCCGACCCTGTGGTTAACAACCACACCAGTGTTGCTTTTGTCTTGCAGGCATTCAGACGAATTTCTCTCATATAAATTATAGAAACAAATTTATAGTTGATTTAAGATATTACCGTTAGTTTTCCTGTCAGCTACTTCAACAAAATGATGGCTTGACATTTTTTAAAGGGAAGTTATTGCGGATGTGGCAAAATAATTTTGTAATAGCGTCTAGCTGAGGAAGAGAGAAAGGGCAGCGCAAACGGTTTGGGGAATAATTTTTCCTAAATTTTTAGAAAAATTCCGTGAGAGATGTTAAAATAAGTTAACGAAAAATTATCTTTTAGTCCCTAAATTTAGAGTCTAGTTTCTATTTGTTAAGTTTAAACATGTTCCCTTTTTAATTTTTAAGTTTTGCATATGATTTTAATTTAGTTTTTAGATTCTAAAATGTTAAAGCCTAAGATTTGTTTTAATTTGGTTTTTAAGTTTTAAGATTTGCACTTTTTGACCAAGATTTTGCTCACTTCACCAATTTCAAAAGAAATAAGATTACATGATGGCACTTTCTGGTGGGCCAACATTTGGTAAACACCAATTGATGTGAGTCCCACAATACTTAATTTGCATCCCCAAATTACAATTACATTCAATTACATGGACATAAACATAACCAAAGTTTGTTATTTCCTGGATAGTAATATTATTATTTAACAATACAAATTAGCTTCAAATAGCTCATCTTAAAACGGAATCAAACTCATATTACACCAAGGATGAAAATGTATTTTCAACTAAGCTACACGCACTCTTTGTATATATACACCAAACTATACCGGATACAGTAGAAGAAGGAGATTCTTCACTTCCCTTTGGTTCCTAGTTAAATAATAGCTCTCCAACTTCTTTTTTCATCAATCCTTTAATCTGCTTTGCTGATAGTCCAATCTCCATTAAATCATCAAGCTGTTCAGATGAGGTACAAAAGGAAATCATATGTGAGTTAGTGAATCAACACCATTGGACCGTTGATGTAATGTTATACATCCGTTTGATAATGATTTTGTTTGTTAAGAACAAAAAAATAAATTTTGAAATCCATTTGTGTTGTGTGTACTCACAGTCTTAAAAGGTTCCGGTGATTCTTCACGAAGTTTGATAATTGATGTTGCTCTCTTCTCTCCAATACCCTGGGGAGTGAGAGATTTTTCTTAATCTTCTAAAAGGAAACAATTGTCAGAGGTTGAAAAGACAATTGTAAGACATACTTACATTCAATTGTTTCAATTCCTCCCTGTGAAGAGCAAATAAAAGAAAAAGGAAAAGATGCTTGTCAAAAATAGGAAATTAAACAAAACCACAAAGTTTTTTTTTAGTACAACCTATTAATACAGTCTTCCTAATATTGTAAGTTTAAGCAAAGGAATGTATGAGTTAGATGCACGGTTTACAGTACAGTAGAGAACCAAAAACATCAACTTACTTGCTAGCTGAGTTAATAAACTTCACAAGATGATCGTTAAGTAACTTCTGAAGAACAAAAAGAAAAGAAGAGTCAATTATATTAAAAAGTTAGGGATCAGCAAATTTACAAAATATTGTCAAATCTAACCTTCAAAGTCGCACTGCGCTTGCTTAATGTTTCCCAAGGAGTAGTTGGATTCGCACCATCCTGTTCATCATAAACTTGCAAACTCGGTTCCATTGTTGGAGTCTGTGGTTCCACAACAGCATCAGTAGAGACTAAGCCACAAGGATCATCACTGTTAGAGATCTTTAAACACACTGGTGTAGTGGAACAAATTAATCTCAAACTATTTGATAATGCACGTAATCGTGCACTAATTGGAGGAGATGAATCTTCATTGATCATATGACTATTGTTTTCCTTATCCAAATATGAGCCTGTAAAACACAAACAAGAATTTCATGTAAAACATTGAAGTACTTTTATCAGCAAAACCAACAAAGTTGATGGCATTGCAACCTACTTTGAACAAAAGACAAATTTGTGCTACTGGTCACCTCAGGTGTGCTTTCCACGGGATGGTCGTCAATATTGATCATTGAGTAATTGTTTTCCTCGTTGATGTTTTTACCTATAATCAGTTACAAAACATATAATTACATACATGAGAAAGGCACACCCAACAAACCTGATATACACTTCACTTTGGTACAAAATCATCATACCATCTCCAATGGCAGATGATACATTCATGCTATCACCGACTTTTTCAGGATCCTGATTGCTATTAGCAACACCCTAGGTAAAGAAAAAATAGATGTGTAATATATGTATGCTAGGTTCAATGCAGTTTTAATTGTATAGTCTACTAAAACAATAGATTATCACCTCTGGCACAATGGTAGTTTCTACTGCACTAGAAATTTCTGTAGCAGGCAATTCCTGAGAAATGCAAAATTGTCTTAAATGGGGAAATAGTAAGGTTTATGTGTTCTTCACATTATTGGCCTTCAAAAATATATACTTGCCTTTTCCAATGCAGAAGTAGATTCTCCTTCAGGCTTTAAAGAACATGGCAATGGTTTCACCTAGCAGGGTGACAGTTTTAAATTCTTGTTGCATTAGATTGGAGGGAGGATGATGTTATACATGAACATAAAATCTGGTTAGACGTATAACTCAATCACGGTTACCTACTTGGTCCACAACAGATGTAAGTCCTCCATTCTTCTGAGGTACACGTTTAGAAGATGCACTTGACAGTTTAGTTTCCTAAAAAAAGTTCAAAATTAGGTACACATCCCTAAAACAATCGGGAGGGAGCATGGAAGGAATGTCAAGAAAAGATACACATATGTTAAAGAAAATTTCTATGATTCCTCTCCAAATGACTTATGGAATATCTCAATTTGAGCATGTTCATCATCAAATACTTGTCTTTTCATGCATTTATGTTTTTAATTATTGACATGACATGACTCTGATCTGACATCTGTCATACAGATAAATCCCCTTGTGTTTTGGCACAAAACTAAAAGAAAAGTCACAACAAGACTTTGCAAAGAATTAAAAAGAAAAACCAAAAGCACTTCTTTCTGGATGCACAAACAAACTTATCGAATTTGTTTGGTGAATAAATTGAAGAAATAATGCACAAAAGAAAACTATTCATTCATACATATAAGTTTAAATAAAGAACTTTTAAGATCTCAATTGGCTGAATGGAACAACTTTGAATTCTGGAAGTTATATAAAGACATCCGAAGATTTTGAACTTTCTTGTTTATAATGATATTTTTTCCAACAGTTGTTTTACTTTAATAATTTATTGTAATATCATTTCTTTTCAGTTCAGCAACATGCATCCAGACAGGGACCAAAACACAAGTGCAAGGGCTTTACTTGGCATAAAAATGTTAGTAGCCTGCGAGACGGCCAAGCTAAAAACAGGTGCAACCTTCTACTTATATAGTCTTCTTTAAACAGTTCAATAGTCTTAAAGTAGAGTCTGTAAGTCTAGTGAGTGAAAACTTGTGTTCCTTGATTGGAGAATTATAAACTAAAATGGATCCTACGAGTAAGCATACCAAATCGGCGTAGTTATTAGAGAAACTTTTGCTCAATGTAGTGATTTATCTTTGAGAGGTTAGATTCCCGAACCACCATACTAATTAAGGTTTCAAAATTTACTATATGGAATCTACTTCAAGTTTCCTCTTTCGTATTCAATAAAAGAATATCAACTGTAAAATCCTCTTCAAAAGAAATGATAAGCTGCAATATGATTGTATAATATCTTAGTAACAAAAGAAGACAGATACCTTGTCCAGTTTTCCCAAATAACTTGTTGCATCATCAAACAACTTCCTTCAAATTGGGGATAAAAAGAAGATATACAAATTAGTAAACATTCATATATCCATATAAGATATCCATTTAGATGCTAGTGTATGATTAAGTTTTAAATTGTATATATTATTACTTCATTTTATACCTTCCTTTCATTGTAGAGGAGGTTGTACTAACACTAGCCTTCTTTTCGGAAAAAGAAGATCGGGAGATAGTCTGGTTCTTTCCAGTTGCAGAAACACTCTTAGGTATCTGGTTTTTAAGTGATGAATGCGCCACGGAATTTGTCGAACTCTTCATTTTCCTAATGGCACTTGAAGCAACTCGCTTGGTTATTTGACAAGATCTAGCTGCTAAGTTAGCCATGTAGATGGAGTCTTGGCAAAATGATGAATTCTGTAATCAAAAAGTAATTATGGAAACAAGCACGGTCACACGAAGAATGCACGAAAAATAAGGAGTCATTAAGAACTAAACCAAAGTAAACCCCATACCAAGCAAGTAATCATCAAAATCCTGCTTTGCGCTCCTCCCAAGGAATCTTGCAGAATGCGTGTAAGCTTACTTTCACGATATGGCACATGGTTATCATTTGAATTCAACGCAGAAGCAACATTCAACAAGGCATATATGGACTTGTTAATTTTACTATTTTCGACGAGGCTCGTGCCATCAGTACTTCTCCTTCTCGCATCTTCATAGCCTGATGTAGGAGCAGCAAGATGAGGAATTAAACAAGTATAAAATGTAATTGTACTTTTTCCTATAATTATTTGACAGGTCTTATAATTTAACTACCAGCCATGTCAACAAAATTCATCTTGGAAACAAGACGAGTTTCTGAAGCAATCTCATTGGTAGATGAAATATGCACTATCAAGCCCCTGTGGCTTCTAGGAGGGGGTTCATTTGTATTCTTTTGCCCTTGTTTATTTGAACTAGAACCGGCGAAATATAGTCCATAGAAGTCTGACAGAGATTTCACTGGAATCTGAACAACAATTAAAACAAAGTCAGAATTAGAAAATTTCAACAAACAAGACAAAGAATACTGATGGCAAATGAATAAGCTTCAAAATTTTGGACATGAAGGCAAAAGCAGAGTAACATACCCGTGAAAGTCCCTTCAGTTGTATTTTGCCTTGACCATTATCCAATACGAAGACGGTTGGTCGTTTCGGATCCAGTAAATCATAAACGTAGTCCATATAAACTTCATAGTATGATATGGAAATTGATTTCCCTTTTTCTTTGGCCATTAAAAGTAATTCATTAATGGATAATGATGCCAAACCCGGTTTCTCAATAGTACCCTGCAAAATGGATGGTCTAGTTAATTTAAAAGATGAAGATGACAACAACTAATAGAGGAAAGACATAAAATAAATAAATGAAGTGGCGTAAACCAAAGAGTTCTAGCTCTAATTACAAATGTTGTAACCATTATCCAATAGGAAGAGCTGGTATTTATACAACTTAGAAGCCAGTAAAACTAAGGGTTAGATTCAGGAAGCCGGCTAACTACCTAACCAACAAAGTAACAAACTTTAACTACTAAATAATAAGTAATTAAAGGCCCTTAAAATTACCTAATTTATACAATTTACAGAATATCATGAGTAGCCTACATCATAATGGAAACCAATGAATTAGAGAAAATGGAGTAACATTATCAAAGTTGCACCTGAACTGTAGAAGTTTTCCCAGTGCCTCTTGCACCATATGCAATAACTGTTGCATGACGACCATCAAAGACTCCAGGAATCAGAGACTTCACCTCTCTTGCAAATATGTTTTCGGTGTCTTCATCTTGCCCATAGCAATAATCTACTTCATAGGTCTCCTTACGACTGCGAAATGAAAGAATTGTTTTCATCCACCAAGATGTTACTTAGAGCAGCAAAATTAGATGCAAGAAGAATTAATTAAGCTTTGCATTCAACAATTGAACTGAACCGTTTAGTTCCCTTATTTTCCCTTTTCAAAGAGGATGGCCCATCATCTGCTTGCTGTCTCTCGCTTGAATTTTTTTGGATAATTGTTTTAAATAACAAAACTGTTGGAAATATTTTTAAATATAACAAAATGTCATTGTCTATCAATAATAGTGATATCACTGTCTACAGAAATAGTGATAATAGTCTATTGGTGTCTCACTATCTATCAGTGACATTTTGCTACATTTGTAAATACTTTAGCTCATTTTGTTATATTTTTTAAATTTGTTTTCAGTGATATCATTTTATTGCCAGTCAGCATAAGACAAATGATGGGCTCATTAAAAAAATGTTTATTCCTAATTATTAGTTTCATTTATTGTATTTTTCTTTATTGGTTTATTGGTGTCTATTTATTCACTCTTGTAGAAGGTTCATTATCAATTTTGAATTGTTCAACAATATATACAAATTTCACAAGGCTATCAATACCCAAGAATTTGTTATTGCTAAGTATGCCAAAACATTGAAATTTGCAGCTAGAACTCCACCGACCAAACAAATGGTTAAGAATGAAGAGGAAACTAAAGAATAATCATGAAAAATAGCATTAATTTCCCAGAAACCACAATTCGAAACTTTGCAGTTCTCAATTCACAAACCGTAAAGTCATGATAGCACAAATTTGATCTAATTTACGACGATGGCTGGCAAACATCTAATCACTGAACATACATAGAGAATTACCTCACTGGTTGATCTCCAAAAGAAATGGTTACAGAGTTGGAAGCATCTCCATCAGGCTTGTGTACAGAGATCCACGACGCCGTAGATCCTCCATCTAGTTCCTGACCAGGCAAGCTTTTGATCTTAACGACCACCCTCACTTTTCGCTCCTCGTTGAAACCCTTGGGAACTCTTGTGAGCTCCGAATTGACCTTTGAAGATGTATCCATGGAAGCTTGAAATTTGGGGAAGAAATGAATTCAGATGGGAATTGAAGAGAGAAAACGAGCGAGATAGAGAGCGAGTAAACGATTGAATCTTTGTGTTTGGGTGTATTTGTGAAATTATAATTCGGGAATAAAGAAAGTAGCCGTTCGGCGTTTCAAATTTTGATTTATTGGCGCTAGTTGTGCTGTCACGCTCCTTCGGGTCGGGTCATGGAAATGGGCCTAGTTCGGCCCAATGAAATGTCCAAACTTCTTTTCAATTTGGAGATTTAAAAAAAAAAAAAAAAATTACTCGAGGGGAGTCATGCTCCACCTATCTCTCGTGCAACCCAGAGAGCACTCAATGAGTGACAACTACATGTTAAAAGATTTTTTTAAATTATTTTTTTTTCAATTCTACTTTTGCACGTGAAGATATAGGAAGTATAGAACTGCACCCAATCATTATCCTAAAACTAAATGATAACTTATAAAGAAAGTAATTACTATCAATTATACTTAAACATAAATTAGTATTATTTTTAGTAAATTGCAATTTTAATGTTAAACTTACAAAATATATATATATATATATATATATAATGTCATAAGTTTTTGTTTAAAAATTCTTCGAATAAGTAGTCTGATATGTGTGCAATGAATTATAGAATATATGTATGACACATCATTGAAGAAATTTAAACTACAGACCTTTTGATCACTAAGGAGTTATTTGGAACGCTTAGTTGAGTTAATGTGTGGAGTTTATATGTCTCTGGAGTTCATATATTTGTGTTTTGAGTATTTTAGGTGTCGATTTTATATGTTATGGATGTTTTGTACATTTTTTACATAAATAATCTATTTTTATGGTACTTATTTTTGTTTGAGTTATGGTAAGATTTTTACATTGTGTTTAATTTATTTATGTATTAAAATTAGTGGATAAACTTAGCAAAAATCGAACATGGCGTAAAAGTTGCCACCCTTATTTGAGCCTGGGGTTTAATTTAGAAAAAATCAAAATTTATTACAGAGTGATATAATGGGATAAGTTTACGGGGTGAAAATTATTTTTTTTTTCCATGTCTATGGCGTATTTAGAATAACTCTGAAATTTCTTTTTTAAAGATAAAATTGATTTTTCTATAAACACAATTAAATAAGAAAAAGAATACAAAATTTAAGGCATGTTTGGTAGACAACTCAGATTCTGTTTTATATTTTCAAATTTATTGATTTTAGCGAATTTTGGTCGGCAACCAGAATACTGTTTTCAAAAAACTATTTTCAAATTCTATGATTCAAACCCACACAAATTCTGAAAACAATCGTTTTATGATTTAATGAATTCAAATTTTGAGTTTGAAATTTTAAGATGTATAATTATATTAAAAAGAATAAAAACATTAAGAAATATAGTATTTTAGATTATAAACTCAATTAGTTTTATTAAATTAAATTATATATTATATCATGTAGTATAAATTATATGATATTAGAAAATAATAGTTATACACGACTTTTAAAATAAACTAAGTTTATAAATTAATTAATAATTATTTTTATTCAACTTAATATTTAGCGAATAACTATAATTAGTTTTATAAATTATAAATGTGTCATCAAAATAGCATGAACAATTGTTTGAATTAGAATTTAATTTCAGAATCTACTGTCCAACATATATCTGGATATATATTATCAAAATAGTTTGAACAATTGTGTGGAGTTTCAAAATCAAAGTTGTATTTCATGTTTTACTGAATTCCTTGTTTTCAAATTTCTATTTTAAGATTGTCTACCAAACAGATTCTAAAATAATAGTGATTTCAAGTGATCCAAAATGGTTTTTTTTTTTAAAAAAATAATAAAATGATAATAATAAATAGAAGTTGTTCAAAAAGGAAGGAGTTAATTTAACAACTTATTTAATTAAAAAAAGTTTAAAATATAAAAATCCTCGTATCTAAGAAATAGAAATATATTTTTAAGCGATAGAATCAATTTATCATTTAAAATAGGTGAAATTACAACTTTAATTCTTGAATTTTAAATTTCTTATTTTCGAAAGTTATAATTGCCTCTTAGACGAGGCTACATAAATTAAAATTTTGAAGGTTTGAAATTTGAATTCATATAGAAATTAGAAAGAGATAGATTGAGTTGATATTTGGTGCATTTATAAAGTTATAATTTAGTTATAATTCAATATCAAGTTGTATCAATTCTTACCTTTAATCTTTCAATTTCATCTTAAAGTAAGTGAATTAGCAGTTTTATATTGCAATTTTCATCCCCATAAAGCTTTTTGTTCCAGAAAAGATGCCGGAAATAAAGTATTCTCATATGTATTAACAGGATTTCAAATCAAAAGTACATTAAAACTATATTTTTGTTGATTTTTACCTTTTTTTTCTTTTTTTTAATTTGGCCCAGATATTCAGTGATTAATTTTTAGATTAATAAAAAAGTTTTTTGCAATGCTTGATTTTATTGAAAGTGAGTTTTTCTTCTATCAACGTTGCGTTGAATAAGGTCCAAGAATTTCAAAACACTTCGAAGAGATTTCAATTTTGTATTTATTAAATCCGTGAATCATAAAAATCCTCTTGCTAAAAGAAACGGACTTGCCCAACAGCTTAGTAACATCTCCCTTTTCCGATCAAATAGTTTAATGAACTATAAAGTACAAAATTAAAAATTTTAATAAATTATAGAGTATAAAATTAAATGTAAGAATCAAATAGGTACAAACATAAAAATTGAAAGATTTGTTAAACATTTTTTAAAATTCGATGATGAAATCCACGTAAATTTAAAAGTCTAACTTTTCATTTAAACCATAAATTTATAGGGATTAAATATGTAATAATTTTAGGCCTCAAACCATCTAATTCATTGTTTGTGTTTTCGAATAATTAATACTTCTTTTTATTATTTGATAATGATAATTAATTAACGTAGCTAATGTTTAAGATTCTATTTTAATCCTTAAATATTAGCGATTAATTTCATTTGTATATAGATAAAATAACTGTATAGGATGTTTGTGACGTTGACTTAGGTTGATTGAGTTGAAATTCAATGTTTGACACACCAATTTATAAGTAACTCAACTCCACCAACTTCTATAGTATTGTTATTATTAAAGTTTGCACATTCATCGAGTTTCATCTTCCCTTCTTTTTCTTCTCCTCGCTCCAATGTTTCTAATGACTCTACTCATCGGCCACTATCGACGACCAATACCGACAACAATCATTGTTGGCATCATGCTTTGACGACCACCTCTAGTGACTACTAGTGACTACCTTCGACATCCAGCTTCGACAACAACCATCATTGACAACTACTTCCGGCTCACCCGACGACATGTTTTGATGACCAAATTTTGATAACCACCTCTAGCAATCATCTCCAATGACCACTTTCGATGTCAAATTCTACAACTACCACCTCTAGTGGCCAACTACGGATGGATACAACCATAACTGCATCTTCTATCAAAAGCATATTTGTTAAATATAATAAATCTAAACACATAAAACAAAGTTGAGACTAAACCGATCGTAATTATTCTTTTAAATTGTCCAAACAAAATCTTCACTTACACCACAAGCTCCAAATTTTCTTGCCCATTAATTTTCCTTTCCTTCCAAGCAAACAGCAACAAGAAAAATAATAGTAATCTAAAACATTCTTATCTTCTCTCTTGTTATAAAAAAAAATTCATTCCCTTTCTTTCTCTTTCTTTCTCATGATGAACATTTGAGAATTGAATTTAATTGGGTTGCTGCTGATTTCACAGATCCATATAATTTCCAGAAGAAATGAAGAAATCAAAGATTGTTTCATGTCTCAGAAAATTCCTTTCATGCTCTGGTAATTTCTAATTACCGATATTATCCTCATTTTTCGATTTAAATACTTCTTTTTTGGTTTAATTGCTAAATATATCTTTTAGTATTTTTCAATTTGGGTAAAGGAAGATTCAATAAATCTTGTTTATTATTGTTAAATATTTTTTCAATTTTGTTTGTTATTTATTAACATTTTGTCTTTTTTTTTTTCTTTCAATTATGTGATAATGTAAATTAAAATTTTAGGATAAAAATTACATAAAATATGTGAGTATTTGATTTCCTTTCAATTTTTGTTATCATAATTTTAACTTATCTTACACTAGAACGCTTAAATTCTTATTCAAATTCTAAAAATAAAAGTAAATTTTTGTAAATTATTTTTTTAATTAAAAAAATTTAACTTGTTTTTTGAAAATATAAAAAAAAAATAACAAAATATAGTTGTCAGGTAGAGGTAATGTTTATAAGTTTAATTCTTAAAATAAAAAATTTAAAATTTTAATAGTTAACAAATGCAGTGTGAAGTAATTTAATTTCTATTTTGTTCTTATTGTAAAAGTTTGATTAAAAAGGATATTGCTAGCGAAGGGATTTCTTTCTAATAAAGTAAAAAACGAATAGTGTAATTTTCAAAAATTCAAAACATAAAACTTAAAAGAAAGGAATGGAACAACTATAGCTAGACATTTGTATAATTTAATATATTTTTTTAATTTAAAAGAATAACATAATTACTTTATTTAAAAGTTGTTTCCTACGAAGCTAAAATCATGCCATTCAAATTACAGGTTTTCAAATTTTTACTTAAATTAATATTTAACTTTATAATTCATATTTTATACAAAATTAAACTTAATAAAACATGTATATTAAAGCATGTTTGAGTAAAAAATAGGTCCTAATAATTAAGGTGGCAATCACACTTTATCTTTAATTTTGTTGGCCAAAACTCCATAAAATATGACATTACACATTTTTCATTTTTTTTTATTTTACAATATGTGAATGGAGGAAGTGTAATATCATAGGCGAAAATGAGTATAACTCAACCGACAACTATATTTTATCCAATACATTTTTATTTATTCTTTACATGTTGAATAGACAGTGGGCCACACATTACAAGTCATCCAGTAGACATAGATGTGCGGGAGGAGTACGTGAATGCTTTTCGCACCGAATCATACATCGACTTTTGGACACGTGTCCTTGCCTTAAACAAGGGAGACGATCTCATAACCCAACTTTCAGTAGAGTCCACAACTTCAACTCGTCTCTCATCTTATAGGCTATTTGTTGAACATCTACTTGATCCACCTCAATCCACAATTAAAAGAATCCTAACTTCGCCCCATATTGGACTCAATTCCTACTCCCTTCTCTTAAATTACTTCTCTCATACCGCCAATGCCTCTCTTTTATGCAGTCGTTTACTAAAACACATCGACCACTTACGTCTCAAACTCCATCCCTTAGAAATCAACCTTCAGTCCTTAGAAAACAAGGAAGAATTTCATCATGAGTCTCACTTCAAACAACTCTTAATTCATTTGGTAGAATTCTCCAACACCCACAACCCATTTATACCATCTATAGAACAAGTTCAAATCATCCAAAATGGATGCTCAAAATTGTTAAAGCGACTTGAGTTTAGCCGTGACAAGGCTCAAGCAAAACTCAAGAGAGTTAGATACTTTCAACACAATTCAGCTGGCTTCTTGGTGGCTATAACCGCATCACTTACTATAATAATTGTGACTCATGGAATTGCATTATTTGTTGCTGCACCTGGCTTCCTTGTGGGTGCTATAAAGTTGGCTACTAGGTCGAGGAAGCTAGCGAAGGAAGTTGCTCGACTCAACGTTACTGCCAAAGGGACTTACACTTTGAATAGGGATTTCGATACAATTGGTAGGCTCTTGGCTCGATTGAGTCATGAACTCGAACATATGAGAGTGATGGCAAGATTTTGGCTTGACAAAGGAGAAGATAGATGCCGAGCCATTGATGAACTAGTGCGTCAGTTAAATCAAAGTCATGTGAAATTTAGCCAACAATTAGATGAGCTTGAGGAGCATTTGTATTTGTGTTTTATGACCATAAATCGAGCTAGAAATCTTGTAGTGAAAGAGGTTTTGGATTCGGGTCAACCTATAAAGATTTCGTATTTATGATCATGGAAAAGGAAAGAAGAAGACTCAATAAGAAATTTTAAACTCTTTTTGTTTCATTTCTTTCAGTCTTTTTAAAAGTCTATTTTTTTGTATAAAAGAATTAAGGAGAAGTATAAGATACTTATTCTATATATGAGTTTACTTTCATGGTATAATTTACGTGCATCGTTTAGTTGATACAAAAACAATTTCGTAAGACAATTTCGTTAACGTATTTGTACAATAAAACAATTTTGTAACTAGCTACTCAAACTTTGATGAATTCTCTATATAAACCGTAAAGTTCTTTATGATCTAAGTTAAGAATATATTTCTTTATTTGAGATTATAACTTCAAATTCTGAAACCAGGAGAATCATTAATAGATAAAGCAAAAATGAGATAAGTGATTCAATACTACTGTTGAATAATCATTGGTCACAACAAAGTATTAATTTTTCTCTCATATACACAATAGTACAAAATAGTCAACCATATTGTTTCAACTCCATCCGATTATTTGGTTCATTTAGCGATTTCGAAGACATTTTGAGAAAATTTAGAAAAGCGCAAAGATTAAATGAAAATTATTTAAAATTGTAAGACAAAATTGAAATTAAAACAAAAAAAAGACTAAAATGGTAATTTAATGTTTTGTATGAACTAAATGGTAATTTAAACTTCATAACATTTACAAAATTTTGTTGAACAACAAGATAATGTAAAGTACCATTAGCTAAAATTCCTCAAAGAGAATCGAAGTTTAAGATGAGAATATGAGAAAGCAAGTACTGTACACTTGGCAGCGTTTGATTGGGCACAAGAGAACCAATGAAAAGTTGGGAATAAGCATATTAAAAAAAAAAAAAAAAAAAAAAAAATTTGGGAAAAAAAAAATAAAAAAAAAAAAAAAAAAATTTGGGAAAAAAAAAATAAAAAAAAAAAAAAAAAAATTTGGGAAAAAAAAAATAAAAAAAAAAAAAAAAAAAAAAGGCAATGTGGGACCAACGCACGTGCGAAAGTTCGGTTAGCATTTGGGGGTTATTTGCAATGACCCCACAAGTTCTTCTTTTTGCGAAATGTCCCCAAACAAGCCTTAAGGTCCTCACCTTGAGCATATAATAAAAATTCTTGTACCCTAATTTAAATCATATTATATTTCTCTTCTACTCTACTCTATCACATCATATTAAGACTTTCATGTCATAACAAAGTCAATTATACTTTAAAAAAAAAAAAAATTCTCACACTAGTTTTTTTAAAACATTTAAATTATTGTTTTTTTAAAACTTCTACCTCAATTTGAAACAATAAGTGAAAAACAAAGGTTTTCGTAAAAAAAAAAATATATTTTATTAGATAACATTATATCATATATATTCTTTTTGTGTTTAACTAACTATTACATCAAAGTTTGATGACAATAATATTAAAATATATAGGGAATTGTTTGAAAATATTTTGACAATGGTTTAAGTTTCTGAAATGTGATTTAATAATTAATGTTATTATATTTTATCTATTGATTGTCGTCCTTTTCACAAATATGTGGTTTTGGTCTGAATAAAACTTCATTTTTTTCTTACGTAAAATACTTATTTAAAGTGTGCAGGGAGCCGAGTCATACCATCCCCAAAACCCACCACTAGCTGCCAAGTACTCCTCTTAGGAGGGTATACCAAAGTGGGAGTGCATAGTACCGCTTGACCAGTCCTACGTCGTAGTTCAAATTTTCACCCTATTCACCAAGGACTATTTTGGTTGCTTTTGGCGGATTGCTTACTACTAGGTTGGATTGTCAACCTGTGGAGGCACCATTTGTTACTATTAGACAAATTTCTCCTTTTGGCCCCCCTCCCCAGGTCTTCACCTAATTGTGGAAGAGGGTTCTCATAAACGAAAATATTAAACTTCAAAATTGATGACCGATGATAATGAAAATTAATTTTGACTCCGGTAACAAAGCATGCGGTTTTCTATTAATTTTTACATAGTTAAAAAAAGAAAGGATAATCAAGTGAATGCGAATATAGTTTAATTGGCATACGAGGGTATTAATTAGTGATCATAAAATTCGTGGTTCAAACCTCTTACCCCAATTACTCAATGATAAAAGTCTATCGCAGTTTTTCGTTAATAGATAATGAAAATTTTTTATATTTATAAATATTCTGATTTATTTTATTATATTTGAAAACAATTTTTATTTATTTATTTTATTTATTTGTATAACTTGTTTTAAAGGCTTATTTCATTTGCGTACGGTGGGAGGGGGTTGCATTAAATTCTAAAGAATTTCTATTTAGTATATTATTGTTTGAAGTGTTTACTTACTTAATGTTTTAAGATACTTATTACCTGTAGTATCATTTTAGTTAAAAATATGTACTTTTGGTCTTAGTAACCATAGTCTCTTAATTTTAGTTTTTAATGATTTTGTTCGTATGCTTTCAATTTTATAACAATTTAATCTTTTGAACTTTAATATGTAACAAATCGCCATTGTATTTTAAAATTTGAACAATTTAGTCCTAGTAATGAGAAATATTATGGTTTTTGGGTTGTTTTCAAGTATGGCAAAATGAATCAAATATTTACAAAAATAGCAAAATGTATTGACAGACCTTGTCTATCAGTGATAGACACTTATAAATGTCTATCAGTGTTTGATATTTTGCAATATTTAAAAATATTTATAGTAGTTTTGCTATTTAAAACAATCATACTAAAGTTTATTGAAATTTCTTATATTTGTAAATCGATAAACCAATTAAGGAACAAATGTTCTTATAAAATAAAAATATTAAGTCTTTACATAATGAACTCGATATTTAATATTGATGAATTTTTTTTATAGTAGATATTAAGTTGTTATAATTTTAAAAGTACAAAGACTGTATTGTCATATATTAAAGACTGAGACTATATGGTTACAAAATTAAAATGGATTGACTAAATTGTTAAAAACTAAAATTAAAAAACAAATGTATTTTCATACAAACCAATTGTTGTAAAAAAAAAAAAAATCTCTAACCAAAATTCAGAGCCCTTTAAAGGGCTATTTGTTGGATGAGAATCCAAAATTTCTGTAAAATTAGACGATTATATTACCTTGTTTATTTTTCAAGGATATATAATACTCATGCATCTTGAGATGTTTGGACATCTTCGAATGTCCAAACTTAAGTCATCTCAATAATTTTTTATGTCCGCTTGAAACATTATTTCTAAGAATCTCATATTGAGGTTATGCATCTTCTTCTTCCTTTTTCTCCTCTCATTTTCACGCATAGATTATTATTGACTTTTTTTTTTCTTTTCATTTTATATTTAGAATATATAATTATTTTCAAATATAAAAAAATAAACTAAAATATTTACAAATATAACAAAATTTTACTGTCTATCTGTGATAGACCGAGATAGACTATGTTATTTGTCTGTTTCATGATAGAAACAAATACTAGTCTATCACAGATAGATTGTGATATATTTCTATAATTTATAAGTACTTTCAATATTTTTATCACTTAAATTTTTTTTCTAAAATATATCAATATATCTATTGAGTAATAAACAACGTTATATAATGCATTGAAATCTAAGATGACTTTTTTATTTTAATTTTTATATTATAGTGTTCATCTATAATCCACAAAAAGAAAAAAAAGTCTATTGCAAGTAGTTATCATTTCTCTAAGATTTTTTTTTTCTTAATCTATTGTGATAATGTATAAATATAATTCACTAACCAAATATCACCCCACTATAAGCCTTCTTCAATTCGATATAAGTTCAAGTATTTCAAGTTAAAATTGAAATTAATCTTTAATACCAAACCTTTTATAAAAAGTTGAAATTAACTTGTTTAACAAAATGACATGTAAACTTAATATAAAAACTAAATTCATAATAATAAAATTTTAAAATTTTAAAGACACAAAAATATTATATAAGTTCAAATTATCTCAAATCATTATATAGGTAATTTGAAAATAAAAAAGATATCGTTGGAATAACACATCATTTCAAAACATTCTCACAGAGAATTTCTGCGAAACACAGACATATTGGTTATTTTATATATTTCAAACATTATATATTTCCTGTAAAACAAATATAATTATCTAAAGATGTCGAAAATCTACTATTTCAAGTATGGTTGTGAAGATTTGATCTATATCTTAATTCCTATAGAAGGAATGAGAACAACATCTAGACGTACTATTTTGGGACTTAGCAAGGGAAACAAACTTATAATTGATTCTTACGTTCTTAGTGATAAGGCCACCTTTTGTGAAGGAGTGTGGTGATTAGAATTGAACTTTATAGTTAACTCCATCTCGTTTGCTTTCAAGTTCAGTTCTTACTTAGTCCTCTATACTTCAGGTCGTGTATGTTTTTTAACACGTCGGAAATAGACTTCAGTTGTGGATAACCATGTCTCTCTCTTCTTTTAGTAGCAAAATTTGGAGAGATGATAGAGAAAATTCATTCTTAATAGATTACTCTTTATCTTTTTTTTCACCGTTTTCCTCTATAGTGTGACTTTTTCAAAGTTTAAACATGATATCTTCAATATTGTTGAGAGTTGTCCTAGACAAGACCCAAAATCGTCGAGCGGGTCCAAACTTAAAAGGAGTAGAGACCTGAATAGGGGTCTGCACATCCCAAAAAGAAAAGTCAAACCCTTGGGTTCTATGTCGACCAACCAAGCTTGCAGAGTTTCACCAAAGGGAAAATGACCAAGTCAAGCTCGCCTCTAGCATCCTGCAGTCTTGAGGGCCACACTCATTCTGCCACAACCGATGTTGTACATATTTTTCCAAGCGAGTGACAGAGGAAGGGCCTTATAATTAGCTCGAGAAGTAAGTGAGAAAATTTAACTCTTTCTATGCTTAGTTAAGCTAAATACTTCATATATTAACTTAAGCATCAGAGTGTATTTGACTCGTTACCACACTGGTGCGAGTACTATTTACATAGGTAAGCTCCACCAACGAATTTGGACTAGAGGAGCGAGCTTGAGGAGCATCTAGGACCTGCATGTGCAAGTTTCTCGCGCCAACAAATATGAAAGTTTATATTTTGTTGATATATTGTTGATGTTATTGAGTAAGAGAAAAACCATTCAAGTTTGATTACTAAGGGCATGTTTAGAGCCACTTTATTTGGAGCCACAAACCCCTTCACTTGATTACCAAGAGCATGTTTGGATTGCCTGGAGAAAAAAAAAATTTTAATTATTTTTATTTAAACTTTTTTATAAAAATTGTTTAAAATGAAAACGTCTGAAAAGCTATTTCAAACTTCCAAAGATTACCAAACATTGTAACTTTTTATAAAATAATTTATTTTCAAAATTAAGCACTTAAAATGTTTGAACCAAACAGACCTTAACATTTAGGTTAAGTCTAATGTTTTACTTAAAATCAAGTTATATATGACACAAAAATGTTGTTAGGTAACAGACAGATTATAAGTTGTGACTTTCACTTAAAATCAAGTTATATATGACACAAAAATGTTGTTAAGTAACAGACAGATTATAAGTTGTGACTTTCTTGACACAATGTTTCTGACAAAGTAAATGGGTTCACTTCTTGCATAGACAGCCACAAACCTCGCATCTTGGACTACCCAAAGTCGTTTTAGAAAGAGGATTTTTACCCAATAAAAACACTCTTCAAGTAAATTAAAAATGTTTGTCAAAAGATTCTTAATATTGTGTAAGAAATAAATCTAAAGATGGAGTTTTTCGCCCACGGAATTGGAGTTGGGGGAGTGGAGTGGTGAACTTCACTCTTTGTTTGATCTAAGAAGTTCGTGGGGCAAGACTAAAAAGATTAAATGATAATTGCAATGAGTAACACTTTTAGGGTTAATAATTAAGCGTATAACAACATTTTTAAAGAATTGTAAATATAGTCAAATCAGCAATATAGTCTAAATTTTGTTATATCTGCAAATCGTTTGCAATGTGTTATATCTACTAATACTTTGAGTCAAATTGCTATATTTGAAATTATTCAAAAATCAATTTTATGCTTTTATTAACCTTTTACAATATGAACTCATGACTTTACAACTTTCTAGATTTCACAATTCTATTCTTTACTTCAAACAAACCGTTCTAATTCTTTAAACCGTTCTAATTCTTTAAAATGTTTGATAAGAGAAGTACTTTATTAATGCTTCTTTTAAAAGCACTTATAGAATAAATGCTTTCACTTTTAAATACCTTTTCCCTTAAAGATAATCTAATACTCAGTGTTAAGTTTTAACCGTCAAAAGCAATATTTTAAAGATGTTTAAACGAACGAAACTTAAGAAATATAACCCACATATTGAACATAACTCTTTTATTTATTTTTGTCCAAAAAAAAAAGTCTTTTATTTATTTATTTATTTTGGGGAGGAAAATGGCTCAAGCCAAATTGGGTTCAAAGCATGTAAGCCTTTATATGCAAGAGTCCATGCCCTTCTCTTAGTTTAACCACCTAGAGAAAGGAAGAGGTTTTTAAATTAAGCTTTTATGTTTTAATTAACTTTTTATTCAAATAGGTAATTTTATCTTTTAATTAAATTTAATCTAAAGAATATAATTTTAGTTGGACGTTCTATGTCTTAGTTGCCCATCATGGTATTGTTTTTTTTTTTAAAAGAAAAACTTTAATTTCATTTTTTTAAAAAAATCTTCCCATGCTTCGCTCTTAAGACTTCTTTTCCTTTTTCTCAAGGTTTCAAAGTTTTTTTTTAAAAGAAAAAGAAAAATTAATATTTAGAATAATTAATATTCTCTTTATTCTACTTTCACTTTGTAATGTTAAAACAGCGTTGAAGAGGGTGTCATTTTTTTTAATTTTAAAAAAGATACAGAATCAAGTAAAAAGTTGTAATAAGTAATCTCTTTCAAACTTTTTAAGGCTATTCATGAAAAGTTTTTCTGATTAAAACTATTTTATTTTCATCCTTGATAAATGGTTGGTTCTGAAAAGGAATTGTTGCATGATTCTCACACTTCCAACTTGCTCACAAGTTGGTGGTTTATTCACTAAAGAGAATAAGGCCCTTCTTAAGTACATCCTCATCCATCTTTTGTAAACATATTTCATGATATTTAACCAAAATGAGGGAAAAGTGAAGAACTCAGAGCAAGGGTTTGAAAGAGTTCAAGCTCTTATTGGTAGGAAACAAAACAAAAGCAAGCATTATCACAACAATTTCAACTTTTTATGACACAAGAACAATGAAAAATCTAGGAGAGGAGAGAGATAAAATAGTCTACAAGTCAAAATCAAAGATTTTTTTTGAAATTTGTGACAACTTTTTGACACAATTTATCACAGTAAATAACAATCGTTAAATGTAAAAAAATGAAAAATGTGCGATTTCAATGGAAATAGATAGAGAAATTTCATATTTTTTTGATATGACAGTTTTTTTTGTCATTAATTTATGACTAGAATTAATAGTCATTAAAAAATTATAGTTCTTTAGAGTCGTTAAATTGAAGGAAAAAAAAAAGCGTTTTTGGTGAGGAAAAAAAGGAGAGACTTTGGATTATTTATGGCGGTTTTTTTGGTGTCATCAAGATATGAGTTGTATTAATTGTCATTAAAGAAAAAAACTAGTTACCATCTCTGGTAAATTAGAAAAATATTTTGAATTAGAAAAATATTGATAGCCTCACTAAATTTAGAAAAAGTATTATAAATAGAAAAAATATCAAACTGTTTATAAATATAGCAAAATTTTAATTTCTATCAACCACGATAGACCAAAATAAACATCTATCCATGTCTATCTAGTAAAGTGATAGATGTCTATCTGAGTCTATCACATATAGAAAGTAAAATTTTGTTATATTTGTAATTATTTTTAATAGTCTTTCTATTTTCGAAAACATTCATAAATTTAATAAGAGAAGATTAGTTACAGTATTCGGTAAATTAATTTTAAATTAAAAATATTAATAACACTTAATATTTAATTTTAAATAAAAAAAAAACTAGCTATAAGTTTTGTAGGAATCATGTAAACTTATTTTTTTCAGTATATATATAAATAAAGACACAGAAAATGTAAAAAAATAATAACAATAATAAATAAATAAAATTGTCCACCCCACACCAAAATGATCATTGATTTAGTTCCCTAATGATGTTGAAATGGTCTCAATAATAGAAGAAAAACACAAAGCCACTTCCAAAGACATACTATACTATTAAATTTGAAGGAAGAGTGATAAAATAAGAAAAATCTTAGTTGCCATCAAGATTTCCTTCTCATGATTGAGTGAATATAGTGTAAACTATATGAGTATTTAAGGTTTAGGTTTTGGTTAGTCCAACAAGTTATTTATTTAGTCCATAATATTATTTTTAAAAATAAAAGATAGGATTTTTAAATAGTAAAATTGTTGGAAATATTTCTAATTATTGTAAAATTTTACTGTATATCAGTGTCTATCATAAACATTTTTTTATATTTGAAAACAAGATATATGTATGTTTCTTTAAAACAAAATCCAAATAAAACATGTTTTAAGAAGTCTGTCTAGACATAACTCAATTAACTTAAAGCATGTACCTTCTATCAATAGATAAAATGTTTGAATTTTTACCTCGTATATTGTTCAACTAAAAAAAATGGTAATTGTGTTGGGTAACATTTTTAGGAATAATAATCAGGTGTATAGCAACATTTTAAAGAAATTGCAAATATAACAAAATCTTCTATCGGTGATAAAGTCTATCATTGATAGACCATTACTATTGATATGGTCTATCACTAATAGATTTCAAAAGCATAATTTAAATTTTGCTATATTTACAGATTCTTTCACATTTGTTACGTTTGAAAATATTTTATATTTGATTGCTATATTTGCAATTACACCTAAAATTTTTTTTAGAAATACTTGCTTCTATTTATCAACAATATCTGTTTCGTTCAAGCGGGATCCGAAATACCATTTCCTCTTCCATCAAATTCACACCACACTAAAAATCTCTCTCTCTACTTTTGTAAATCACCATCCACATACTCTCTCCCTAGAACTACCATTAAAATAATCTTTACTTTTAGTACATTCATTGACTAAATTATTAACATTAACATTTGTTTCTATTTTTAATTAATTCATAGGTAATCCTTAATCAACCATCTTATATAGTATAGTCAATTTCTGTGAAACGAATCGTAATTTAGTCATAAATTTTTAGACCGCCATTTTTGTACATTTAATTCTAGGATATTAATTTGTAAATAATGGGAGGAGAATAGTCATAAGTTCAATTTGTATTGAAGTGTGTTAGTAATCACGAGGTCTGTGATTCGAATCTCCCTACTGAAAAGATGAAAAAATTTCACAAACAGATGTACATGCAGTTCAAAGTCCAAAAACCAATATATGGGCAGACATGGAATCAATTGCCAAAACAAACATAACTGACATATAATTTGTATTAGCATCTTTCGTTTGAATCCCCCACCTGATTGTACTAAAAAATGGGTCAAGGACTAAAGCAAAAACAAACATGGGCATGCATAACAAGGAGTCAAGTACTAAAATTCGTTTATGCTATTTTTAAGTTTAGGAATTATAGATATTTTTAAAATTGTGAGACAAATAAATGTGTTTTCTAAATTGTAGCAATTAAAATAAATATTTTAAATCTACTAAACTCCAATACATGTTCGTGTTAACATATATATATATATATATATATATAAAACAAAGTGAATATATATTCCTTTCTTTTGAGGTTGAAAGTTCAAGAACTTTCCATATCAATCTCAACTGTACTAAAAAAAAAGAAGTACACATATTGGCTACACTAGACAACCAACAACAAAATATAGTGACAAAAATCAAGATTACTGATTTTGTTTTAAGTTCAATGGCGAAATAAATTTTTCTTTTTCTTTTTTTAATTTGACCTATGAACCTGTGAAGTTTGTATTCAATTTTTACCTTAAACTTTTAATTATTCATCAAAATTCTATCCCAAACTTAGATAAAGTGTTACAATCTCTTAACTTTAAAATTAATCCTCTAATTTTTTTTTGCCCTAAATACATATCATTAAAAATAGTTTACTCTCGTGTGCTCAATGAAGTGTAAAACATATGCATGATATGAAATCGCTATTTTCTTTATTTTTATTTTTGAGAAAAACAACATTAAAACTTAGTTTTTGTTGAAACTTATGAATTTTGACAAACTATTCAATGATTAAGTCCCGCATCAATTAAAACTATTTTTGTACAAAACTTTATTTTTCTAAAGCTAATAAATGTATGAAGATCCTGACATTTTTTAAAATATAAAATTAGTGTGTGAATTATTGAAAATTCAATCGAGAGTAAGAATTGCAACTCTTATCCAAGTTAAGGGTCAAATTTGGTGAAACTAGAAGTTTAGAGTCTAAATTGATACAATCTCACAAGTTTAAAAGTTAAATTTAATTTTTTTTTAGACTAAATTAAATAATTTAAATGTCTAGATGCTAAAATACAAATTTTATTAAATATTAGATAATTATTATAAATAGAAAAAAAACATTAATAGAGGGATGTATATTGCAATTTATCATAAATAAAAGATAAAATTTTGTTATATTTGTAATTATTTTAAACTAAAGTATTTATGAGAACATCCTTTGAAATATTACAGGAAATGAGTGGAAAAAAGAAAGTATTGTTAATAAAGATGATGAGGAGACACAGAGAAACAAAGAAAACCTCACTCAAATTCATTAGATTTCAATGGCAAGTAGAAAAATGCTTCTTCACTATCCTAAAAATATATATATTAACCAATGCTTTGAAAATGTTATGTCATCTTTTTCAAATAGTAATCATTTTACTAAATACATTAAAAGGAAAATTAAAAAAAAAATCAACTTTCAGACATTTTCATGTCTCTTTGCTTAGACATACTCTCTGTCTGTCCCCTCTTCTCTCCTAATTTCTTTAATCTGTTCTCTCTCTTTCTTTCTCTCTCTCTCTGTACCGATCTCTGCCAATCCCAGAATTCAAAAAAGAAAATTGGCAGAAGTTCATGTTAATCCCCTTTTTTTTTCTTCTTCTTATTCGATAAATTGGACTCCAATTTCAAGGGTTTTCATTTTTCATGCTCACTCTTCAATTTAATTGATTCCCTTTGTTTCTTCATCTGATTTGGGAGAAATTGCGAAGTGGGTTCGGCGGGATCTGTAGTTCTGAACTTCTTTTCCTTGAGTAAGTTTCTTATGATAGATATTCTTTTTTCTTTTTTCTCTCTAACACACGTATACACATCTGTATCAGTTGATTACTCAGTTGTTTAAGCTTAGTTAGTGATTAACTATTTCAAGTTGAGTGTTTTTCTTCCTTGAAAATTTAGTAGATCTGCATTTTTAAGTAGTTTTTGTGTGTTTTGAGGTCGAAACTTGGCGATTTGTTCCGAGAATATTGGGGAACGGTACGGAAAATGGATAAGAATGTGCTCGGTTTTTTATTCTGCAACTGTTAGAAGCTGGGTGAATGCCTGCGTTTAGTTTCAATGGAGTGGGAGTGATGAACCGAATTATCAAAATTGGTTGCGTTGTTGAAATCTATCTCGATTTCAAGTGGGTACAGTGCAGTTTTTTGGGGAGTGGATATGCTAATTAAATAGGGGATTTAGATTGATGTATTTTGGAATTTGGAAATTATAGAACAGACTCTAAACGATTTTGAACTTTTTATAGCATGTATGTAGAACAGGAATAAAGATTCGAGTTAAATGAATTGGGTATTTGAAAGGGTCAGCTGGGAAATTAAAATCATGGCTATGTGAAGGACCTGGTTATCCACTGGTTTCAAGTGTTGGTCTTAAGTCATATTCCACCAAGCTTAAATAGAACCAACTAGTGTAAAAAAAAAAAAAAAAAAAAAAAAAAAGTTGACTATGGCTGTACGTTGAACTTTGAACAAATGCTGCCAGAGCTACCTGGTAGAGATCATTTTATTTATTTATTTTTTTGATGATAGGGCTTAGGAAAGATCGCCAAACCTCCCGTCATGCTTTGGTCTGATCATATCCATCTTTTTTGCAATTATAATTGACTAGACTTCCAATATGTCTATATGCACAATTGTGCATGCTTGATGGTTGTTACTAAAGACGTTGTTCTATCCATCATGGGAGAAGGATGTTAATGTTATTCTATGACTTTCTCTTAATAATATTTTAATCATCTTGATGTGAATTTAATGACCAATTTGAAGTCAACCACTCTCCTGCTAGTTCATCTTTGTTAGTATGTGGCTTGTACTTTCTGCATAACTTGCTACTTAGATACTTATCTTTTACCTTTCTTTTTACTCCTCGTTAAGAACATTTTATGGTTTTTTATATTAGCTGTTTAGAAGTTAGTAACCAAATAATATTATGGTATTAACATTGTGGAGATGGATTTCATTTAGGAAATATTATGTGCTGATTCTGTATTCTTTAAATTAAAAGAAATATGCCTTCATGGTGGGGGAAGTCATCATCAAAAGAAGTAAAGAAGAGCAAGGAAAGTTTAATCGACACATTGCAGAGAAAACTTAGAACTACTGATGGTAAAACAAACAGCAAATCAGGAGAGTCTCCAAGAAATTGTAATGACACAATTTCTGAGCAGGGATCTCGATCTCCTATTATTTCAAGATCAGTTTCCCCTTCCAGACAAGTTTCAAGATGTCAAAGCTTTTCTGAAAGGCCACAAGCACAACCTCTTCCTCTTCCTGGTTTGCAGCCACCAATTGTAGGTCGTACAGACTCTGGGATTAGTATTTCACCAAAACCAAGATCTGAAAGGGGCTCCAAGCCATCATCATTTCTACCACTTCCAAGACCAGCATGCATTCGTGGGAGGCCAAACCATGCAGATTTAGATGCAGATGTTGGTGTTGGCTCAGTGTCCAGTGAGAGCTCAACTGATAGCACGGATCTATCGGATTCACGTCATCGTAGTCCTCAGGCAACTGACTATGATCTTGGGACTAAAACTGCTGCAGGCAGTCCCTCCAGGTGAGCTGAATATGACATATAACTCGAAAAACCTTTACATTAAAATAGTCTCTCGCACTCTGAAGGTTATGTATAGGCTATTTCTTATGACTTATAAAAGTTCTCAGAATTTATGATGCCAATGACTAACCTGTTTGTTTCAAATATTTTTTCTGTTGTAGTGTCATTCTCAAGGATCAGTCTTCTACTGTCACCCAACCAAGTTCGCAAAAGGCCAGCAAACCGGCAAATATCTCATTGAGCAACCACATTTTCTCAACATCACCCAAACGGAGGCCTTTAAGCAGCCATGTTCCAAATCTGCAAGTTCCATATCATGGGAATTCCTGCATTCCTCCAGAAAGTTCAATGTCAAGTCCTTCTAGAAGTCCCATAAGGGCATTTAGCACAGAGCAAGTTATAAATAATGCTGTCAGTGCTGGGAAGCTCTATATGGATGTCACATTTCCTGGGTCAGGCCATTGTTCCAGTCCTGGTTCTGGTTACAATTCTGGCCATAATTCTATGGGTGGGGATTTGTCAGGGCAGTTATTTTTACAACAAAGTCGGGGTAGCCCTGAATATTCTCCAGCACCCAGTCCCAGAATGACCAGCCCTGGCCCAAGCTCCAGAGTCCATAGTGGTGCAGTGACCCCAATTCATCCTAGGGCGGGAGGTATACCCACTGAGTCGCAGACAAGCTGGCCTGATGAGAAGCAAACTCACCGCTTGCCTCTACCTCCGGTTTCAATTTCCAATGCTCCCTTTTCTCATTCCAATTCAGCAGCAACGTCTCCCTCTGTTCCAAGAAGTCCTGGAAGGGCTGATAATCCAGCCAGTCCAGGCTCCCGTTGGAAAAAGGGGAAGCTTTTGGGTAGGGGTACTTTTGGTCATGTGTATGTTGGTTTTAACAGGTACATTTACCTACATAGACTTTTGACTTTTAACCTTTGAACGTCACTTATTACAGCCATTTTTCATTATTCAAAAAGTAAAATTGGTTATTGCTGCTTAGAACTTTACAGGCTGTGTTATTATTTTTCTAGTCATATTTCATTTACAAGCACCATTGATTTAGTATTTGTATTGCAGAAATTAGTGCTTCTACATGAATTATAACTGCTGCCTCTGTGCATATCTCCTGATTTTTGTAATTTTTTTTTACCAACTGGTTTAGTGAAAGTGGTGGAATGTGTGCAATGAAGGAAGTTACATTATTTTCAGATGATGCAAAGTCCAAGGAGAGTGCCAAGCAATTAATGCAAGTATGTTCCTGATTAGTGGGATTAATCCTTATGATTTCTGTGCTTTGCCCCCTTTCTTTTCTGCCTCCAATAACTACTTGGTATTAAAACAACTCTGTATTGTTCAGGAAATTACCTTGTTGAGTCGTTTACAGCATCCAAATATTGTGCAGTACTATGGATCTGAAACGGTTAGTAGTGTGCAGTTTTATTTTCTTGGTTTGCATGCAACTGTTTGAAATGTATGTAAAATTCTGTGGTTGATCTTTGCATCTTTGATATTGCCCATCATCCAAACAACATGGAATTTACATTAATTTTACAATATTTTCTGCGAATTCAAAAATTTTCTGTATGTGTTGTTATTTTCCTGTTGGTAAAAAATTCTACCGACTTCAACTGTGTACAGTATTGTCCTTCCTACTTAGCTTTAAGATATTCCATACAGGTTGGCGACAGGCTTTACATTTACCTTGAATATGTATCTGGTGGCTCTATTTACAAGCTTCTCCAGGAATATGGACAGCTTGGAGAATCAGCACTTCGTATTTATACTAAGCAAATATTGTCTGGGCTTGCATATTTACATGCTACAAATACTGTTCACAGGTGAATTGAATCGGCCAAGGTTGCTCTGGTAGTTTGAAGTATAAACCTGGAATTATTTTTGAAGTTCATATTCTTGCATAACTTAGTTTTGTTTTCTTTAAAAGGGATATCAAAGGAGCAAATCTACTTGTCGATCCCACTGGTGTAGTTAAGTTGGCTGACTTTGGGATGGCAAAACATGTAAGCCTATGATTAGTCCTCCTCTACATGCATCTCTGTGCCAAACGCATTTTTGCAGATCCTATATGTTTAAGAAGAGTACTTTATTTATTTATTCACCTTTTAAGTTTCTCAAGGGTTCAATTTTGTGGTTTTGTTATACCTCACGCCTACATACACTTGTTACTTGAATCATTGTTCTACTTTATTTATCCTCTGCTTACTCAACTTATCCTGTATTTTGTTTCAGATCACTGGGCAATCATGCCCTTTGTCTTTTAAAGGAAGCCCGTACTGGATGGCACCTGAGGTCAGACCACCCTTTTATTTAATTAAACTAAAAATAATTCTTGTTACGACTTTCATTGGCTAAAAGCCTAAAAATTTAACTCGATGGTTTTTTTTTCCTTTTTCAATCTCCAACTTCATTCTTTGTACAGGTTATTAAAAACTCAAATGGTTGCAACCTTGCGGTAGATATTTGGAGTCTTGGATGCACTGTTTTGGAGATGGCAACAACAAAACCTCCTTGGAGTCAATATGAGGGAGTGAGTGGTTTAAACCAAAGTTCTGGTCTTCTCTATCTTGAATATTTAAAACTTACTAATAGTTTTTTGCTCCGAATTGGATTCAGGTTAAACTCTTACATGGGCCTCCTTTTCTTTTTATTGTTGTACTATTGACTTATGTTTGATGCTGAGGTCTACAGGTCGCTGCAATGTTCAAGATTGGCAACAGCAAAGAACTTCCTGAAATCCCGGATCACCTTTCACATGATGGAAAAGACTTTGTTAGACAATGTTTGCAACGGAATCCTGCTCATCGTCCTACAGCTGCTCAGCTTTTGGAACATCCTTTTGTCAAAGATGTAACAACTCATGAAAGACCGATTTTAGGTTCTGAACATTCAGATCCAACTCCAGGACTTACAAATGGAGTAAGAAGTCTGGTATGAGCCCATTCAACAGCCTTTCAGTTAGTGTTGCTACTTTTTTCAGCTCCTTTTGGTTGGAATATATTATGCACACACTACAGCCGGATTTGACTTTCATGTTCGGTGATCCATGGAAGCAAAGACTACCTAAAAGTTGGCAAAGGATCATCTCTGTCAAACCCAAATAGGTCTTTAAGGAAACCACAGATATCTTTTAAACCAGAATGTAGATTTAGACATCCAAAGCAATATTGAAACAATATTAGAAATTTCACTTTTCTGTTGCATTGCATAGAACCAATCTCCACACATGCTGTAATGCATTTGCCCCTTGCCATGGTGTTTTTTTTATCTTTACATGCTATTTCTTGATAAAATCAAGAGTCCAAACTATGGGTTTCTTCGATTTCTGTCTAAAGATCTTTCGGCCAATTACTTGTATTTGCTGACTGATTTATTGATTAATGTTAGGGTAATGAGCAAGGAAGGAATCCCAGCTTCTTGGATTCTGATAGATCTGCAGCTCATTCATCTAGACTCACAACAGCTGCTTTCCATTCCAGGTTCTTTTTGCATCTCTCATGGTGTGGGTGTGTACGTGTTGTTGATAGGCAAATTTTCATGATTTCTTTTCTGTTGTGCCAGTGATTTCCATATTCCAAGGAACCTATCATGTCCTGTTTCGCCCATCGGAAGCCCTCTGGTACACTCACGGTCGCCACAACATCCCAGTGGAAGAATGTCTCCGTCACCCATCTCCAGCCCTCGTAATATGTCGGGTGCATCCACTCCTCTCACGGGAGGAAGCGGTGCCATTCCACACCAGCATCTCAAGCATTCACTGTACCTACAGGAGGGTTTTGGGAGCTTGCCAAAGCCTTCAATAGCACCCTATAGTAATGGCCCTTCCTATCCCGATAGGAACCCTGACATCTTTCAGGGGATTCAGCCAGGCTCTCACATCTTCTCTGAGCTGGTACACCATGAAACTGATTTTCTGGGTAAGCAGTTTGGAAAGCCTGCCTGGGAATTGTATGACGGGCAGGCGGTCTTGGCTGATCGTGTTTCTAGGCAGCTGCTGAGTGATCACATAACAACTCCGTCCCTGGATTTAAGTCCGAGCTCTCTTTTGACCAACCGCAAATAGTTGGAATTAACTAACTGCTTGGAATGTCATGGACCCATCTATGAGAGAAAGCTCACAAGAGGGTCTATCATCTTTGACATACTAAAACTGAAACATATGGTTTAACTATGAAGAAACTAAGCAGTGTCTTGTCACAAAAGACTGCAACAAACGATTCTGTGCAGTAAGGTCTGATATCTTGAAACAGAAGAACTGGAGACAGCTGATTTCACTGTCACATGGTGTACAAGGTTCCTGACAATGATTAACAGATGAAGAAAGGCACACTTTTGTGATGAAAATATGCATTCGCCTGCCGAAGCTGGTTTCCGGTTAAGCAGAAACCTTGTGTTTTGTTGGTAGCGTATGATACGGCAGGCATCAAATTGTACAAAATTAAGTAAAATTTTGCTTTAGGATCAAAAATGAAGAGATCTATATTATGGCAAATACTCGAAGCCAAAGAAACATTGGCGACAATGAAAGCTGTACACTTTAACATCGTCGAATAAGATGTTAGGAAGATTGAGATGGTAAAATCTCTACCCTTCTGACCCCCATTATGTCTGAAGCTAATGTACAGGAAGTGAAAGACTGAACTGGGGTTCTAAATTTGTTAATGAGAGCACCCAATATCGGCCAAATCTCTGGATTTCATACCCTTGATGCTTCATTTATGCTCGGTTGAGAGCATTACTGTATACTATCTGAATCTATTAACTGTATGTACCCACTCAGGAAATCAGGGAAGGAAGAAAGCAAAGAAAAAGAAAAAGAAAAAGAAAAGAAGAGTAGTTTGATATTTCAATCTTCTTTTGGTTGTCATCATCTATTCTTGGGTGTTGGGAACAATAATAAGAAAAATACAAGATAGGGATAAGAAAAGCCACCACTAGAGTTTAAGTCTACTCTAAATTTGGTATTTCGTCTAGTCTCGTGTAACTTTAAGTTAGTTTTATGAAGATGACTTCTTCATCTCAATATAGGGTTATGTCAACGTAGAGATTCATAATTTTTGTTTGTATAAACTACTACGACTCTGGAGGACATGAAAGTATAGTTCCTCTCAACTATATTCTAAAACTTCAATTTTTTCATTTCATTTTTGTTCCAGTTTTATAAAGATAACGACCTAGGCTTACAATCTCTAATATAGTGTAATTGTCAGGAATAGAGATTCTTAGTTTTTGTTTATATAGACCAATACGACTCTTGAGGACATGAATAGTTTCTCCATTATATTTTAAAACTTCAATTTATTTTCCTTCCATTGTCGTCTCTCTAGTTTCTCTCAACCTCAAGTATCACTCCTCAAAGTAATGGCTTTTAAGTTAAGGTTTTACATTTTGGGTTTTCTCTTTTTTCATATAGATATTCTCATTTTTTGTTTCATTTGTCCAATTCTTACATCAATTTTGTCACAACAAAATATAACTTAAAACTTCAAGTTAAAAGCATAAAACCTCACAAAATTCCAAAATAAAAATCTCCCCTTGACAACTTTTCAAAGCGATAAATAGCCAAATACAAAAATAACGTATTTAGCTATATTAACACACTTAATTGCTAACATACAATCTTGTTAAAAGATATAAGTCCTAAGGTCCTCTTGTTGTTTCTATTATTTTTTTTTCTTTTTGTTATAGTATATATACTTGAAGGTGGTAAGTTTTTTTAATGAAGTAAACAAAAGTTAAGAGGGGAGGAGAAAAAAAGAGCAGTGATGGGCCATAGATTAACGTCAGGGAGAGAAAGGGAAATGGAAAAGGGAAACAGTTTTATGTCGTAAATGTCAACAGAACAGAAAACTCACGTGTTAACAAAGCCCAAATTTGTAGTATTAATAATTAAAACTAATGGTGGTCAAAGTTGGTGGAGATGATAGTTGTTGGAGGCCTTTGATGTCGGCCGCCGACGGTGGTGGTTGGATGTGACTAAAGTTGGCTGCCAGAGTTGAGCAACAGGGACATCATTGGTGATGAAGGGCTGAGCACACCATTGGTGGACATGGATATAAAATTGGCTCCCTAAACACTGGGGTGTTGTTTGACGTGTTGAGTTGAGTTCACATGTGTGGAGTTCAAATGTCTGTGGAGTTTATATGTTTGTGGAATTCATATGTTTGTATTTCGGGTGCTGAGTATATATGTAAGAGTTATTTATTTATTTTTTAACATAACTAGTTTATTTTTATGATGATTATTTTTTTGTTTGGAAACTTTTTTATTCAATAATTCTACATATATATTTTTTTAATAAACAATAAATTGTATTTTATTTTATTATTTTTTAAGCATACATGTAATGTTGAGAGTTTTGAAAAATGAGGTTTAGGGTTTACTTTTGGATCACGTATTTCAAAATATTTAAAAAAAAATTAAACAATTATTGTACAAATTTGTGCATGTGATGTTTCTAGTTAAGTTATTTTTATTTTAACACTTTTGATAAAAACTTTTAAAAATAAAAACACTCACACGTTTGACAATTCTTCTTAAAAGTGTTTTTACATACAAGTTTGTTTAATTTCTTGCATGATAAAAATGATTTTATTAATGTTAAATTACTAGAAAGAACAAATTAAAATACTATGCACTAATTAAAAAAACGAGAGTTCAACGTTTTGACGGAGCTTGCAAACTTTGATACAAAGGTGTTTTCATTGACAATTTTGTGCGTCAACTTAAATACAAACATTTATTGATGTTTTATATGTATTTTCATATATTTATGCTATATATATATATTTAAAGTTATAGTTATTTTTAAGCTTTGTATTAAAGTTTTATTATCAGTTTTATGTCACAACCATAAAAAAAAAAAAAATCATGTCTCAACAAAACCCAAATTTATAGTAGTTATAATAAAAATAATGGTTGTCAAAATTGGTAGAGCGGCTGCGTCTGAGGTTGCCAAAGTTGGTTGTCAATAGTGGTTGACGAAGTTGGCTATTGGAGGTGGTGAACACTTAAATTAGCCATCGGATGGTTGCCGGATTTGACCATAGGAAGAAATCATCGAAGTTGGGCGTCGAAAGTGGTTACAGAGTTGAACAACGAGACTAATGTCGATGATGAAAACTGAGTATATTTTTAATGAACATGATATGATATAAAATGTTGGTGAGATAATCAATTGACCTCCCAATCATCTCATCTCCTCAACCAAGTTGAGTTTATATCCCAAACATTTCATATAATTTAGCTTCAAATGAATTTCTACGGTCTGTAAAGTGTAATGCTATCAAAATCTGCGTTACGGAATTTTCTCCGAATCTGAGTGTACGAATCAGCTGTAGATGTTCTTGCTAAGAACAAGCTTCCAGTTCCACTGCAACCCCATCGTTTTCCAGCATTTCTTCTACCGAATTCCGTCGTCACCCACTTGCTCCTTTGCCACTCATCGCTGCCATTTGAAGCTCGGGACTGAAAATTCCATCGCCAGTGCAATTTCTTCGCGAGCAGAATCGTCGGCCCTAGAAATGGTCAAGGCCATAAGGGTTCATGAACTTGGTGGGCCTGAGGTTTGTTTCCTCTCACTCATCGTCTATTCTCCGTTTCTTGATTCAGTATTCGATTCTTTTCCTTGGGTTGGGCATGGATTTATGTGAATTTTGTTTGTATTAGAAAAACCCTACTGTAGGATTTGAATTAGTTTAGTTGTGGAATAACTAGTACATTTTTGCTTTCTTGTTGGGTTTATGATAGAAAATGGTGGTAACAGGTTCTCAAATGGGAGGATGTGGATATTGGAGAGCCAAAGGAGGGTGAGGTTCGAGTTAAAAATAAGGCGATTGGTCTAAATTTTATTGATGTATACTTCAGGAAAGGAGTATACAAGGCTGCTACCTTGCCCTTTACTCCAGGTTCTGTCCTCTTCTTTAAAATTAATTGTTAGATCATGGATTCTGTATAAGGTTTCTTTAATGGCATCTTATCCTTCTTCCATGTTTAGGTGTTTCATTCCTGTCTGAAGTATGAAGGCTTTGGTTTACATGTTGAGATAAAGAGTACAAATTAAAAGTTTTGTATGAAAAAACTGAGGCCGTGGATTAATGATGGTATTGACATAAAATTCTGTAGGTTAGAGGTTTTCCATGTGGCTTACAATTAGTTTGGTCTTTGCAATATCTTACAATTCTCAACCCTCATGCTTGAAATATGATGAAGAAGTTAGGGTCCTTGCCCTTGGGGACTTCAAATATAATTTCAAGGCTGAAATTTAAAAATTTTAACTATTGTCCCTTTGGTATCCATAAGATTTTGTATTCTGAGAGCTACCTTTCTTTTTATCTTTTTAAATTTATGTCTAGTGTAGTTACAAAGTTACTTGGCTGATACTCGATTAGAAGGCAGGAGAGGTGACCTTTATTTTACATGTCAAATTATTTGGGAATTTTTTTTTTACAATGCAGGGATGGAAGCTGCTGGGGTGGTGACCGCTGTGGGCCCTGGAGTAAATGGCAGGAAGGTTGGGGATTTTGTTGCTTATGCTGGGAACCCAATGGGCTCATATACTGAAGAGCAAATACTTCCTGCTGACAAAGTTGTTCCAGTTCCTCCCTCAGTTGATCCTACAATTGCAGCATCTGTCCTGCTGAAGGGGATGACAGCTCAGTTTCTAGTTCGTCATTGCTACAAGGTTGGTTTAGTTTCACAGTATTTATTTGCGGATGTTAGATTTAAGGTACATATGTTTCGTATACATGTCTTTGAGGACAGTTATAGTGTGCTTTTTCATCCACTTTACGTGGATGTGCTGTATACCTTAGGAAAATAATTGGTGCTTAATAAGCCTGATCTATATGAAAGGTGAAATTGAGATATATTTGTACTTCGTTTTGGACCAAGTAACTACATTTGGGTTGGATATGATTCTGTGAATGATTATATTTTTTAAAAGGGCTCCCCCAATGAGGCCTCAAATATGAGTAATAAATCAGAACAATGTGATGAGTAACTTGGTTAGAATAATCCTAAATGATGTAATTTCCTCATCTCATCGCATCAATCTTCTAAACTTCAAATATTGGGAGATGTTAGAGTTTCTAATTTGGCATTGCCCACATATGCTGTCCCAGCATTGAAAACATTTTTATGACCAAAATGATTTCATCTGATATTCTCTTCAGGTTGAACCGGGACATATTGTCCTCGTTCATGCAGCAGCTGGTGGAGTTGGATCCCTGTTGTGCCAATGGGCTAACAGTCTTGGTGCCACTGTCATCGGTACTGTCTCAACCAAAGAGAAGGCTGCTCAAGCCAAGGAGGATGGATGCCATCATGTTATTATCTATAAAGAAGAAGATTTTGTTGCTCGTGTTAATGAGATAACTTCTGGAAATGGGGTTAATGTTGTTTATGACTCTGTAGGAAAGGATACCTTTCAGGTAATATTTGTACTTTTAACCTTGTTTTTATGTACTCTTGCTGAAACTCTAAGTAATTGTGACTTGCTAGGAAATGTTTTGCCAACTTCTGAACAATTCAGCAATTCTTAGATACTGCTTCTATATAAACTGCCCATCTCCTAATCAAATAAAACTTTTCAACTATTTCAATTACCCATCTAGTATTGGTCCAAAGCTGTAGTTTGTTATGATCTAAAGTTCTACCAATGCTTATTATGATCTAAAATCTCCTGCCGTATTGATTGGAAGAATAATCCCCCCATCTAGATAACTAGGAGAAAGTTGATTGAGCCTAAATGATGTAACTAGATCATGTTGGTATGAGTCAGTTAAGGAGTCTCTAAATCTCACGTGTGTTGGCTTGTGGGATACGTAGGGGAAGGGCAGTGAAGTAATGTATATTATAAGGAGAGGCTCAAGCTTCTCGTAAGTCTGAGAACCTGTCTGAATTGTTTTTCTATTTCTATACCATTGGCTTTGACTGTGTTCTTATCACACACTTCTGTATTTTTGTCTCAGCTGTAGATAGTATGGAAAAATGTGGAAGGATATACTGTTTCCTAAATTAAATTCTATTCGATCATAAGTTGGGGCATCTTTTTTCCAATTACTAGAAGTCTTGAACTGATCTGTGTGCAATCTATTTGAGTGACGAATAGCCTAAATGAACTGATCTGAATTTGAGTTGCAGGTATCCAACTTGAACAAACCTAGATTGGAATGGACTAGTCTGATTTTAAAAGGGATCTTAGATACTGGGCTGTTTCTAGGTAGAGATGACCTCATTCATGGAACTTCTCTTTTTTTCATAAACAGGGATCATTGGCATGTCTAAAAACTCGTGGCTACATGGTGAGTTTTGGACAATCGTCCGGTACACCTGACCCAGTTCCACTCTCAGCACTTGCGGCGAAATCTCTGTTCTTAACAAGGCCTTCCCTCATGCAATATACCATAATCCGGGACGAGCTACTAGAGGCTGCTAAAGAGGTATTTGCAAATGTAGAATCTGGCGCTTTACGGGTTCGTGTTAATCATACATACCCTTTATCTGAAGCTGCACAAGCACACACTGACCTTGAGAGCCGAAAAACAACTGGGTCAGTTGTGCTTCTACCTTAAAAATAGTCTTTGGAAATAGGTTTCAAGTTGGTTTATGCTCAGATGATAGGGAAAACCATTTCTCTTTGTACGGTTTTGGTTTTTCTAATGACTTTGTGAAATAAAAAGGCTATGGGACTTTGCTTTCAATAAAATTATATGCAAATTTGACTATTGAATTTTGTGGTAGCCCATATGCTTTTGCAAACTCTCTCTTTATTATTATTATTTCTTTTAAGGTTGAAATTATATTTTAGTCCTATACTTTTGGCTTTGGTTAATTTTGGTTCATATACTCTCAAAATGTTCATTTTGGTTTCCATACTCTCAAGTTTGGTTAGCTTTGCTCTCTATACTTTCAAAACATTCATCTTGGTCTTTGAGCTTTGATTTATTTTGGTCTTTTAACTTTCCACAATTGACTATTTTCATTCTTTAAAAATGAACCCGAAGGGACCGAAATGAATCAAAGTTAAAAATATAAGGATCAAAATAAACATTTTCAAAGTACAGAAACCAAAATAAATAAAAGTATAGAGACCAAAATGAACTAAAGTTCAAAATATAGAGACAAAGTAATATTTAAAGCTCTTTATTTTTACTTATTAAGTACACTTTTGCAACCTTCTTCGGAGAATATGTTCATTGAACTATAGCTAACTTGTCCTATTTTTAATGCAATCATTGATGTGAGGACGTGACTGGGAATTTGTTGCATGGTATTGTTAAACGTATCTTTATGTTTCTATCTCTAGAATTCTATTACATAATTTAGGGTGTGTATTAAATACATTTTTAATTGTTTAATTTAAAAAAATAAGTCAATTTGAAAAAATACAAGTGTTTGGTGACTGCCCAAAATAAAAAGTTCTTATAAAAAATATTTTAAATGAAAATGCATTTTTAAAAAATATTTATTTTTAAATTAATTCAAACCAACTTCTAATCTTTCATTGTATTTGTTGGAAAAATGTCAGAGAGAAGAACAAACATCCAATACTTGTGTCCAAGAATTCAAATCAAATAAAGGTATGTTTTTCCTTTTTTGATACAAAGCAAATAATGGTCTCATCCTTTTTGGCGTTTTGTTTTTTTTCTTGTTACCATGTTGTCATATTTATTAAAATATTTTAATTCATCATTTTTCTTTAAAAAAACAAATTATTAAAAATTACTTTTTATGCCTCGTATAACTATTTTGTTTTTATTTTTTATTTTCAAAAAAAAGCTTATAAACATTATTTTCACCTACAAACTTGTTTGTTTTGTCATCCAATTTTTACTAATGTTTTTCAAAACTAACCCAAAGTTTGAAAACTATATAAAAAATGTAATTTTGAAAACAAAACTCTATTTTTGTCTTTAAAATTTAACTAAAATGTAAGTGTTTTTTAAAACACATGTAAAAGTCATACAATGAAATTTATGAGAAAACAAGTATAACTTTCAAAAACAAAAAACTAAAGCCAATATTTTTATCAAACAAAACTTTAGTTTTCAAAAATAGAATTTGACTAACAATTCAAATAATCATCATAGGTTGGCTTAGTGGTAGTGAGAATATCTTAAAAAAGCCAAAGTATCAGGAAATCAACTACTGAAAATATTTACAAATAATAGCCAAATATCACATTCTATCTGTGATAGAATCCAATAATACTACATTTATAAATATTTTAGTTCTTTTTACTATATTTAAAAAGTACAAAATTTAACATATAATAATTAAATTATTTTTTATGTGTAACGAACGATGCATCGAATTAGCACTTAATTATTGTCCAAAACATATCTAGTCGTGAGTAAATCATAAAATAAAATCCAATTTGTCAACGTTTAAATTATTGTTGCATTTTTAATTTGGAATATTTTGGAGAGATCCGTGACCATGACCACCCACTTCTGATCTCTTTCTCTCTCCGTCCCTCTCGTTTTTCGTGCAACACCCGCAGCCCCCATTTCACCGTGCTTTCTTCAAGCCGCCGCCCCTGCCGTTCTTCTCCGCCGACTTCTCCTTCTCCAGCGGCGCCACGCGCGGATAGCTTCGAGATCGCGCCCACGCTGCATTCTTCTTTTCTCCGGCACATTGCCCTTCAACTAGGGTCAAGGGCGGCGGTGCTACACGAGCTCACGACAGTGACGACAGAAACCGACGGCTTTCACCCCTGAATTGCGGCGGCGAGACCGAACTTATTCGATCACCAACCAGACTACAGTTGATGCTGTTTGGCGTCTTTTAGTAGTTTCAGAGTAGTTCCGTACCTATTCGAATACCTTCGAGCAGCAATCCAAGTCAATTTTGGTAAGATTTCGATAGTAAAGTTATGTTTAAACCCTTTCAATCTCGATTGAAGTATGTTAGATCATTCTTTCACTTTTGAAAAGTCTCTCTTTGCATTTTTGGACCATTTGTTAGGCCAAGAGATACTGTAGAACAATACATTTTTTGTTTCTATCTTGTAATGGCTATAAAATTCACAGTTCTGAGCACATTATTGATTTCGGTGTAGGTTTTGTCAATAATATTGGATGAATGGTCTAATGATGAGATTGACGCAATGATAGAGATTGGAGGAAATGGTTTAGCCAATGCAATTATATGAGGCTTTTATCTCGGTTGGATATACAAAGCCTGGACTAAGTGCTAGCCACGACGAATGTTCAAAATTCATTTGGTAAGATTCTGACTGGCAAGCCTTTGTAAGTAATAATGGAAGCTCCTCTATTAGATGAGACGGTGGAGGGCGCAGTTGATTACAATGGCCAACCAGTCTGCAGATCCAAGTCCGGCGGTTGGAGATCCGCCTCCCTCATCATAGGTAAATCATCATTATCCTCTTCTCTTTCTTCTCTTTCCCTATCCAATTTTTGTATTCTCTCCATCGTGATCAGGAGTGGAGGTTGCCGAGAGATTTGCCTACTATGGAGTTTCCTCCAACTTGATTACCTTCTTGACGGACCAGCTCCAGCAGTCAACGGCCACGGCAGCTAAGAATGTCAATGCCTGGTCCGGTACCGCCTCCTTGCTACCTTTACTCGGCGCCTTTCTGGCTGATTCTTTCCTTGGACGATACCGTACTATTGTTCTTTCCTCTGCCCTCTACATTCTGGTTCCTCCACTACTTTATTCTCTTCTTTTGTTTGCTTTTCTTTTTCCATTCCCAACTCTAGAATTTTACAAGATTATGCAAGTTATTGGCTAGCGCCGTTCTTACTTGAACATGATCATTTATAAGTTGTATAACAACTGTGTCCTTGAGTTCTAATTCAGGATTATTTTAATTCATATAAAGCTTTTGTTCTTTCACATAATGTTTAATAGTCGAAACAATTGGAAATTTCAAAATAGTTTTCCCTGGCTTCCATATTCTTTATAAATTGAGAAAGTTTTTTCATGTGTTCCAAGACCATGCATATGGTTACCAAGTGTAACTTTTTTCTTTTTTGTTTTGTTGTTTCTGGAATATAGGGCCTTGGGTTGTTGACTGTGTCTGCAACATTACCTTCTCCCAGCATTTCTGCTTGCCAACAGACTGGAAAATCCCTACCATGTTCCCCCAATCTTGTCCAAGTAATTTTGTTTTTCTTCTCCTTATATCTTGTGGCATTTGCTCAAGGGGGACACAAGCCTTGCGTCCAAGCTTTTGGAGCCGACCAATTTGATGGACAACATCCAGAAGAGAGCAAATCTAAAAGCTCTTTCTTCAATTGGTGGTATTTCGGTATCTCTTTGGCCACTTTTGCAACTGTTACTATCTTGAACTATGTGCAAGATAACCTCAGCTGGAGTCTTGGGTTTGGAATTCCTTGTATTGCTATGGTTCTTGCACTTGTAGTCTTCTTGCTTGGAACTAGGACGTACAGGTTCAGTAACAGAGGAGATGAGGAAAACCCATTTGTAAGAATTGGACGGGTGTTTATCACTGCAGTAAGAAATTGGCGAGTAAGTTCTTCAGAAATAGCTCGTGAAGAGGAAGTCCATGGCCTTTTGCTGCACCATAACTCTAAACAGCTGAGGTAAATCAGAGTTCTAAAAGAAGGGATATAATATGTAATTGCCTTAAAAACCATTTTAATTTGTATGTAATCCATTTTCTGTACTGGATTCTATAATTTGGTAGGTTTCTCGACAAAGCTTTGATTGTACCTAATATTTCAAAGGAAGATGGTTGTGTATGTAGCATCAGTGAAGTTGAGGAAGCAAAAGCAGTACTGAGGCTTGTTCCAATTTGGGTGACATGCTTAGCATATGCTGTTGTATTCTCTCAGTCATCAACTTTCTTTACAAAACAAGGAGTGACAATGGACAGATCAATATTTCCTGGATTTGAAGTACCAGCTGCTTCACTTCAATCTTTTATCAGTGTGTCCATCGTCATTTCCCTCCTGATATATGATCGCTTACTCATTCCGATAGCAAGAAATTTCACTGGGAAACCTTCAGGAATTACAATGCTACAAAGAATTGGATTTGGGATGCTCTTATCTGTTATTTCCATGTTCATTGCTGCATTAGTTGAGATAAAAAGGCTCGAAACAGCTAAAGAATATGGCTTGGTTGATCTGCCGAAGGCGACCATTCCTTTGAGTATATGGTGGCTGGTTCCTCAATATGTACTATTTGGAGTTGCTGATACTTTCACCATGGTTGGCTTGCAGGAGTTTTTCTATGACCAGGTTCCGAGCGGATTAAGAAGCATTGGTCTCTCCCTGTACTTGAGTATTTTTGGCATTGGCAACTTTTTAAGCAGCTTTCTCATCTCTGCCATTGAAAGTTTAACCAGTGGGGATTGCAAACAAAGCTGGTTTAACAATAATCTCAACAAAGCTCATCTTGATTACTTCTACTGGGTGCTTGTTGCGCTTAGTGCTATGGGGTTGGCTGCTTTCCTGTGTTCTGCAAGAACTTACATCTATAACAAGGGGAACGCCACGTGAGTATAATTTCTTAGGAAGCATTATTATTCATTAAATCTATGGAATTAGAAATGCATCTTTATGTACTTAAATTCAACAGTTCGAAACTTCATTTTTGGGGAATCCTATTCTTAGAGTTGTCTTGATATTTACTTGTTTATAACCGTTCCCATGCTTTGTTGGAACAAGAAATTACATCCACGATAGCTTTGTTTGTTAAAATTATGGATGGGATTGGATTTGGATATGCATTGTGAAAACTTGATCTCATCACTTATCCAAACTCTCTATTAGAAAAAAAGAATTTGGTTCCTCAGTTTTCTCTATTGTTTTTGGGAAACGAATGGTTGGTGTTCGAATTAGCTTTTTGTATCTCTAGGTAACTCTGTGCCTGTTTTTCTTCATCTTTAATGGCTTCGGCAAAAGATCATGAAGGGTTGCTTGAGGACTGGAAAACACTAAGTTTGTGAATGAAGATGAAAATATGTTGATCTTGATCGTAAGGGACGTTGTGGATACTGCAAAAATGCTTTGGAGCAAGGATTGAAATATCGATATTGAGATTTAAATATTACGGATATATCGACTGATATTTTTGTAAGTCAAAGAATTTATTAAAATTGTTTAGATTAATAATTAAGTTGTTTTTTTAATCTCAAACTAAGTTATGAATATTGTTATTAGTATTTCTACTCATATTAGATTAATTAGATGATTTTTTTTTTTTTTAATGTTTTAAGAGCATCTATAATACAAAGATATCAAGAGATATTTAATATCGATGTGTGGACCCTTCGATAAAGCTTGGCAATTGGATAGGTATCTTGAGGCTAAATTTCTCACAAAGAATAATTTATTTTTTAAGATGAAACAAGTCCGTTTGCTTTAATTAAAAGAAATGAGATAAAATAAAAATGAGAATATCAAAAGAGTAGCTTTTTAAAAATTCATTGATCAAACATCTCATCTCAAAAGTATAATGAAGTTAGTTGAAAGGACATAAATCAAAATAATATTTAAAACTAAATAACATAATTGTCAATGATTGAATATATTACAACACTTTTTTCAAGTTTAAAGTTTGAATATTTAACTCAACTTTAACATAATTCCATTAGTTAAAATATGTTAGATACAAAATTTAAAATTGAGAAACCTTTTAGATGTTTTTTTAAAGTTCATGAACTAAGATACATATAAAAAGTTTAGGTGCTAAACTTGCCATTTAACTTGAAAATGATTTTTAATATTCATGCCGTGTTATCTATTTTTTAACTTATACTAATTGAGTTTTGAAAATTAAGCTATAACAAGTTAAATAACAATCCAACTAAAATCTTGTTCAACTGATTATATGATAGGTAAAAAATTAAAATAGATCAAAAGTTTAAATCTTCCAAACTCAACTTGTTGATTGTTGAACTAAAAAAATCTAAATACTAAAATTGGAATTCTTCAAAGGAGAGATATGTCCAAACAAAATGGACTAATTTCATAATCTAACCATTCAATAATTGAAGAAAGAACATGAAATAGTTAATTACACTTTTAATCCTTAAAATTTAGAATTTATGTCTAATTAGTCTCATTTCAAAATCAGATAAACTAATCCCAACACTCATTGCCTTGGGGTTAATGATTAACCGCTTCTATTAATCGACGGATTAAAATTGTGCCTTTTTTAAATGTTAAGAAGTTCAAGGACTAAAAAATAATTTAACAAAAGAAAAAGAAATCTTAATCCATATTTCAACTCCAAGCGATGAAGCCATCCAATGTTCTTGCGCGTTTAGTAGTTTCCCAAAATATGATTTTTTTATATTTGGATTTTAACATTTTTTCTCCAAAATTTGTGAACATTTTCTAACACGTGTTGAGCCGTTTCTTCAAACCTTTCAAAGACCCATTGACATCCTCTGATTCACAGCTGAAAAAAGAAGTTCGCCTTATGACTTTTGCTTACTAAAATGGATGATCAACCAACCACCAGCCCATTTGTGGGTTTCAGAATCTGCGCCATTTGAAGTCCATCCCATTTCTCTAATGGAGCGGGAACAAAGCTGCTCCGCCATCGGAGGTGAATCTCACCCAAATCATCCCCAAACGTTGATTCTGAAATCGATTTTCTTCTTGGATGGCTTCGGCGAGGTTCTCCTCACTTCCAATTCAGATGGCTTGTTTTGGGAATCCGTTAACTCCCCAGAATTTGTAATTTCTTCTTCTCTATGTTGGTATATCCAAATTTGAATTTGGCCCACATTCTTGAATTCTTCCTTTTTTTTTTTTTTTTTTAAATCCTCGTTTTTTTTTTCTTTTTTTTTTTTTTTTTTAAATCCTCGTTTTTTTTTTCTTTTTTTTTTTTTTTTTTAAATCCTCGTTCATCTTTTCATCTTTGCTTCATCTGGGTCATTGGTTTCTCTTATTGGGTGAAAATTATGCTAACGTTCGCATCTTTTCTATTTTCATTTCATGTACCGGGAACAATGTATCTTCATATTTGCATATTGGTATGATATTATGATGTTTCGTTTTGTCTTTCACCCAAAATGCCTCTACCATTGAAGATATTGCCCTTTACTTATCCTTCTCTAGCTAATGTATCTTCATATTTGCATAATGGTATGATATTATCAACTTTGAGCTGTTTTTGTATCTTTCTCCCAAAATGCCTCTGCCATTGAAGATATTGCCTTTCACTTATCTAGCTGACGTGGGACTTTTCTTTTTGTTTCGGTGCATGTTTAAATGTTTATCAAAGATAGAGATTGGCTTTTATAGCTTCTATGGCTATTTTATTCTTCTATCTTTTTTCATTGAAATATGGAAAGTGGTGTTCAATCTGCAAATAATTAGTGGTAAAGCACCAATTATCATCTCAAAGGTCGATGATTTGATTTCTAGTCTTGCAATTGTTGAACTCAAAATATGGAAAGTGGTTTGTTCAATATGGTTTATGATGGAATGATTGTGATTTTCTTACAACTGACATATATGCAAATGACAAGTATAATATCTACTTAAGATCAGTTTATACAATTCAATTGGATAGGATGGCTCAGATTGCTTGGGCATTAAGCTTGTTCCTGAAGCTCCAGCAGAGGTCAAGTTTTCTGATGTATATGCTGTTGAATTTGACAACTTTGGAGTGATTCGAAAATCTAAACTTGCAGTTGCTTCAAGCTGTATCTTATGTGATGAATTCGAGGTTCTTCATTGCTCATTTTTTTATTATTTCTTCTTGTCCGTTGATTTTTGAATGTGTTAATACCTTATGCTTACTGTTATTTGCCACTGAAACAGATGTATAGATTTACAGTGCATAGTTTCCAAAGATCAAAATCTCAGCCTACTCAGTGGGTGCTGACTACGTTTACATTCGGTCATGAGGACCAACAAACATGTCAGATGTGGGTAAATCAGATTGATGCATCTTTGCTCCTTCAAGTTGGGAGACCAAAGAATCTTCTTGTAAGTTGTGGTAACCATAGACCCATTTCCATTTTGTTGTAATGGGGTATTGACTGCACACAAATTTTTTAGCTTCTTGTTACTTTTACCAAGAAAATGAGAAGTTAGATACAGGACATTGTCACATCCTGCTTCAATTGGATGGGATGACAGTTTCTCATCTTCGATCTGTAAAATTAAGATTTTGATCCAATCACTTATCTTTTCCTATTGATTAGTTAATATAAGTGACATTGTATTGTTTTTTGATACTTTTTAAGCTCTTTTTGACGGACTAGGTTTTTGTTAATCCAAGGAGTGGGAAAGGGATAGGAAGCAGAACCTGGGAAGCAGTGGCTCCCATATTTTTACGGGCTAAAATAAACACAAAGGTATGTATGGTTACCAAATACACGCATCAAGCACAATTTGATCGTTTTTTACCATTTCCTGATGGTTTAAAAAAATGCCCGATTTCAGATGATTGTGACCGAAAGGGCAAATCATGCATTTGATGTAATGGCATCTACTGCAGACAAGGACCTTAAAATGTATGATGGTATTGTTGCTGTTGTAAGTAAGAGATCTCTGCATTTTTACTTTTTACCTCCAAGATGGATAAATATCAGGTCAAGCTATATTATTGTGGACCAATTAGTCAATCATAAGTATTGTTCATTTTCAACCCTCCATTTCTCCTATAAAGATGGGATTGCCCCAGAAGCTTTTCTTTAATAAGCAATTGCCCAATAAAAAACATTGCGTCTTTTCAAATCCAACGTCTAATTCGAGCAATTAGTTTTGTTCGGGAACATGATACTGCTCATTTTTCTATTTTTGAGGGATAGATCATTAGATAATGTGAACCTATAAGCTTGCCTGTTGGTGCTCCAACTTGGTTGTCAGAAATTGTAGCTAAATATCTGATATTTAATTATTCTTATTTTGCGTTAATTTTTTATATTTCAGTTTTACCTAAATAACTGATACCGAAAGATTTTGCAAGTTCCTGCTCTTTCTCTTTGTCTGTGCCTCTATCTTATTTATGCTGTTTGTCCCCAGGGTGGAGATGGTTTCTTCAATGAGATCCTCAATGGTTTTCTTTTGTCGAGGCATTTGGCACATTACCCACCGAGACCTTCGGATATCATAGACTTCGTGCAGGCTGAAGGTAACTATCCTAATGAAGCGATAACTGAAAATGTCAATGGAAGTGAAGATCAGGCACCACTCCTGTCAAGTGCTAAATATGGTGGATTAGAACCCTCAACTTCTCGTATGTACTTTGGAAAACATTTCTTTTCAAATGAAAATCATAGGGCCCATTTGATAATGTTTTTGTTTTTAGTTTTGTTTTTAGAATTTATGCTTATTTACTAACCTTTATAAAACTGTTTTTGAAATCATAGCTAAATCTTAAAAAAAAGGAAAGAAAAAATGAAAAATACCTTTCACTTTTAATTAACCTGTTTATGGTTTATTTAAATTTGGCTAAGGTTTCAAAAGAATTATGAAAAGTGAAAAACTAAGCAAGGAAAATATGGGTATAGATAGTTTTTATAAGCTTAATTTTTAAGAACAAGAAACTAAAAACAAAATCATTGCCAAATGAGGCCTTAATTATCTGGTTTGTTGGTTATAGGTAGTTCACTGATGTGTCATTGGATATATCTAAAGTTCAGGGAGTAAAGATTGTTCTTGGGACACAGGTTAGAATATTTCACACTGTTAGAGGTGAAGCCAATGAATTATAATGGCAATATTCAATCCTCACCTGTCCCCTGGTTCTTTGCTCCTCAACTGATGTCACTCAGTTGTAACACTTTTCAATCTTCTTAGCAGGGAACTCAACAGATCATGATTCTGAATTTTCAGCATTTGATACATGGTTTAGATTCGGAATCATTCCTGCGGGTTCAACAGACGCTATTGTGATGTGGTACCTTTTCTTATCTTGCAACTCATGTCTAGATCTACTTGTATGTAATTGTCCAATATCAAGCTCCAGCTTGAAAATTTTTGAATATTGGAGGAGTTAGATTAATCTACAATTTGTTAGGTATCTAATCCACCTGCACTCAGTAAAACCCAACAAAGGATAGAGAAAAATAGGAAAGGCGATCCTTGTTTCGATGATATATTCAAATATGAATTCCACCACAAGTTCACAATGAGACCAAAGTTGCTAAGCCAAAATAACAAAAAGAAACAACAATGGGAAATAGAAGAGACAGAAACAGTCACGAAACACTCCAGCACTTTTGAGAGAGCTGGAAATCCTCTTCTATCTTTCAGCCTTCAGCTAAATTCCTCTCTGCCTCACCCTGAAACCCAAAACCCTTCATAAACCCTCCAAGTGGTTCTCACATGCAACAAAACCCTTTTTGTCATCTGATTACCTGTTTGTTCCCTGTGCATTTCCTTTATTACCCCTTAGAGCATATGTGTACAGGATCAAGGGTCTCACAATACCCCTTGTTTCGAGATTCACCTTGTCCTGAAGGTGAAGGTAAGGTAAATGCTTCTTCATAAAGTCACCAAGTAGCTTCACTAGCAGGTTGATCCATCCATTTTACTAAGCATTCATTCATTGCTAGCTGCACGTTCCATCTTACCCCCAAAATAGATTTTGGCTTCACTTTTAGTTCGAAATTTTTAGAAAGGTTGGGGGGATGCTGTTGGACTAAATATTTACTTCCCACCAATTTCTTCAACTGGGACACATGAAAAACATGGTTGATTGAGGTGTCTGAAGGTAACTCCATCCAGTGTGCCACTTCCCCAATGTTTTCAGATATCTTGTATGCCCATAAAACTTGGGAGATAACTTTTCACATCTCTTCTTAGCTAACAAATGTTGTCGGTAAGGCCTAAGCTTCAAAAGCACTTTATCTCTCACCTCTAAGACCAACTCCCTTCGATTTTGATCTGCCATTTTCTTCATCCTATTTTGAGTAATCATGAAATGCTCCTTAAGAGCTACTAAGGCTTCATCCCTAGCCATTAACTGTTGTCAACTGCATTGTTAGATTTTTTCCTTTCCCCTAGGAAAGCAAAAGAGGTGGTTTTCGGCCGTAGACAATGTTGAAAGGGGTGGTGTTAATAGAGAAGTGGAAGGTGGCATTATACCAGTATTCAACCCAAGGGATCCATGTGCTCCATTATTTAGGTTGCTTGTTGCAAAAACAATGCTAGTATGTTTCTAAGCACTGGTTCACTTGCTCCATTTGTCCATCAGTTTGAGGATGAAAAGTCGTGCTTCTTTTCAATATTGAGCGTTGAATAAAAACAACTCAGTCCAAAAAACGCTCAGAAATATTTTGTCTCAATCTGACATGATCGACGTAGGTACCCTGTGTAACCTCCTTAATGAAGGACTCTGCCACTTGTTTAGCTGAATAGGGATGACAGGGGGGAATAAAATGTGCATACTTATTGAGTCAATCAACTACCACCATTATCGAATCACTTCCCAATGATTTAGGCAAACCCTCCACAAAGTGCATAGAGATTCCTTCCCATATTTGATCAGGAAATTGGAAGAGGTTCGAGCAACCCTGCTGGAAACAACTCTGTTTTACTTATTTGGCAAATCAGACAGCTCTCCACATAAGCTTGGACATCAGATTTCATTCCTTTCCAATACAACTCACCAGTGATCCTTTTGAATGTTCTCAAGAACCCCGAGTGCCCTCCCAAAACTAAATCATGGAAAGTGTGCAGCAAAGCAGGGATGAAGGAACATGACTTAGATAAGACTAACCTGTCCTTGCAAACAATTTTCCTTGGTGTACCCCTTTGGGATCTATCTCCAGTTGAGCAATATTATGTTGTAGCTGCCAATCGGTGTTAATAACAAAATAAATATGAAAGACCTATCTCTGAAACATAGAATGAAGGGGACGACCAGTTGTGTTGGCAAAGCCAACTTCTTGGGTTTCGGGCGGAGAAGAGCGGACCCCTTACTCACCCCTCTTCAACATCTATAAAAAAGCCTTTCCCCTTTCCTTTGCTTTTCATTTTGAAACAGCTCGTGTCAAGACTTTTGTATGGTGTTCTGTTTCTCATCCCTTTCGTAGTTTACATGATATATGTTTTATTTGGGATGCTTTTATCATTCCTTTATAATTTTGATTTATTGTTCTATCTTTTCTCTCATTTCAAAAGTTTGTATCTTTTGAGAATCAGTCTATTTTCATTTTTTCAACAAAAAGTTCCATTTCTTGTTAATAAAAAATAGAAGAAGAAGGAAAGACCTAGGGTTTTGGGTTCCAATTTGTCAATAAAAAGTTTTGTTTCTTGTTAAATAATATTCTGGTCACTAAAGATCTCTCTATGAACCTGATGCCCCATTTCCTTTGCATGGTATTGAGGCACCACCTTCTGGTTTGTGTTCATGAATGTTTCTAGATGCCTTTTTTTCTTTTCTTTTTGAGTTGACTCAAAGGAGACTGCAAAAATGTGATGGAACTCATACAAATAAATCGGGAGATTTAATTTATTCATGATAAAAGTATTACAACTTGTGGTATAAATTTTACTTACTGTTATCTACTGGAGCCAATTGCATTCATCATTGATCATCTTTTGGATCAGTTTTGAGGCTGTCCTATCCTTGCAGTTCTACTGGATGTCGAGATCCTACTACATCAACCCTGCAAATTGTCTTGGGTAAAAGAGTCCACCTTGATATAGCTCAAGTAGTTAGGTGGAAAAAGACTCCAACATCAAAGTTTGATCCTTATGTACGCTATGCGGCTTCTTTTGCTGGGTACTTACTCCTTTTCGTTGTGTTATACTTCAAATAGGATGATAATTAAGCTTTTATTGAAATAGTTTTTCTTTTTTGTAACTCTATCCACTCTTTACTTCTGGTTTGTTATTTTCCAGGAAGTTGATTTGTTGTGTGCATGGACTAGCTTTGTGTAGGAAGTTAGTTGCAAGTTGCAACCATAACGGCTTTAAAAAACATATTTTCTTCTTTCAAGAACAATAAACTAGCTATAAGTTTGCTGTTTATTGATTCAAATGAAGCATATGTACGTATGGCTTATTTTAGTTGCAGTAGTAAATCTCCAAATGGAAACTTGAGTTGCCATGCAATACATTCTGAAAGAAAATCATGGTCTATCAAAGGCCTTGTGCATAATTCATGCACATGTAGTAGGAGTTCTCTTTTCGTTCTAGTTTTTCTCTCTAAGAAAGTTATTTAGGTTCAACTTCTAACCAATATTTGGAAATAGTTAGTATTCTGATTGGTGGGGAAGACACTGTCATACCTCTTGCTTTCTATGCTACAATTTATTTTATGAAAAGTTTTTCTCTACTTTATCCCTATTAAGAATCAACGTGCAGTTCTGAACTATTAAAGCATTAATTTGGTTGCTTGGTGACACGACTTCCTTGATAAACACAATCTTTCAGCTGCTGCTGCTTGGCATACTTTGTTGAACTTTTGGATGTCTCCCCCTAAATTTCTGCATTTTTTTTTTTTAAATTTTCAGATATGGATTTTATGGAGATGTCATTACAGAAAGTGAAAAATTACGCTGGATGGGGCCTAGACGTTATGATTATGCTGGCACAAGAGTGTTCTTGAGGCATAGGTATCTCCAGTCAGATTTACCTGAAAAAACATCCCGAAGTTCTTTTGAACTCGGTTTTAAATCATTAAACAACTATTGAACTTATGCCTTCTGCATTTCATACTGAATAAACTCGTGGCTTCTTTTCTTAGTTGATGCATCATGGAAACTTTCTTGTTGAGGGTATACGTATGCCTCATATAATTTAATGTTATGCTGATTAGTTTACATGTTCTCATTTATTATAAAATTTTACTTTTGCACAGTTCATACGAAGCAGAGATAGCCTATGTAGATATAAAGTCGGAAGACACCAATACAAATGGGAAAAGAGTGCTCTGTCGTCACAATTGCAGTATTTGTAACACAAAGCCAAACTTACAGCATTCTCGCACTGGCTCGCATTCACGTCAGGATGAAACGAGATGGTTGAAATCTAAGGGACGTTTCCTAAGTATTGGTGCTGCTGTAATCTCTTGTCGTAATGAAAAAGCACCAGACGGCTTGGTGGCTGATGCTCACCTTTCAGATGGCTTCCTGCATCTGATATTGATCAGAGACTGCCACCACGCTCTCTATCTTTGGTAAAACAATCTCTGTCCATCTTGTCGTTTGAGCTTTGTTCGCCGCATTTATCAGTCTCCATCGGATTTGTCAAGTTCTTTACTTCTGTCTTTTGTTTGGAGATTTTTCCATTCTTCTGAAAGCCTTTAGTTTGTTTTTAATGGATATGAATAGGCACCTTACCCAGTTGGCCAGAAAAGGTGGAAATCCAATGGATTTCAAGTTTGTGGAACATCACAAGGTATGTTTAGTGCAGTATCCTCTTTTTCAACTGTGGTTAAATAACAAACGTAGTTCAAACTACTTTGATGGCAGTATCTTTTTAACTTTGAATTATAATTTATGTAGTTTTTGCTACTAATGTTAATAACTAGATAATGTCCTAACATGTTTATTAGATAAATATTGTCTGGTTTATCTCAATGTGTCAACAAATACGAAAATGAAACTAAGATTCGATATACTACTAAAAAAAACAAGGATGTATTATATTTGTCACTTTATTTTCTCCATGTGTTCATAGCTTTCTACTTAGTCCAATGTTTGTTCGTTAGGCATGTCACGTCATCATTTGATTAATTTGATTAGTAGTAGGAGATTACATATCATAAGTTTAGAAATATATTGAAACTTTTTAAAGTTTACGGACAAAGTAAGCATATGTTTAGGAGCGATTTTGAAACAGTTAACATCACTTTTGTCATAATTCAAATTCACTAAACACATCTTTATTTACTAAAAAACGGTTTTAGGGTTTGATTTTACACTTTTACATGTGATATTCATACGCAAAATCATTTTGAATTTTTAAAACCATGTTTGAAATACTTTTGAAACATGACAAAATTCAAAATCATTCCCAAACATGCCCTCAATGCATCTCTAATTTCTGCTGCATTGTTTACAGACTACAGCTTTTACATTCACTTCATTTGGTGATCAAAGCGTTTGGAATTTGGATGGGGAAATGTTTGAAGCACACCAGCTTTCAGCACAAGTATTTCGTGGCCTTATTAGCTTATTTGCTTTTGGCCCTGAAGTTTGAATGAAGTATTCATATATAAATAGGCTTCCTTCTAAATATTTATTCTAATCCTTTCAAGTTTAGAAAATGAAAAGGATGGTTCGATTTACCGTCGGGGTTGAATGAAATGTACGATTGTTTCAGAATCAGAAAGGATGTAACTATTTGAATGTATAATCTATATTATTCAAAGCCTTTGATAACATTTTTGCTTTTGTTTAAAAAATTATGCTTATTTGATAACATTCTTGTTCGTTTTATAGTCTACACTCTTTAAAAATTTGGAACAAAGTAGTTACCAAACGACGATTGTTTTTAAACTAGGGGTGAATGTTAAAACCAACCAAATCGAAATAATTGACAAAACTGTACTGTACGAAACCAAAAATTTAGTTTTAATATAGTATCATAGACCGTAAAGCCCAAATAGATATTCAGTCCAATAAAAAGAAATTTGACTATTCCATTCCTATTGATATTTTGAACCATGATTATGTTGGTACAAGCAATTATATTTGTTCAATATTAAAGGAACCATGGAATTATCTAGAACCAAATTCCAAAATAATTTTCTAAAAAATAGTTGACTTTTACTTTAGATTCTATTTTGATTTTCAACTTGCTTATGATAATTTGTTCCTAAACCTTTTAAGTATCTTATTTTAATCTCTTTTAACTTCCACATGTTTTATTTTAATTCTTAACCTTACATTAAAAAAATAAAACCAACTTTCTAACCATAATTTTAATAGAAGTATCATTAAATTACAAAATTTGTCCCATATATTTGAGATTGACCCAACATTTAGATATTGTCATTATGATTTTAAAAGTTTCAATTTAGTCTCAATAGTTTGTATTTAATTTATCCTAGCCTAAACATACAATATAAAAATAAGGGACTAATAATTTCAATTCATATACTAATCATAAAGTTATTTTTTAACTTATTTTTTAAAAAATTTGAAAGTATTAATAACATTTTTAAAAGTTTAAGAGTATTTTTCAAACAAAATACCAAATTTAAGGATATTTTTTTATATATATAATTTAACATATTTATTAACCATTCAGGAATTTAGGGGTTTTGAAAATGGCTAAGAGTTGGAATTTTTTATTATTTTATTATCTATTATTTTTTTATTTTTTTTATCATGACATGCTTTCCCCAAGTCTATCAAGTTACCATATTATATTCATAGAGTTTGAAGAAAAGATACAATATTTAATCTTTAGTTTTCATTTTTAATTTATAATATATTTTTGAAGTATATAATTTCATATCATATAATAAACTTCATTTTTTGCACCAGTATGATATTCGTTAGATAGAGACATTTTGAAATAAATACATTTGTTTTCTACAAGTTTTTTGTTTCTTTTTTTTTTTTATAAATTGTTTATGCAAAGGCATTATTCAACTTCCAAATTGACATAATAAGGTGATTATTAGTTTGAAGTTTGAGATGTGGGATAACCATTGAATTCTCATAAATATTTTACCTCTAAACTGTTTTCTATTCTTAAAATATCAACAATTATAAGTGCGGAGAAGAATCATTAACATTTGTGATGTTAATAGATTGAGAAATTGTTAAATTTACATTGTAAACTTTGAAAGTTCTCCATATGTACATATCGTTAAATTTATATGGTAAAATTTGAAAGTTCTTTATTACCTTTTATTGAGATTTGAATTTTGTCCGCGATGACACTGTGGGCCTCTCGTGGACTTGACTTTCGGTCTGCTTCTCCTTAGTCTGGTCTTAAGTTATTTCAAATTAACCTACGTAAAAGATTCTTGCACCAGTGTGATGTCGAGTCTGCCACACTTCGATGTCTAAATTAGTATAGAGAGTGTATCGTTTAACTAAATATACAAGAAATAAGGTCGGGCTCTTATTTGAAGATTACTTACTCTTTCCTTAGGGAGTTTTTGAATGGAGCAATTTATAGGTCCTTCCTTTGACATTTGCCTCTAGTTAGTGTAATGCCGACAATGTCATGGTGGTTATGGGACTCAAAGTCGTCTTTCTTCTGACACACTGATGGTGTCGGTCTCGAGATTGCAGGGCACCAACATTGAGCTCATCTGGTTGGCTTAAAGCATTGGGTTTGGCTCAATTATTCCTTGAACTCATCTGATCCCCCCAAAACCCAATGCTCTGATTTTTTCCTTTTGGGGTGCATGTTTCCCCATATGATCACCCCAAAACCCAATGCTCTGACTTTTTCCTTTTGGGGTGCATGTTTCCCCATATTGCGTAATAGCACCTTAAATGAACTATCTTAGTCTCCCTAATGTCGCTCATTTAGAATGATTAATGAGTTTAAATGTTTGTATTTATAAGAACTTGAGCATTACATGCATTCTAGAGCGTTATGGGCAATTCAAGGTTAATTTGGAGGTATTAGAAGCTTAAAAGAGCATTTTAGGCTTCAAATGAGATCAAATGACAAAAATACACCTCCTAAGGTCTAGCGCAATGATGTTGTCGTAGGACCGCAGTGCACGCGGCACTGTGAAAACTTTTCCAACCCATTGAGATGTGGGAACATCGATTTAGAGGTTTGTGCATTTGTTTAAGGATTTAGTGAGATTTTGATGGAATTTTTATGGATTTCTCTAATTTCTTATTTTCTACACCTTGCCTAAATCCATGTGCAATGTGTGCTCGATTATGTGATAGATTAGTCATCTAAAAACATAGGTTGTGCATGTATGTATATATGCTAGGTTTCGTAACGAAATCATTCTTAATTTGAGTAGTAAATAGGTTGAGTTATAGTTATGATTCGATCTCTAGCATTACTAAAGTCCCCAACAACGAATGATTACAAAACCTAAGGAATATAAATTTAATGTTCTAATCAATTCAATAGCTTAATGTGATTAAATAGTAATATTGACTATTTAGTTTATTTATTATTATTATTGAGATCAATTATTTAGTTAATTTAGAAATTGACATTATGTTACAAGTTGATTTTCTATCAAAGGAGTCTGACCAACATTTCTAGATCAATCGATGAATTAATCCATAAATAGCCAAATAGTCTCCTAACGTCTATTTGTATAGATATGGTATAGGGGGCCCATGACAAAGTAATCGTGTACTAACTTTTCTGCATTTTAGTTATCCTGACAAACCAAACCCCTCTCCCCCTCCCCCTCTACTACTTTCCTTAGACAAATTTACTTTAAAGAGATTCTAACTTAGGTTTAATGTGGTTCAATTCAGTCTTACTACTAAAACATCTAGTAGTGGAAGTTCGGTATAAATTTCATCTGATGGGCCGGAGAAAGGATTCCACACCCTCCCTTTGGTTGTCCGTCACTGCTTCTCAGTTTTCTTTGGGCTTAAACCCACCCATAAACTTTAGGTCTTGCCTGATGCAACCTCCAATACCTTCTTTATTTAAAAGGTATTATCTTTCAAGCAGACTTACTTGTGTTGTGTGGTTTTTTATTGTGTATTTTGGGCTTCTGCCATCCCATCTTCAATTTGGCCCCTTATTGATGAGGACTTCATGTTTTAAAATTGGTGGTTGCTTAATTAAATGCCTTTTTTAAAAAAAAAAAGAAAAAAAAGAAAAAAAAAAGTTTGATCCCACTCTCATATTTATTGACCTAAACAATATTGAAATTAATGTGTGCATTCCCACCCTATTCTTTGATTTGGAGAATGAACACTTCTGTTTATAAAATTAAAAATTGAACTATCGGACCCCTCCACCATGAAATAATTAAATATTTTAGTAACTTTTTTTTTTTTTTTGAAATATTAGTATAGTATTAGTCTTTTAATTATTATTAGCAAAAATAAATATTTTCAGAACATTTAATAGTTTTATTAACAAAGAGTAAATGCGCGTGTGTACATACGTGTATATATTTATTTAATTAGTTTTAGAATGAGAATTATAAATTTAGCTCTAAACTTCGCTGGATGAAAATCATTTTATTTTTCTTAAAAAATTAAGTCTATTTTTCTCCCATTTTCTTATAATAGTTTGTATTTTTTTTCTACTACGAGAGTTGAATTCTTAACCAAATTTCAAAAACAAAAATAAAATTTTTAAAACCATATTTTTTAGTTTTCAAAATTTGGCTTGGTTTTTGAAAACATGAGTAAAAAGTAGATACAAAACATGAAATTTTAAGGTGGTAGGAGTGTTTTAAGGCCTAATTTTCAAAAATTAAAAACTAAAAACCAAATAATTACTAAAGGGAGTCTAAATTTTCAAGATTGTATCTTTTTTGTCTATAATAATGAAGTACCTAATAAATTCATGAACTTTTATTTATTTTTTTTCATCTAATAAGTGTTAACTTTAAATGTATCTATAAACTTTCAATCTAGTAAGACCATAATTCTAAATTTCATGCTCAATTCAATATACATCTTTAACTTATTCAACAATTTTAAAAGTTCATAAACATACTAAACAGAAAATCAAAAATTTAAGGTCTGATTAGACACAATATCTAAATTTATAGGGAAATTGAAATAGTTAGCTAAAAATTTAACTGCATTTGCAAATATATCAATGATTTTCTAAAATTGCAAATATAGCAACAAATTTAAACCTGATTCCCTATTTTTTTTTCTTAATTTTATTATTTTGCCCTCATTTATGTTTCAACAGATATATCTAATATACTTTATATATTCTGATATATCAATCAATTGATATACATTATATTTGGTATATCAATCAATTAATATACTTTATATAAAGAATATCATTTATATAATTGATATATCATGATTTTAAATTTGTTAGGATTGATGTTGATTTTCATTTGATTAGTTCAATTTTGATGTTGATGATATATATTAAATGCATTAATTTTGTCAAAAAAAAATATCAAATATAAATTATATTAGTTAATCTGTTTTATTTCAAATTTTTATATGATTTTCTCTCTGAACAAAGGACTGTGACTTCTTTCTTCTCTATCTATCTCGCAATTCAGATAAGATTCGGACCGCCAGCTCGTACTGCTCACACTCCTAGATCTTCACGGCCTCATTCTGATTTTTGTTTTCGTATCACGGATCTTGGTCTAAACCGACTGAATTTCCTCCGCAGTATTGGGTTTTGGCGGTATTTATCATGCACTTCTGGGACCCGAGACCCTTGTATGAGTTGAGAAAGCACTTTTTCTAAGGAAATTGCGTTTCCGTAGTGGTGATGCAGAAAGCTTCTTGCTAGATCACGATCATGGAAATGCAAGACACCATAATGGTATACAAGTTATATTTAATTTGATATATCAATTGTATAACAAATATTTCATATTTCGTACATTAATTGATTGGTATACTTGATTTAGAAAGAAAAAAAATATATATCAATGAAATTTTATTCATCTAAAGTATTGTACTAGTGTATTATTAGTATATAAATACTCAATCAAAATTCAAAATTTCAAGTATATCACTCGTGATTTAAAAATGCAATAGCACTTCTTGATTGATAAATGTGGTTTATGAATGATAAATTTGGTGTATTCATTGTATAACTTATATAGTTTATTTTTGGTATATTAGTCAATTGATATATTAAATATAAAGTATATTAGATGACTAATATACCAGATATAAAGTATATTAGATATATTACTGATATACATACTGATACAACAATAAGTGTAAATTTAGAATAATAAAAAACTGAAAATTCATTTTATGTTTTTTTTAATTATATTTGCAAATTTTGAAAAACTATTGCCAAATTTGTAAATTATTTTTTTTTCTATTCTTATAAGTACCCCAAATTTATATCTTAAAAGATAATTAATTTTAATTTTTAAAAATTATGAATATGTCATATGAAACAAATAATTGAAATTTGAAAAAATATACTTGATACAAATTTCACACTTAACAAATTTATTAGATATTTTTCAAATTTCGTCAATCAAATAGATTCAAATTTGAAATTTTAGTTACTAAACTGAACAACGATAAAATCTTTAGAAATTCGTCGTCATCATCAGAAGTAATAATACAAATATAAAAATTTAAAAACTTTATATTTAAATCACATAATAAATGGACATTTTATTGTTTTGATTGGAATACTGAATATTTTAATATTTAAAGTTAGACTTAGACTATAAAATCCCAGTTTTATTTTGATTGGTCTATAATCTATAGATTACAATTCCTAGGCCATTCATCTACATTATGTGGATGTTGACACTTTAGATATTTAAATTTAATTTACCCCACGCTATAGATATTAGGTTACGTTTACTCCTCAATAAACGTAATCAATTAATTCTAATATGAAAACTAGGGTCTATTAAAATATTAATAATATTATGTGAATGATGAATAACAAAAAAAGTCTATTATAATTGCAACAATTTTGATTACGAAGCAGTAAACATGACCTTTGTTGATGCAAAATTTACGGTGATGCAAAATTTAGAGTAGAGGAGAGACACATTACCCTTACATGTCATAAGCAATTGAATTTGTAATTTGGGGAGTAGAAAACCTCCAAAACAAAGAAAAATAATTTCAATGACGAGGTCAGCATTAGAATTATAGAATGGAGAAAAAACTAGAAGTTTAAGATAACACATATAGAGCCATAATCGCCCTCCTAGGGTTTTCCATCTTTTCAAGTTGCCCGAGCCTGATCACATTGGCTTGGGCCAACTTCTTCCCATATGCCCACTTTGGTCTTAGGTTGTAATTATCCTCAACCTAAATCATGCTATCTTCTAGACTTTATTCGACTTTATTACCCATGTTCTCACCAACTGTCCTTTATGTCCTTGATCCAAAATTACCCATAACAACTTTATTTCACAAACGATATATACTTTTCGCACATAATTCAATAGATAAAAATATCAATATCATTTTGAATACCAAAGTAAACATATTTCAACGATAATTGATACTACTTCTCATGAGATTGGAGTTCAATTTCAATCTTCGTATTTATTGCATAAAAAAATCTACATATATGTACCAACAGTAGAGTTCTTAACTCTACCATGATTGAATTGTAAAAAAATGAATTAAAAACCTTTATTAATTCCTTTTTATAGTTAAAATGTTATGTCCATTAGAACTTTCCATGTAGTTTCAGCCTTAACTACTTAACAACAACATTCCAACCCCACATATTTAATATATTAAAAGACATCTACTTAGCATTTTTCTCTAATTTATATTCATTTCAAGCATTTTTTTTTTCTAATTTATGTTTATTCTTGCACCATGATTTGATAAAACCTTTGTAAATCATCTCTAAACTAGATATTAAATTCTAATTTTCCCTAAACCATAAAAATCAAATTCTAAGTTTAAAACCATTGTAACTAAAGGGACTAAATTCGAAAATTAATGGCTTAAATTATAAGATTATAAATGATTTTGCTCTCCGGCAGTAAAAATTTGATTTTTCTTTTCCCAAAAGAAGAAAAAAAGAGGTTGGTAGTGTTTCACATGGTGATTTATCGTTCCTCTGCTGCACTACAGTTAAGAGAGTAGGCCATAACGCCAAATGAGGAGTTATTATAATAGAACATCTTGAAAAGTCTTACTTCATGTCTGCAAATGGGTTTAGGAATGAATGGAAGACCAAAAACAATTTGACCCATTTCCCCATTTCTTCCTTTTCCCGCACTGACACGATTCCCATTTTTTTCTTTCAGATTATCATTAGACTTTCAAACGTAGGTGTTCTTTTGAGGCACAGCGAACTTGGGCATCTCTAGGGGGAAATTCTGCCTGTGAAGGGTACTGTTTCATATTCTCTACCCAATTTTTGAATTTCCTTCTTGCTGAAGGGAACTTAACTGGGTGCTTTTTTGGGAATTTCAAGCAGCCGGGACTTTTTTTTTTTTCTGTTTGGTTTTGATTGATTAACTGGGAGTTTCTCATTTGTAGTTATTTTTGGTTGGATTTTATTGTAGTTTGATGTTTTAAGTCTGAGATAGTGTTTTATTTTTCCTCAACTTTCTGGTGTATGTTCAACTCAGAGGGCATTGGATAATGCTCTCTCTTTCTTTCTCTCAATTATATTGTATAAACCAACTTCCCTTCCCCAAAAGAATCTTCATCCTTCTTAAACAATAATTGTTCATGCATTTACATAGTTGTTTGGATGCTTTATTTGGGATGTTTTATTTTGAGTAACTGATGCTCTGCATCAGTTTCCTTTTATATGGCAGATTTTCTTACAGGTTTGATGTTTTTTTCTTCTTCTTCTTATATTCTGCCTTTTCTTCTTTATCAATTTCTCTATGTTCAAAGCAGTTTAGTTTGTTGTACATTGGAGGGTTTTGAAAAGATTGGTCACTATGATTTGTTTTGTATCGGGTGTGTTTTGAGATTCCCCATGCCTAGGATTTAGAATTTAGATTTGGTACCTAATGGCCTAACATTTAGTTGCATTCCTTGCAATCTAGATATGCTACTTGTTTGACTTGTGCTGCTTATGGGAAGTCAATTTTGCCCCTACATATCTATGCGTGTTTTTTCAACATATTTTTCCCTTACTCACATTCATAGTAAATTCTCTTAGAGTTCTCTAAACATTTGATTGACACAAAATTAACCTTGAAGTTTGTATAATTAGGAAGGTTACCTTGTCAATATAGGTAGTAACTATCAATTTTTGTAAGCCCTTCTTAACCATGCTTGCATAACTTCAGGGTCCCTATTAATCGGATGTGGTGTTGACTCATCCATGTTCCCCTTCTCTACTCAAGTTGTACCTGATGGAAGGGCTCGTGTTTGAATTAGAGGCCTAAGGATTTACAATGTTATACAAGATATCTTATCTGATATGTTTGATAGAAGGTCCACCAAATATGAGTTATTTAGGTTAATCTATGCACTCTTTGCTGCAAATTTCTGTTGTTGTTTTTATGTGCATACTTATAAATGACTTGCTTTCCCCATTGCTCAGGAGCTTTGATGCTAAGAGTTGCATAATTATGGAGGGGATGGAAGATGAATCCAATAGAAATCTTATGTTGCTGCCTTCCCCTTCTCCAGTTGTAGCCGTTGCTATCAGTGGGAAGAAAAACAGTAAATATATAATTAGGTGGTCATTGGATAAGTTTCTACCTGAGGGCGTCACTGATTTCAAGTTGCTACACGTCATCCCAAGGATTAGTAGCGTTCCAACGCCAAGTAAGTAGAATGTAAGGTTGCTATTGGCTAGGAAAATACTTTGAAATGAATATAGCCTTCTCCGCAACTGCAACAATCTAGTGGAAACACTGATTTTATTTGATAACACTAGACTGTCATGTGTAAAAAGTTATTGTTCTATCAAATCTTGATAATTTTTGTTCACTTTAAGCTAGGTCCTTGCAGTGAAAATTGAAAAAGACATTTCTTTAACCATCTAGAGAATTTCCATGTGTTTTCTCGCATTTTTATGTTAATATAATTTAAGCAGGGAATTATGGGTAGCAGCCCCAATCTCTGCAAATCCACCCTCACAATGTAACCTTGAACAAAGTTGCATCATGAAATTGACCAAGTTCCGTCAATCCTATACTTTGTGTTAATTTGTTTCTTAATTTCTTATGTGATTTCATTTTATGATGCTGTTAACTAATATGTGCGGCATGCACATCGAGACAATCTTCATTTGATGTAAAACTGGTCATTAAATTTTCCTTATATGTTCTTGTGGCTTACACTTGACTTTGCCTAGATTGCATATTCAAGCTATATGCCAATGTTGATGCAGTGGGAAACTCAATTCCAATTTCACAAGTTCGTGATGATGTCGCTGCAGCTTACAGGAAAGAAATCGGGTGGCAGACAAGTGAAAAACTTCTTCCATATAAGAAGATGTTTTCTGAGAGAAAGGTCCAACCTTACTCTAATTTGAATTATGGGTAGGAAAACAGAATGAACTCAAATCTTCTTTCCAAATCTAGGTTCATGTTGATATTGCAACTCTTGAAGCAGATGATGTGGCAAATACAATAATAGAAGAGGTTACAAAATGTTCAATCAACAAGCTTGTTATAGGAGTTTCTTCACAGGGATTATTCTCAAGGTAATTAACTATCTTCTAGCATGATCTTACTGCATTGTTTGAAATTTAACTTTATTAGCCGGTTGTTAACATTTCTCTTTATTGTTACACCTTAAGTCTATTTGACATTTGAAATAGGTTGTTCATATATTCTGTCTCTCAAGTAGTGTTAGGTTATGAAGGGTTTTAAGTTTCCAAATATCTATGTATGAACTGAGCCTCAGTCATGTCCTGTTTAATTAGGATACTCTGAGTGCATAGAAAAAGGTGAATATTCCACTACGGAATTTTTTTTTTATTTTTTAAAAAAAGGAAGGTTGGTTTATAGTCTATGATGTCACATGCAGAATAACATATTTATAATTGGTTATTGAATTAATCTTTCATTATTTCCATTTTCTTGGAATAAGATATGTAATGACAAATACCAGATTATGGTTTCTGGTGTGAAACTTGTAAATACGACTGAAAGTGGAGACATCAAGAAGCATTTGCCTGATTTCTTGTTTTATTGAATTGTAAACCATAAGAATGACCTTCGCATAGTCAACAACATTGTACTAAGTTATTACAGTTGATTGGGGAGAGTAAACCTAAAGGGACAACCAGTGGCTATTTGATCATTACATTGATATCTTCAATATTCCACTTAGGCACTTAATAACTTTTCCTTGTCACTGTAATAAGGTTGGCCTTATACAAGTTTACTGAAACTAAAAGACAATGGTTTTTCTCATTTTTTAAATTTCTTATTGTAGAAACGTAATGAGTTCAGTGGGGTAGTTGAAATTACTTCCTGGACGTGTGCCTCCTATTGGATGCTTGCTTTACAGTTCACCCAGAAATGAAAATAGTATACACCCAGAAACTTGTACAAACGACATAAATATGAGTGAAATGAGTCAAATTTGCATGAAATAAATTTTTTGTTGCATTTTTTTTTTAATGAGAAACATACGAAATAATTTCATTGATTCTGTGGAATTACAAAAGGGCATTAGAGCCATATGGGATTACATAATACTATTCCATTGTGAAATAAGGGATGTAAGGTTGTAATCACAAAGGAGGGGGTGAATTTACACGAAGTGAGAGATGTGTACAAAACGTGATCAAAGAAGTGAATGAAGTCTGTCTCTTTCTCTTCAAAGATGCGATGATTCCGCTTATTCCAAATGAGCCAAAGAAAAGCTTTAATGAAGAAGGTCCATAAAATAGAGTTCTTGTCTTTGAACGGGTGACCAATAAGGAGCATATTTAATAAGATGAGGGGATCAATTGGGAAGATCATGTGATAGTGGAAGCAAGATAGAATAATCTCCCAAAATGACTGCAAAGTCGCAAAAAACGAGAATATGGATTATGGACTCTCCATTATGATGACAGAGAACACACCAATTAGGGGCCGACGCAATCCAAGGAGCCTTTTTAATAAGAAAATCGCCGGTGTTAACACTACCAAGACTAACCTCCCAAAGGAAAAAACGAATCTTCTTGGGGATGGGACCTTTCCAAATATAAATGTTTTGTTGCATGAAGAATTATAAATGAAATATGTACCAAAACAAGTATTATGCTTATTTTCTCAAAATTTTCTATTGTTAACTCTCTTGTGTCTGGATGACATTTTTATGTAGGAAATTAAACGGTCTATCCTCAAGAATATCAGCCCTTGCACCTAAATATTGTACAGTCTATGCTATTTCAAAAGGAAAACTAGCCTCAATACGGCCGCCTAATACGGGGACAAATGTGAGCATTAAAGATGATGCGAGTGAAGCAAGTTCTGCGAATAGCTACTCAAGCCATACATCTGGCTCCCTTACAGGTAGCCGTTAAGTAGTTAAGCTTTGATCTACATACATATTTTGGTTTAACATGCTAGGCTATTACTTTTGAAGTATTAGATGAAAGTAATATCACCAATTAAAGGATACTTGGAAACTCGGTGGCTAATCCTCAGTTAATTCTTATTTAGAGCCTACAATTGCATCCGTAAGGTTCACCTGCATTTTAACCACAAACAGAGTTTGTTTGTCTTTAGGTTATATACTTAACTATTGTTCTTATCATATGTACATTTTTTATAACATCAAACATGTATTACGTATTCTTCTTTTGTTGTACTTTTTGTGCTTACATTATATGATTTTGATATTCTAGATTTTTGTGTCTGTAAGGATTAAGTTGGTCGGTACTCAACTTATTAATATAAGTAGTGGATAAGAGTGATGGAATTTGTGCCCATAACCTTTGCTTTTTGTTAAAGATTCCAACTTTTGTACCTTATAAAGTCCCCAACTCCCTGGTTTAACCAATTCCTACTTCTGTCTGCTTTCTTGATACAGATAGCAGTTCAAGCTTAGTTACCTCCTACTCTCATTTCCCTTCTCCTTCCTCTTCCTTACCATTACAACGATTTCAAGCTCTTTCAACCATTAATCAATCTCTTCTTGCGACAAAACCGAGCCTCATTAAAGTCAACCATTCTAGATGTCAATCTGTTGATATTGAGAATCAGGTGGATGGAGTTCATTCTTCTTCCTATGCTTCCGATTGTGCACAAACATTGAATCAAACCTCTAGTTGTAAAAGCTTGCCAGCAGATTACCAGTCCTGGGTTACTGATGAAGCTTCATCCACAGACGCGTTCAATGATTATCCTTCATGTGAAAGTCAGGTAAACCATTTGCTATTTTCCTTGGATTGTTGTTAGTTCAATGGGTCATTTCATGTGTCCTTTGGCGTGTTATCTTTTGGTCTCCTTGGCTTGGGCGAAATGGGAGGATCTTCACCGATAAATACTCATCCTTTGATAACTGCATGAATCTTGTATTATTTTAATGCTTTTTAGTGGTATTAACATTTGGATCCATTTAAGACTTTATGTGTTTCTACTTTATTATCTTCTTGGAGAGTTTTTTTTTGTAATTCATCATTAGTGGTTGAGACTATATCTTCCATTTGTAATTTAGGTTCCGTTTAATAACAATTTGGTTTTTGGTTTTTGATTTAATTTAGTCTATTTCTTCTCAATTTCTTACAATAGTTTTTGGTTTTTCATTATTTGATGTTAGTATGATATATTTGTATGGGCAATTTATTCTCTTGCTTTGGCAGGTGGATGTGAGCTTTGCGCTTGAAAAGTTGAGAATCGAACTAAGACATGCGAGAGGAATGTATGCAATTGCTCAACGTGAGACAATTGATGCCTCTCGAAAGGTAGATGTCTTTTTTTTTTATTTATTTATCGTTTAGAACCTATGAATAATATTCTCTCCCCTAGTTTTTATTTCATGGTCAGATCAATGATAGATGATTGATCTTAGCAAGATTATATCATCATCAAGCACGACTATTTTGACAATCTCTCCTATGCTATTTGGTCTAGCTAACTTATTAATATCAAGGGTTGCTACTTTGTGGGCTTTATTTATTTATTCTTTTTTTTATGTACATTGTAATCTTTCATTTTTTTCTCAATGAAAGTTGGTCTTATATAAAAAAGTCGCAGTCTTGTACCGCTTCCTTTGTCTTAGATTCTAATATTGAAAATAGAAGTAAACAAATATAAAGATAAATTATGGTCTAAATTGGATTGTACCAAACATTTAAGAATGTTAAGTTGATAACTTATTGTTGTTATTATTATTATTATTATTATTATTATTATTATTAATTTTAATAGTAAACATGCTGAAATTCATATTAAAGGAAAAATTGTTAAATTAGGAATTGTATATTGTAAATACTCATTAGAACTTCTTTTTTGCATATTAAATGTAGCAAGTTGGATTTATTTTTTTTGAGCTCTATTATTGCTTTCATTCTTATTGGGCAGGGTTAATACACAAACTCATTTGACCAACTGTTTTTCATTAGAAACAAAAACTTATAACAGAACATATTTCAATTAAGAGACAGCACAAGTTATTTTGACTACATAACAATTAGCATAAAAAGAAAAGTCACCTCGTTATTGTTTATGATCAGCTGAACCATCTAAGTAAGCAACGAACAGAGGAAGCTAGGAAGCTTGAAGAGATCAACAATAAAGAGGTAGCCACCAAAAAGCTTGCAAGGGAAGAGAGAGAGAAACGTGAAGCTTTGAGAAGAGAAGCTAAGTATTTAAAAGAAAGTGCTGAAAGAGAGGGCATCTATAGGAAGGAAGCAGAGACAAAAGCTCTTCAGGATGCCAAAGAGAAGGGAAAGCATGAAAAAGCTCTTCAAGGACCTCTGCAGCAATACCAATATTTTCAGTGGGAAGATATCGTTTCTGCCACATCATCTTTCTCTGAGGATCTTAAGATTGGAATGGGAGCACATGGAACAGTTTATAAGTGCAATTTGCATCATACAACTGTAGCAGTGAAGGTTCTTCACTCTAAAGATGATCACAAAAAGATGCAATTTCTTCAGGAGGTGAGTGAATTATTGAAAATGACATATCAAAAACTTGTTGAGTTTAGGTTTTCGTTACATTTTATATAAAAGAAAGGAGGCCTTTTAATTATTTCCTTAATGCCATAGCCGAGGTCTTCTCTCACCTATTTGCCTATGGTCATCTGTCTCAGATAGTTGCTTGAATCTATTGTGTCATTATCCAAAATCAGCATCTTTCACAATTCAACATATAAGTTCACCACCATAATTCAAGATATAAGTTCCCTCTGTCTCATATCGTATGATCATCCTAACTGAATCGATTTTTATATCATCTGTTGAATTTCAGCTTGAAATCTTGTGCAAAATCCATCACCCCCATCTACTATTACTCCTCGGTGCGTGTCCGGATAAGAATTGTCTGGTTTATGAGTACATGGAAAATGGTAGCTTGGAGGATAGGTTATACCACAGAGGCAATACACCTACAATCCCATGGTATGAGAGGTTTCGAATTGCTTGGGAAATAGCTTCTGCTCTTGTCTTTCTTCACAGCTCAAGACCAAAACCCATAATCCACCGTGACCTTAAACCAGCAAACATCTTACTTGACCAAAACCTGGTGAGCAAAATCGGCGACGTCGGTCTTTCTACAGTGTTTAATTCAGACCCTTTAATGTCTACTGCGTTCATGAATAGTGGACCAGTTGGGACTCTCTGCTACATAGATCCCGAGTATCAACGAACTGGGTTACTCTCGCCTAAGTCTGATGTATATGCCTTTGGAATGGTGATCTTGCAGTTACTAACTGCAAAACCAGCAGTAGCACTAACCCATGTGGTGGAAACAGCCATTGATAACTGCACTTTAATTAATGTTCTGGATATAGAGGCTGGGGATTGGCCCGTCGAAGAGACGTATGAATTGGCAAAATTAGGACTTCGCTGCACCGAGATGCAACGTAAAGATAGGCCTGACTTAAAGGATCAGGTGCTTCCCTTGTTGCTGACACTGAAAGAAGTCGCTGATGAGGCTCGCAATTTGGCCTCCAAAGTTCCACCTGCAATTCCTAATCATTTCATCTGTCCAATTCTTCAGGTATGACAGTTGTTTTACAATATTTTTTATAGTTGATTACCTTGCGTCTGGAATAAGGATAATATAGGAAGGAATAAGATGAACTTAACCATAGCTCAACTAGTCAAGGTAGTATAACATCGATCAAGAGGTTAGAGGTTCAAATTCCAACCGATGTTTTGCTGAATTCTTCTTTAGGCTTATTCTTGCTGGGAATTATGCCGGTTGGTTTCTTAACACATATTTTCCCTGAAAGTACTATGCTGAATTTCCCCACAGGATGTGATGAATGACCCTTGTGTGGCGGCGGATGGATACACATACAATCGTCAGGCAATAGAGAAGTGGATTCAGGAGAACAATAATTCACCCATAACGATGTTGCCGTTGCCACATAAGAATTTAATACCAAATTACAATCTACTCTCTGCAATTGTTGAGTGGAACTCCAGAAAAAATTAATACCAGCATCCATTTTTAAGGTTTGAACTGAAGTTAGCATGTGACAGAGTCTTAGAAGCCACTATTTACTTTCAATTTCTTGTCCCCATTATACTTTTTTAGCCATCATAGGAAACCTTGACTTTCAAGAAGGGATATGATCCTGATGTATGAAAGTCAACTGCAGAAAATTCAATTACAATACAAAATATTGTCATATAATGTAAAATTCAGTTTTGTTTTGTTTTTCTTTTTTAGGTAAAGATGATGTATAAAATATTGTATATTGTTCTTTTAATTAGTTACATTTCATAGTGTATAGATGATTTATTTCTTTATACATTGTATACTCTTCAATAAGTTTGCTTATTCACTTAAAGTTGGTTGGCTACATTCTAGTCTAATTGCTTTGTGCTGATTATTTTTGCATATAATTACTCTCTTGGTCAGAAAAAAAGAGAAAAGAGTTGTACTGTTAAAAAGAAATTACCAAAAAGAAAAAAATAATAATAATAAACTATTGAAAAAAGGCAAAGTTCTAGAGGGTCATTTGTTGAATATGAATGCTTCAAAGTTATGGATGATCCTATTTATTTAACCAATATTGTTTGTTTCTGTTTGTTTTTCTTTTTTCCCCCTTCCAAGCAACACCAAAATGGTTAGAAATACATGTATCTTGTTTCTCTATCATGAAGATTTTGGGTATTTCACCAAACCTTTTTTTTTTTTTTTTTTTTTAATTTTTTAAATTTTATTTTAATATATCGTTCTTGTTTTGTAAATTTTGACCTTGTTTGATAACTATTTAGGTCATATTTGCTAAATATTTGGTCTTTAGCTTTTAATTTTTGGTTTCTGTTTTTAGAAAATAAAATAATACATTTTTTATTACTGTTTTTTGTTTTTGTTTGACAAAAAACAAAAAATTAAGAAAATGTTTGATGATTAATTTTGGTTTTTTGTTATTTAAAAACTGAAAATAAAAAGTTGATAATTTTGTTTTCTATTTTTACTAAATCAAATTAAGTTTTGATGACCTTTTTTAAGGAGTAAAGAACATGCCAGCAGCAATTTAGAATTTTGGATCTAAAACACTCTAATTACATCAATTTTATGGATTAAGCATATATGTTTATTACCAAAAATAGAGTTTAAGAAACTTACTTTAGTGTGGCTCAAAATTGAAGTAATCTTTTGGTTCTTTTTTATCAATACTTTATGAACCACTGTTAGAGTCTTCCCCGCTATTCTCCAACCTTAGAACGAATTGAAGCAAGTATGAAGGGTTAGAGAGAGTTTAGAATTGTTGGTTTTTGAGATAAAGTCAACCAAAATTTTCAACTTCTTTAGCATTCCATTTTTTACTAAATTAATCTCTATATATAAAGGAAGTCATGCAATTTAATTTAATCACATCAAGACTTCAAGTAGGCGATTAAATTGTGGGGATTGATGTGTTTGAATGAGGTTCAAAGTAGAAATTGAGTCAAAACCCACGCTCCTAAAATTCATGAATTTTAAAATTCTAAAATTCAATTTTAAATGAATTTTTCTCTTTTAAATAAAATTAATTCAAATAATTAATTTAAAATAAAAATAAAATAAAATAATTAATTAAACATTTTAATCAATTATATTAATTTAATATAAAATATGAAATTAATAATTTTGCACATCTTGACTTCTCTCAATCTGATTGATTGAACATGAATCCCTCCTCATGTGATCAATATTTAAACCACATTTAAATACTTCCAACTCTCCTTTATTGTTCAATTTACGATTAAATGATCATATGTTAAGCATACCGTATATAATTAACACTTACTCCCAAACTGAATTCGAATGATTCAAATTCTCTCATCAAATCATGAGCTTCAACGATCATGAGCTCCAATGATCACGAATTCGAATGAGCTAGCAAGGGAACTTAATGGACCTACAAATCATGAGCTCCAACGATCCGAAATTAACCGGTTACTCTTTAACCTAGCTAATCAACACTCGTTAACTATTGGAACAATTGGTTTATGATCCAACCACCAAATCGAGTCCTTCTCAGGCCAATGAGAGAGTGGGACCCCTTGTTCAAGACTCGGAGTCAGTACTTAAGGGAACAACCTCTCTACTATCCCTAGAATCGGGTAGGAGTGAATTCCATCTTGCAAATTTATGTCTCAAGCTATCTACCAGGTCTTATCCCTAAAATGATAGGCTTATTGAGTCGGCGAACTTGGGCCACTCTCACTCATGCAAATCAAAGGAGAATCCCGAATAAATAGGAGTTCATAGTTAGCTTAGGATTAAGATTGAGTTACCTGAGCCATCATATTGAAATAATCAGTCTTAACAATAAACAACATTATAAAGTAAAAGTGGTTATCTCATTGTCCAGTCTTATGCAAACTCATTGCATAGGATGCCTCACACACATGTCTTTACATAAATGATTTAGGATCACATCGTTTGTATCAGATACAAAGTAGACCACATCCATAATGTCCCAAGGATAGGGCACCCAGCCTTATCTCTGTAGACCGTTTTGGCGTTTACTCGAACTTGATCCATTTTTTTATGTCTGCACATAAAGTCCAAATTTTCATGTTATAGCTAGAGATTCTTAGTTTATTGGATTTAGGGTTATATTAAGCGCAACTCACATATTCAATAACATTTTTACTAAATAAATTTTAATAACAACTTTATTGAAAATAGAATATGTTTATATGTTTATAAACCACGAGTTTTAGAACAGAAATTCTATCGTAAAAATATAATCAAACTACTTTTACAATATTTTTCCATCATATTTATAAAATTACATATTTTTTTTTAGCTTTTATAAATAAAAATCATATTCAATAAACAAAATCAATATTTTAAATGCACTAATTAATCACAAATAAAATAAAAAATGACAAAAATATACATATTGCCAAAATACAAAAGAAAAATATAATTTTATTTTGGTAGCAATAAATTATAAATTATATGAGAATAAGGAAACAATTAAAAAAACATTTAAAATCTAAGTAGAGTGAATTCACGTTGTTTTGTTAAAGACAATTATACTGCTTTTATGGTACTCAATACATCATGAACAATTATCTCTTATGATAGGACAAATTAACGACCTATAAAAGCAATTTCAGTCATATGACTTAATACATACTACAATGAAAAATGGTATATAAAATCGATGAGAATTATGGAAAGAATTGAATTTTTGTATACTTTTAAACCACATAGATTATTTGGGACAATTCAATTAATCACAACTCTTGGTATAGGGTTGTGTGACATTGTCTTCATTAAACTAATGAGGTTGTGTCATTTACCTAAAAACACACTCTCGTAAATAGTTGTGTTTCTCTATTATTTTAATAAAAATATTTGTCAACAATTTTAACTTTTATTTTTTTAAAAAATACTTTTAAGATATTATTGTTAAAATAAAAAATGAGATTTGATATAGTCACAAGTGTGAAATAAAAAAAAATATATTTTCGACATTCTTTATCATTCAATTTTATGTAGAAAAGTGAAAATCAAAATTATATAATGGAAAAAGAAAATAAAGTGGTAAGAAGGTCTGGTTTGAAATGATTTTTTTTTAGTTCTATATTTTAAATTTAGGTTGTTTTTCCTAAATTTCGCAATACAGTTTCAATTTTTTTTTTCTTTTAAAACGTTAAAAATTTTAGTTACATTCTAAAACCAAAACTTTTTGGAAACTAACTTTTTAATATTTAATATGTATATACGAGGCCAGATTTAAAAAAAAAATTATTTTTAAATATAACAAAATAAATTAAAATATTTACAAACATAACAAAATATTTTTAAAAGATAATAATAGATATGGATAAACTATCGTCATTGGCATTATCAATAACATTTTACTCTATTTTAAAAACCTTTTAAGAAAATTATTATAAATAAAAAAATCAAACTATTTATAAATATAAAATTATTTTACTGTCTACCAGCGACAGTCTTCAATAGTAAGACTGCTATCACTTGAGTTATAGATGAATGATAGAAGACTATTGCGGTCTATTATTAATAAACAGTGAAATTTTTTATATCTGTAAATAATTTGACTAATTTTAATATATTTAAAAATATATTAATATTTTAAATAATTTTAGTAGTTTTTTCATTTAAAAAAAAAAAAAAAACCACGGTTCAGAGTCAGACTCATCTTGTCTCTCTTCTTTAGTTCTCTCTCGCGCAGCTTCACACCTACTCCCGCCGCGTTGATCACCGCCAGAATCTTCTGATTTTCTCTTCTCCCTCTACCCCTGATCCTCACGGTTTTCTTCAACTACACAGCGCTGCCGTCGTCCTCAGCAGCCGCCTCCCTCGCCACTACTGATCACCGCCGCCGTCACAAATCGGTTGAGGGTAAGGTTTATGGTGATTTTGTTGGTTTTCTTGGACGTTTTTAAATACCCATTGAATTTTGGTCTAAGTTTTGATGTACCCATAATGTTGGTGATTTGAAGGTTTGGACTGTTGAGGATGAATTTATGATTGGAATATTAGATTAGTTGAAGTTAAATTTGGTTCATGTTTTAGGGTTTAATTCAAGATTTCAAAGGAGATAAATTTGCTTAATATTTAGCTAACTTAGAGGTAAGTAACACTAATGTTGGAATGCCCTAGAGCCACACAAAATTGATACGATAATGTTGCTGACCTTGCATCTTGAATGTATATGTAATGAATGTTGACTAAGCACGACTTCTTATGTGTTTGATTATGATAATTTATGAATGATGGCCATGTACAGTATTTAGCATGACTTGTGATTTTATGTGTGACCTCATGTAAGTTACGCTTAGAATGGCAAAGATCTATTGGCTAAGTTTTATGCCTGGAATGACAAAGTTATAACCTTGATTGTCAAAGTTGTAGCTTGAAATGCTAAGTTTTATCCTTAAGAATCTCTTCATCTTGATCTCCAAATCATCATGCAACAAATGCCAGAATTAGATTCTTAAGGAAATTTGCTCGAAAATCTTCCGAGGATGTTCCGAATTCAACCATATTGACTCCAATTGAATCTACTCTAATCTCCTTTCAGCTGCTTCAGTTTAGTTTATCTTCATTCTTTTGTTGGGTTATTCACGGGTTTTGAATTTTTTTTTTTTTTTTTTTTTTTTTTTTTTTTTTTT
>QLSR01000062.1:127229-152486 GCA_031780015.1 Citrullus colocynthis
TTTTGTAGGGAGGATAAGATGGCTCGAAATGAGGAGAAAGCACAGTCGATGCTAAATCGTTTCATAGCCTTAAAAGCTGAGGAGAAGAAGAAACCCAAGGAACGCCGACCCTACCTTGCCTCTGAGTGTCGTGACCTTGCGGAAGCTGACAAATGGCGTCAACAAATCATGCGTGAGATTGGTCGTAAGGTTGCAGAGATCCAAAATGAAGGCCTTGGTGAGCACCGTTTGCGTGATCTCAATGATGAGATTAACAAGCTCATTAGAGAGAAGTTACATTGGGAGCGTCGTATAATTGAGCTAGGTGGCCCCAATTATACCAAACACTCGGCCAAAATGACTGATTTAGAGGGGAATATTGTTGATGTACCAAACCCCAGTGGTCGTGGTCCTGGATATCGGTATTTTGGTGCTGCTAAGAAGTTACCAGGTGTTAGGGAATTGTTTGAGAAGCCACCTGAACTGCGGAAACGCAGGACTCGTTATGACATATACAAGAGGATTGACGCAAGCTACTATGGCTACAGGGACGACGAAGATGGAGTTCTGGAAAGAGTGGAAGGTCCAAGTGAAGAGCGTATGAGAGCTGAGGCAGTTGAAGAGTGGCAAAGAATGGAAGAGATAAGGAAAGAAGCGAAGAGGGCAGTAAAGAGCGGGGAGGTAGCCAGCGTGGTGAATGTTGCAGCAAAGGAGGTATTATTTGAAGAGGAGGAAGAGGTTGTAGAAGAAGAGAGGAAGAGAGAGAGGGAAATGAAGGAGAATTTGGACAAGGAGAGGGAGTTTGTGGTGCATGTGCCATTACCTGATGAAAAGGAGATTGAGAAGATGGTATTGGAGAAGAAGAAGATGGAATTGTTGAGCAAGTATGCGAGTGATATGCTTTTAGAGGAACAGAATGAAGCCAAGTCCATGCTTAATATACAGAGATAGATTCCCAAAAATCGCCACAGATTTGGTTAATCTGTTTTCCTTACTTGAATTTTCCATGGTTATGCAATGCATCAGAACTCCTCTAGTCAACTGACAAATCATACTTTATATTCAAACAGAGTGATAACAAAGATCGAGGTATATGAAGAACTACTGTTTTAATGTTTGTCCAGATCTCTGTATATTTTGCTTTAAACATCTCTTAGAGGTGAAATCGATGTTGAAGAATGATGTAAAACCTTACATAATATGTTGCTGGAATTTTCCAAATTCATGTACTTGGAGAGATGTTTTGGGGCCGCTTTCTCTTAAGAGTTGACTTACATTTAGATGAGACAGATATTCAATTTCTTTGTATTTCCATTTTGTTTGAGGTTTTTCAAAAAAATTGAAGCTACTCCACTTTCCAACCCAAGATTTTCTTCCATATAAGTACAAAAATAATTAATAAACCCAATGAAAATTTTCCACTTCTCGATTATGTGAATCGGGTTTGAGATTTATTTGATTCAAATTACTGAAGTTTTCCATTATATGGCCCAAAAATGAGTAAGTCTTCATGTCTTAATGCAAAAAAATTTCTCTCATCCACTCGATATTGAATTTCTTGTTGGGAACTTGCTTCAATTTCTCTTGAAATACTATCCATTTAATTTTTGTATTTTTTTTCCAGCTTGAGATGGATTATTTGGTGTAAATTTGATTGTAAATTTGTGTAAGATCAACGTATTCTCATAACCAATAATAATAATAAAAAAAATTCCTAATCAAATTCGTCCGAGTCCCCGGTTTTTATGGGTATTGTCTTGGATCATAATGTTAGTGAAGTTTGAATTGAGGTCGACAAATTTTGTAACTAAGAATCCATCCATCTAGGGCTCAAAAGGAGAAACTTAAATAAGAGTGTGTTCAGATTCACTCTTAAAGTGTTTAAGTATGAAAATGATATTTTGAAACAGAAAATGACATAGTTAACCCATTTTGGATGCCCAAAATGATTACCTCACTTTTTTTTTTTTTTTTAAAAAAATGGTAATTTGACCTTTTGTTAATGTCATCCATGTGAAGTTACAGTATTACTCTTCCTTTCTTGATATTTTTTTCTTTTTCCTCTTCTTCTCCAACTCAGAGTTCCTGGTCTTTCTGTCTCACTCTCTCTTTCTTCTTCTTCTTCTCCTTTGGCGCGTATTCTTCTACTTCTCCAGCACGACCACAAACTTCTCCGACACGATGAGCCCACATGAGCAGCTCCAATGTGACGAACTCTAGGCAAAGTGAGACCATAGAGAGCAAATGAGAGAGCAGAGCGGTATGTGAGATAGGAAAGAGATGAAGCGAGAGAGTGAAGTGCAAGAGAGCAAGAGGGCATTCCACGTGCGCAAAAGGTTGGTTTTGATAATTTCACTTGAATTTGACGTTGGCAAAGGGTAAAAAAAAACCTCATTTTCAAAAAAGGGACAAATCTCATTTTTCTCTCTCAATTTGGATCATCCGCACAAATTCCCCAAAATCATGGTGTATGGCAACCACCCAAAATGCATTAAAGTTAGTTTGAAATTTTAAAGGAAACACTAAAAACTGGATTTTAAAAAACAAAGGTTAAAATACCATTTTGATTTTGTACTTTGAAATTTGTTCAATTTTAGTTCCTATATTTTTAGATGTCCAATTTTAGTCCCTATACTTTTAGTAAATCCTAAGTTAATCCCTTAAAATTAAATTTTTAAAGAAATTGATTAAACAATAATAATAATTTTTTCATGTAAAGAAAAATGACATGGAAATATTTTTTTCAAAATTTATAGTGAAAATGCTAGTAAAAAATAAAAAGTAACGAGAAAATCGACAATAAACTAGTAATAGAGACTAAATTGAAGATTTATTGAAGATATAATAACTAATTTGAACAATTAAAAATATAGAAGCTAAAATTGAACAAACTTCATACGATAGAAATCAAAATGATATTTTTCAAAAAAATAATAATAATAATAATAATTTGTAATGTTTAATTGGGAATCCTTCCAAATTTTGATGTTAAATGAAAATGACTAAAATATCCTCGAACTACCCTCCTCCCCATCCTTTCTCTCACATTTTGACCTAGCTTCACTTCCCCTGTTCCCTCTCTTTCTCATTTGGCCAAGAATTTCTCACTCAGATAACATATGTGGCTTCGATTTGAGGTTAGTTGTTTTCCCTAAATCTTCTTCTTCTTCCTTAAGTTAGTTTTTGCTTAGATTTAGCGTTAGATTTGGATTGTTCTTTCTCTTTCTCTGCTGCGTTTCACTTTGATTGTTTTCTGGGTTATCCAATTTGAGAACACATTTATCTTTAATTTGATTTTGCTCTGTTGCGGTAATGTGTTGTGTTGAATGCCGATGATTGCTGAGATGAGACATTCTTGATGACATTCTCTAACATTTCAATTTCTTGGAGATGTTTTCCATGATGTACCATATCTAAATTTACAATATTGTTAAAGTCCTCTACTTTGGTCTTCAACCAATGCTTTAATTTCCTTTACTGATTGTCGGATAGGTAACTCAAGTTCAGATGATGAGAGTCCATAGGACAGTTGTTGAAAAGATGCCCAACCTGCTGAATTGTTAAGTTCCATTTTGGTCATAGGCAAGTTCTTTAGCAGTATGAAGAAGCTCCCAGAATTGCCAATATCCTCTGAATGCACTTAGACTTGGACTTTGATTTTTCTTTCACCTTTCTTAATTCTTTTGTGAAAAGACTTGGTTTTGACATTTTTGGCAGTTGGAGCATTCAACATAGTTTGTAGTTGTAAATGTAGGTTTGTGTTAACCAAAGTATTAGATAAATATGTCTATCTACTTTTTTGATGATGTGAGGGTCCCCAAAAGCTCAATTTAAAGAAGGCTTCTACACTTTTTGACTCCAATCTTTACTCGTATTGCGATTTGAACTAAATATGACCACCAAATTTGGAGATGTTTGTGTACTAGAGTTCCTAATATCGATCAATTAGGAACTTTTTTTTTGTACTAGAGTTTCTAAAATTGCCAAAGTATTGCCCAATTCAACGAAGGCTTCTACTATGTTTTTATACTTGTATTGCCAGAATATCAGTTAAATAGTTTGGAGATGTTTTTATACTAAAGTTCCTAAAATTGATCCATTTTTATTTGCTAGAAATGTCTATGAATATAGTTGCAAATAAAGATGAAACAGAAAAACAAATCAAGGCAATTTGAGATGATGTTACAACAGATTCATTTATTCAAGCTTGTGTTGTTGAAACTTTGAAAGAGAATAGACCAAATGGACATTTATAAGAGTTCAATGGCTCTCCTTAACTTTATAAGAGTTCATTCAAAAACAAATTTTGAGTTCAAGTCTTATGACGACGATGAGATACTACGATCTTCAAATGATGAAAGAACTCATGAGGACATTTATGAAGAATATGGAGGTTCAATTTGTGAAATTGAGATGTATGAACTATGCCATCGAATTGCACAACTTCTTATGTTTAGTCAATATTATATTGTCTTGACAAAATTATTATTACAGTATGTCTTGTTCTCGGAGATCAAGTTGTCTTTTATGATTATTTATTTAATTTCAAGATATATGTACTCTTAAAATTGAACTGCTCAAAAATACTATATTATAGTACAAAAGAATAATGATATTAATGTTTGGTTTTAACTTCATTAGTTTCAAGTAATGTGTAGTTAATTTCAAGATATATGTTTCTCTATGAAATTAGTTCATAGTGTTCAATAATCTTTTGTGATAATTTGACATAAGTATAAACATTTTTGGTGTATAACGAACCAAACAGGTTTATGTTTGTGAACTCTTATGAAAAAATGTAACCAAAGACATAAGAATAAGTGTTAAGATTCTAAATTTTTTTTCCACAGGCAATCCAAATGCACCCAAAGTCGGTCCAATGTCAAGGGAGCATGAAAACCCCCAAGCCCCCTTTGTCCAATATATAGCATCCTCAGAATCAGAGCTATGGCAATCACTATACTTGGCTCCAAATAGTTTCTTGGTATTTTGCTCCTCCAAGATCTTCATTTATCAGTCTTGTGCTTCTCTCTCCATCCTTTTCAACTGCCTTCTAAGTTCTGATTGTTTAATTCGTTGGTCTTCATTGCATATAAGGTCCTATGCTAGTCATGTCCTACCAGTGAGCTCGCCTGCTCCAACGCCGTTGTGGCTCCTACCGACAATGGAATCGAAATCACTGTACGAATGATTCTTTTTTTGTGTATTTATCTAGCCTCAAGGTCGTGGTCGAGAGTTCGATTTTCTTGCCTCGCTTTCCCTTCTTCTCCATTCTTCAATTTTTGAGTTGTAATTTCGATGCTTTGTTCGGTACGGGCCGGCAAGGCTGGTCCAAATTGGCTTGACCGCCTACGTTCCAACAAGGGTTTTCCAATCGTTGATAATCTTGAACTTGATCACTTCCTTACTGACCAAACACTCGATAATCCCTCCTCGTCTTCGCTTCTAGATTCTAAGCCGCATTCCACTCAGGCTGACCCCCACTCGGACTCTGATCCCAATTCTCAATGCCGGGACAACTCCTCCTCCTCCAACTCTCCTGTTGAAAATGAAAACCCATCTTCATATGGAATCATTACTAACATCCTCTCTGACCTCTTCAACATGACGGGTGCCTCTCGTAATTCCAAATGTTCCGGCAAAAAATACCCTAGGAAACAGTCCAACCCCAAGATTTGCTCTCTTCCTTCTGGTACTAATGCGAACTATGCGGATGCAAAGAATATGTGCTGTCTGCAGAAAGAAGATAACATCCTCTCATCAAACTCCGATAATAGCTCAAAAGGTTGCTTCGATGTTGGGTCGGATGTAGCACAAAATTTGTGCCTTAAGGTTGTAGAGGAAGAGATGGGAGATGAGAAGTACGAGAAGGAACTTAAAGGATACTCGAAAAGCGAGGTCACGGTCATAGATACTAGCGATGACGTCTGGAAGTCCGACAAACTGATTTTCAGAAGGAAGAATGTATGGAAGGTCAAGGACAAGAAGGGTAAGTTGAGGAGCTATGGAAGGAAGAAGAGGAAGCAGTCTTTTGAAATGAATGACCTTCCCGATAAGATTGCTTCCACAAGTAAGAAAACCAAAGTCTGGGGTTCAGAGGAGCGCTTTCATTTCAATGAACAGAAAAACCGTGGAAAGGAATCTCTCAAACCATTGAATAAAGTAAGATTAATTATTTTGATACTGTCTTGATTGTACAAGTGCAATTTCTAGCTAGTCTTTTGTTGCTGTTTTTTTTTTTTAATTGTGAAATGATGGTTGAGAATTGGTCTTCATATAGATGTAATTCGCACCCGTGTAGATCCTTCTGTTACTATTCTCCGTGTATAGTTCAGGTGCTTTCTTCCCCTTTATCACTTTTGATGTGCATTCTTAAGAAATGTTGATCTCTTTAAATGGGTCTCTAAAATAATTGCTGCTTGACGTTTCCATGTGAACTACCTTGTTTATACCAAACAAAGATGTAAATGTCGAGAAGCAGATGTAGATGAAGTCATTGAAGTTTCAATTTCATACATATGCTGATAGTCGTAGACTATCTTGTAGATACATGGAAAATCAATCAAAGTCATGGAACTCCTAATGATTATTTGAGTGATTTGGGTTAATAAATAAGCAATTCCTGTTTGTTGAAGAAGTTGTAAATTCTTTTATTAGTATTTATGTTTATATTGGTTATGTTTTTGTTGACATTTTTATAGTAGATTTTGTTTCCTCCTATCTATGTTTGAATACTTTAATTTGTGGAAATATTGAAATGTGGATTGAGATTTTATTTCTGTAAGAATTTTGATCTGTATTATTTCAATTCACAGTTGTGAATGAAACAATAAATTTTGTTCTAGTCCCTACTTGTCATATTATCATCTCAATTCAAACTGCTCAGTGTTTGTGGTCAAGTAGTCTCGTGACCGTTATCTATGTGTACGATTCTCATGATGCTATTTAATTAATTACATAATTGTATGGCATAACGTTGGAGCTGAATCTCTTCTTGGTCATGATTACTATCGTTGATGTCATCTTTTAGCTGAGATTCTCGAAGTGGAATAATTGTTGGATTGTGGCAGCCACTATAATTTTATGATGTTCTTAAGGCATTATTTGAAAGAAATATTTTTGCGAGGCAGGAGGAGGCGTATTATTGAGTCAGTTATTTTAAATGCTATCCTAGTTGATTGAAAACACAATGGAGGCGAAATCTAATTTTATATGCACTGTTTTTGCCACTATTGATAAACAAAACTTTTAGAATATAGTGCAAAATACACTTTTGGTCATTCAAGTTTGGAATAAATGTCTATTTGATCCTTGAAGTTCCAAAATAGGGACTAGAATAGGCACTTCTAGTCCCTCAGATTTGAATAAAAGTTTTAAATGGCTCATGAGGTCAGTTGACTGCTAGTTGACTAGCAGAGTAATGAAATGGTCATTACTTGCTGACAAGATTATGATTAGATGGCAAACAATTAATAATTTTATATATTGTTTAATGTGATTGGGACTATAATGTGGCAAAATGGATATCTAAAATTTAAAGCATCTTAAGTCTTAATTAGTTGAGGTATGCTCTTATTGCCATTTTTTAAAAGAAAAAAAAAACCTTTGTGCTATGTATTTGTTTCTGTTTAATTCTTTGCCCCTTAAAAGAAAAAAGAATTCAATTGAGAAACAAAAGGGTTCCCTGTAAACAATCTGAGCTCCACACATGCATTTCTTTCTCCTGTTTTTAACTTTCCTCCAGGAATATTATTTAGCATTTTTTCCCTTACCGTTCTAGATTTTGAAACTTCTTGCAGGGACATAATCCTCAGCATTGCTATGGTCCTGAAATTAGAGTAAATGCACCGGATAGTAGTAATGAAAAGAAGGAAAATGTTTACACGCTCTCCCAGAAAAATGTCAGCCATGACCCCAAAGAAAATGGTAAGTTTTCTTGGGATTTGCTGTTTTTCAGTTCTACTCAGTCTTGGAATTCTATAGCCGACCTTGAGACAATGCAATGAACTTATATGGATGTTTTGTAATTTTCCCGTACAGATCACCCAAGGGCTTGGTAAGAGAAGCATTTGATTGAAGGCGCATGGAACATTTGTAAGACCTGTACTGACCTTTTAGCATTTGGAATATAAGTCTGCGGCATTAGTTAATTTTGTGAATTTTTGTTGAAAAAGAAAGTTTGGAATTGAAGAAAGAAATCAATAAATTGAGACGGTAAATTGGTGATTCAATTTTGAAATATTTTAGAGAAGGAAGATTGGAGATGAATAGGAATAAATGAAATTGGGAAACTTTTAATTGACGAAGTATTATTTGTGAAAGGAAAAGAAAAAAAGAAAAAGAAAATGAAAAAGAATGAAGGTTTTGGCGAAAGCCAGAGGCGAGGGAGAAGAGAAAAAGCGGGAAATAAATAGAAAGAAAGAAGAGAGATATAGAAGAAGAAAGAAAGGGGAACGGAAAAAGAAAGAAGGAAGAGAGAATAGGTGGGTTGGTCGTCAACAATGTCGTGGACGCACCAGAAGGTGCTGGAAAAGCGTTGATTACTTACAAAAAGGCGCCAGAGAGGTCGATGGATAATATTTCAAGTTCGGTAAGTTTTTTCTCTTTAAAATTTTGGAAAAAGATGGGTAAAATATAAAAAGTTTTTAGACTTCAATGTAGGTTTTTGATTTCTTGTTGCTCAAAGTTCTATGGGTTTAAGTTTTGATGGAAATGGGTTGGGTTTAATTTTTGGTTTTGGTCACAATTATGTAAGGGAAGAGTTTTTGAGAAATCAACGGAAATCTTACCTTGTGTCTAGAGTAATTTGAAAGAAATGGAAGAAGAAGAAGAAAGAAACTTGCAAGGCTCGGTCATGGAGAGAAGTAAGAAGTAGAGGAGAGTGGAAGAAGAAAATGAAGAAGAAGAAAAAGAGAAAGTAAAAGAACCAAAATAAAGAAAAGAAATGATGATGTATAGTACAAATCATTTAATGAAGGAAGGAGGGATGGAGGCTATTCACGTGCGGATTGGAGAGAACAGAATGAAATATAATTTAATTGGTAATAAAAGACAATGTACTTTGGTAAAAATGGATGACAGGATTGTAAATTGAAGGTTCAACCCATGGATTAGAGCTGAAAAGTTGGTCCAATTGAGGTTTAGTTGATGTTATGGCTTTTTTATTACTTTGTTGGTGAATGAATTTTGATTTGATTTTTTGAATTTCAGGCTAGACTGGAAACTAAGAAGCTTATGATTCAAAGCATGAACGCCAATAGTACTGTGAGTGGTTTATTTTACATGTTTTATTATTCAACCAGTGTTATGACTTTTTCATGAAATCGATAATTATGCATGATTTAGAGACGTTAGGAGAGTTTTTGAAATTGTTATGAATTTCTAGGAAGCTTATTACTTTAGCAGAAATTATTGTTTTAGAAATGTTTGAGGTATTGTTTGATAATTTTTAGAAGTTAGAAAATGTGTAATATCCATTGAGAACATCTGAAGATCATGAGATATTTTAAATTAAACGTGTAAAAGATTGTAGATTGTGAAAGGTTTTAGAAAATGTGTTTCTTGTACAGGTTTTAAGATTTGAGAAATCTTGTTCAAAAAGAGAAGGCATGGCCTTAGAAAGAGTTATGAATTTTGAGAAAGTAAGATTAGAGTTGTTGTCATTTACAAGTTTGAAGAGAAAAGTGGTTTTCAAACCACTAGATTGTGTAGCATGATGATTTCCCTCTTGTGCATGTATATTAAAGAGAGAGGTCTTTGGGACCCACTTTGGGCACATACATAGGCTTTGGCCCATATGTCAGGGTGTTTTGTCCTTTGAGGCCTTTCTTCGTGCACACTTTTATTGAATTTCTTGAGGACTTGTCACAAGTTTTTTTTTACCATCGTTATGTACATTGTTTTACCATGGATTGAATTTCTATTTAGAATGAGGATAATTTTCTTTAAAATTATTTTTTATAAACTTACCACTGATTGGCCTTTTTCTAGCTCACTCTTCCTTAAATTTTCCATCAGGTAGCAATTGAGGTTTGAATGAGCCAACAAAGGTGAAACTTGCCTCCAGTATCCATAGGTTGCATATCATTTCTTTTTGCATCACCTTAGGTGCGTTTTGTACATTTATTTTGTAACTAGAGTAGCGAGCATTACTTTTGGCGCCCTTGCATTATTCTTTCAAAGCATGATGGTTGATAGATTGAAACTTCAATGCTTTTCTTTTCTTGATTTATGACTATGATGTGGTTTTCGAAATTTAAGTTGATTAATGAGTTATGTGCAAGTAGACACACTTGATGTTAGGGTTGGAGACTGATAAGATATTGGTAGCGTTCCTTTTGAAGTTCACTGCCCAAAAAGTTGTCCATTTATGTATCGTCCAACTTTAGTATCGTTGGTACCATTGTAACTCATGTCCATACTTTGTTACTTCAGTTTCCAAATAAGAGCATAACCCATAAATACTTTATAAAAATGGCAATGAATACAGAAATTAGAGTCCAAGAAGCAAGTAGGAAAAGTCTCATTATTATGAAGGGGAATGGTTTGCGAAAGGGTATAAATTATATACTTCGTTTCGTTCTGCCAGTGTATTAGGTTGGTAAATTAAGGATGGAAATATTTGTTGATATGTCGATATATCCATAAATGGAAGGATTTGATATTGATATTAAATATCTATGGGCATATTCAACATCTTTTATTAATGTTTGTAAAACATAAAAGAATGTTACCAAGTCTTGTATGAACGTGAATATTTATAACAATATACCTAACTTAGTTTGGTAGTAAAAACAATTTAATTATAATTAAAATTATTAAATTTGTATTTTACAAAAATATTCATCAATATTGATATTTTGTTGATATATCCATAAAATTGAAATGTTGATACTGATATTGACATCAATATTTTAATCCTTTAGAAATGCTTTGGGTGGAGATGGGAAAGTATTTGTCGATTTTGAACTGGAATACACTTATATATATATAATTAATGATATTTGGATTTGAAAATTAGTTATATTGTCCGTTTGGTTAAAAAGAAAACATATATTTATAATTATCAAATTTTGAATTAATAGTTTTGACTTTTATTATTATTTTTTTTTTTCGGAAAAATCAATAGTTGTACATTTTTGTGAACGTATACAACATGATACTTTTGCATTATACTAGTGTATCATTTGCAACTTATTAATAGTTTCACATGTTTTTGACATAGACATCGTATTTGATACATGTATCATACATAGTGTATTTGCATATTTGTTAGCATTTTTACTCTTTTTTTTTAAAAAAAAAAAAAACATATACAACATACAAAGATGAAGCTTCAGCTTCTTTTATATGCCACTCTTCTATTTTTCTCATAATATTGTTGGTTTACATATAGAAGGAATACATTTGTAGGGAGGGTGACGAAAACTCGGTTACAAATTGCTGCTCTATTTTTCTCACAATTATTGTTGGTTTGAATACAAGATATTTGCTTAGAGAAAAGTCCTAAATTTTGGTTGGCGCAAAAGACAAACGTTTGTAGGGAGGCCGAAGAAGATGAATCTCAAATTTGAGCCAAATGTGGAGCTCAAACTAGATAGAAGATGAAGTTTAAACTTTAAAGCGTGCAAGTTTAATAGCCAAAAATTACATAATACAATGACCACGAATGAAAGAAATATCGTTAGAATAAAAAGAAACAATCTCCATAAGAAAACAGTCACGTTGTAATGCACTTGAGCCATAGTATCCAATTTTAGCCAATTTATGAGCTGCAGAGTTAGAAGAGCCGGGCACATAACTGTTGTAATGCACTTGAGCCATAGTATCTAATTTTAGCCAATTTGTGAACTGCAGAGTTAGAAGAGCCGGGTACATATTAGAAAGTAATTGAACTAAAAGAGTCAACAATTTTCCTAATATCTTCCACATAAGCTGCTACCTCCACTTGAATTGTCAAACTAGCTCTGAGCATATGAATAAACGTTAAACAATCAGACAACACCAATATTTGAGATATTTCCAATCTAATCAAACTTAATATCATACGCTTATATTAAAAGCTTTGCTCCAATATATTTCTTTAGTGGTTTTTTTAGTGACACTGAATTTTATGTAGATGGCACAATTAAGAAGGTGGCAAAACACACTGTTATATTATTTCCTAAGATGTTGGACGACACAACCCAACGAAACGTGCCATCCAAACCTATTATTATTTTTTTTTTTTCACAATTATTTTAAATTTATCATATAATTTCTTTTCGAAATTTGTTATATTGAATCATACTATGGGACATATAAATTTATGCTTACCATCAATTTAATCTTATATTTATAAAATTGCGAAAAAATTACAAATTTAATATTGTATCTCAATTATTCATTAGGAAAGTGATGGTTATACATAAAAATAAATAAATTTATTTATGACATTTTTCAAAGCTGTCATCAATAGTCATACCTTTATAGGGGATGCAATAATACACAATAACTGTTACAAATTTTAATTGTGACAATTTTTAAATATAATAAAATTTTATTTTTGTTGGAGTGATTTGAATTTCAGTGGTATGTCTTCGTTTTCAAATTTTAAAATTATTTCAGCCATTTGACTTAACACGTCACCTATAATAACTACTATATGTTTGCAATTATAGAAAATAGATTTATCTTTAGGAAAAATTTATCGTTACATTACTCTACTTTCATTTAAACTTTTTTGCTAAATGATAAGGAAATGTAGAGAAAATTCTCAATAAGGAAAGAATTGACATCCCATGCATTAAATGAATAGGGTTAAAATTTGTTAGTTACTATAAATAATTCAAACTAGATGGAGGTCGAAAGTCTATACTCTAAGAAAGGGGATTTGTATCGACCGCTTCTATTTGGAGGTCCAAGTGATTTTTTGCCCAAAATTAAAATCAGCTAAAAATGGGTTCCTGCTTGCGTCACCTGGTGAAGTTACTAGATTAACCTAGAACTCGCTAGAGGACTTGTGACTGGACAATATTTTCGTTTCTCGTGCCATGTCAGACCGTTTAAAATGTATTTTTAAATGGTCATCTCGCTTCTTGTTCTAATGCCACGTCAGCCTCTCGCTTCTCGTTCTCGTTCAACGATAGACGCACGAAATCGTTTAAAATGAATTTTAAACGTCTTTCCCTATCTAAAATTATGATTCTTGCTCTCCCTCTCCATTGCATTCCTTGATTCTCCCTCTCACTCCTCATTGCGCTCCTTGTTCTCGCTTGCACTCCTCATTGTAACGGAAGAAGAAAATGAAGACGAAGAAGAACGCAGACGAACACCAACCAAAAGTGAAGACAAAAACGAACGCAGACGAACACACACAAAAGTGAAGATGAAGACAAACGTAGACGAAGACGGACCAACCAAAAGCGAAAGAAGAAGAATGAAGACAAAAAAACAAGAAAAAAGGAAGAAGGGGAAGAAACGCAGAAAGAGGGAAAAAATGAAAGAAAAAGAAACATAAAAAAATAGGGAAAAAAATTTTAAAAAATAAATAAAAACAGAAGAAGGAAGAAGGGTTGAAGTAATAATTGTAGAAAGGTATGAGATGCACCCCATGCTTGAAGAAGTTGAATGGATGTTGAATATTCAATTAATTAATGAATGGTTGTTAGGTAATGGTGGGATAAGAGCTTTTGACAATGGTTGCCCAACTCAACACCAACCAAGGTGTGGTCATGACTCTATAATCTTCACCCAACTATCATCCAATCAACCACTTATGTTTTTGCAAGTAATCAAATTTCAATCCATATATTTATATATTCTTCTTTAAAAGCTCATTAACTACAAATTCTTTGAGATGGGGAAATCACTTTTTTTATTTGGATATGATTGCGTTCAATTGATGGGATCCTAACATTCTTATATAGTATTAAAAAATTGTGTGGATGAATAAATAGTTTCCATCGGAAAAGAATGACACGTCTATTGTTGACTTCAATTATTTTGTACAATTTACTTCTTGTACTTTGAAATTTGCGACATTTTTATTATTTTATGATCTAAACTATGTATTTTGTAAAAATATCGAATCTCAGCTTATCATGTTATTTATGCAAGAAATCTTATTAAATTTTAAAATTAATTTCTACGATATGAACTAAATTTAGAAAGACCTAATTATTAGTTACAAATTAAAGTTTAGAAACTAAATTATTACTTTTATAAAAGTTTAGAGACCAAAAATAATTTTTAATCAATAATCAAATTAGAACTCTACAATGATATCATTTATTTATAATTTATATATTGTATATACAATTATAAGCAATCAAAAAGAGGAAAACAAAAATTAACCTCAGAAAAGGAAAAAAATAAAAAATAAAAAAAAAAAAAAAGTTGAAAAATCAGCCATATTCATCCGGTAGAATATCAAGAAAAAAAAAAATTAATAAAAAAAATCGACGGTTGCTCCGAACTCATCCTAAAAAAATCGATCCATCTATTAATCCATCTCAATCCTTCCGATTTCTTCGATCTTAGCAATCACTTCTTTGAAATCCGGCCGAAGATTCGGCGAAGAACGACAACAAACCTCGCCGATCTGAAGAATGCATCGGAGAATCGGATTTTCAGAAACGCCGGAATCGCCGGTAGCAACCGGATTTCGAATCGTGGGCTCTTTGGCAGAGAGCAACTCGAGTAAGATCTTGCCGTAGCTGTAGACGTCGGTGCGTTCATCAGCGTCGGTCATTTTGATAAGTTCCGGCGCTTTGTAGCCAGCGGCGGCGGAAACGTGGAGCATTTCTCGAGTTGCGGCGGCGTTGAGGAGGAGATGGAGGCCGAAATCGGAGACGTGCGGATGGAGATTTTGATCGAGAAGAATGTTGTTGGAGTTGAGATTTCCATGAGGGATTGGTTTTTGTAATCCGTTGTGAAGATGATGCAGGGCTTTTGCGATTCCGATGGAGATTTTGTAAATGACCTCCCAATTTTTTGATTCTGTTTCACCTACTATTCAATTCAAATTATTCAAATAATTAGGTAGGTTAAAATCAAACCAATTTCAGATAAAATATAAACGTTATTTTTACTCAAAATATTTACAAATATATCAAAATTTTAAGATTTTCATTCTATTGAGCATACAAGTCTATCATTAGATATCGCTGATAGACCATCAAATTTTAGGTTTATTTTGATCTATGTACTATGTTCATTTTGGTCCCTATACGAACTTTTGTTCATTTCGGTATTATATGTACTTTTTTAACTTCGGTTTATTTTGGTATTTGAACTTTCAAAGTGACTGTTTTAATCTTTTAAGAAAATAAAGACAAAATAGACACTTTTTAAAAGTATAAGGAAGAAATTGAACCTAAATTAAAAGTCCACCGAACATTTTATAAGTATATAAACTAAAATTGAAAGTAAAATGACTAAAATGAATCTTTTAAAGGTATAGAGAGTAAAATGAACCAAATAGATATATAAATAGTATTTAAACCAATATATAATAATATAACGCCTTTATTTATTAATTAAGCTATGTTCATTAGTTGGAGCACGGGCATAGAAGCTCTAGCTAAAAATCTGAAAGAATTTTTTCTCTTTTTCTTCCTTCCTTCCAAAAACCAACTTTGGAGTAATAGGATCAATTGGTCAAATTTTTTTCTCTTAAAAGCTTTTTATATGTTTTTTTCTTATTATTATTTTATTTTTTTTTTTGGAATAACATAGTTTAAACAAAGAGAAATTTTCGTAAAAAAAAAAAAAATAAAAAGAAAAAAATTTAAATGTAAAGGTTACCAAACAAGTCTCACATAAAATTATGCCTTGTTTACACTTTTTTTTGTACTCTACTTTCCAATTTTGTGAAGAAAGATTTAAATTTTTAGCTTCACAACAAAACATGCATTTTAAAAATTTGTTTGTTTTTTTTCTTAACTTTTCAAATTTAACTTGAACTTAAAAAATAGAGAAATTATCTTAAATATCAAAACGGCTAAAAATATTTACAACTAATAGCAAAATATACAGTCTATTTGTAATAGACCGCAATCTATCAACAGTAAAATTTTGCTATATTTGTAAATATTTTTGTTACTTTTGCTATATTTACTATGTTTAATTTAAAAAATAAGTGAGTTTGAAATAAATATAAATGTTTGGCAACCACTCAAGATAGACTTTGAAAGTTTTATTTTAAATAGTTCTTATCAAAAGTTTTGAATTTAATTTCAATTTAGTCAGTAGGTTTCACAATGTTACAAATTTACTTTTTGAGTTTTATTTTAATTTGGTCCCTAGGTTTTAAGATTTACACTTTTGACTCAATTTTTCAATAAATATTCACTTTCAATCTTTGAAGTTAATGTCTATTAATTTATTTTAAACAATTATGCAGTAAATTTTTAATAGTGATAAAAAAATAACTAAACTTAATTAATTATAATTGTTTCAATTTCTTTAGAAAGATATTTTAAAATAATTAAAACTAGACCTAAAATTTAGACCAAATTAAAACTAGATCTACTACGAGGAGTTACAAGTAAACTCTTCCCAAACCAATGTTCTATTTTTTAAAAAATACATATAACTACATAAATAGAATTAAGAAATATCTTTTTTTTTTTTTTTTCTTATATATTTTTTTTTCTTTTTTTTTTATTTTAGTTCTCTTCATTTATAATTATCAAAATTCAATCCTCACATTTTGAATAATTGCCTTCTTTTTCTGTCTACGGGTTTTGAAAAGTTTGTTTGGGCACATATTTAATTATTTGATAAGGTGTCCATTTAAGAGTCGATATATTTTTTTTGTTTAAAAAAGTCTACAATATTTTACCAAAAAAAAAAAAAAAGAAAAAAAAATCTTTTTTGAAGAATGGAACTTTATTCCTTGGTCCACATGACAGATAAAATAATTAACTTTTCTATAGTCTATATCAAAAAAGAAAAAACTTTTTTTTAATGATTTGTTAGTTAAAAATGCCAAACTTTAGTTAATTTGTAGAATCAAACCCAATTATTATTGACTTATAATCATTTATTTTTGAGAGAGGAAATAATTAATTTCTTTTTATGAATTTTAATCCTTGGTCCACGTTCTTGAAAAAAAAATACTAATTATAAAATTACCAAAAGCAAGAACTTAACTACCAAAATAATCACTGTAGTTTGGGATTCATTTCATTTTAGTTAATAATAATAATAATTTTCATGCAATAAAAAACACGTCACATTTAAAACTACATGATTAAAATAAAGACCTAACGTACAATAATCAAAATAATATTTTAATTTTTAATCAAGAAAATCATTAAATTAATTGAATATTGCAGGACTAACAAAAAATATACTCTTTAACCCTTACAAGTTGAACATAAAGGCACATGTTTATTAATTTTTAAAAATCTGTGAATAAGTACAATATTATGAATTTTTGTTTTCCAAAAACAGTATGAAAATACAATATTCTAAAAGAAAAAGGAGATATATTTTGAAGAAATAATTTGGAAAAAAAAGGAGAGAAAAGACAAATAAAGAAGCAGTCGCTGGATGAAATAGAATCGTCGCCATCGCTAATTTCCCCCATAAACTGACAACTCACAACAAATATGGTTGCCGACATCTCACCAAAATTTCTAATATTACCGTAATACATATTAATTATTATTTTTTTTTAAAAAAAAAATAATTGTTATGTTACGTAATAAATTATGATTTTTTCTTTTTTATTATCATGAATATGAGAAAAATTAGCCTAAGTATTTACTATGCCCATTTATAATAACTTGATACGTCGTTAGATTAATTGATACATTAATTTATTTTGTCAATCTTACTATAAGGATGTGTATTTACCTCTAATGAACTCCGCCAAATTCCCCTGCTCGTAGAACGGATGAATCAGAAGCTTCTCGCCCCTCCCGCCGGCGTAGAATCCCAGCAACGGGACCAAATTCCGGTGCCGAATCGAACCCAGAAACCGAACGACGTCGTCATTATGGTCTCCTCCGCCAGCGGCCGGGCGGAGGAATCTGAGTAGCCGGGTGGTTTGGGTGCTCTGTAACGTAGCCTTATACAGAGTTCCATAATGGGATTTTCCGATCACTTCCCCAGGAGCTTCTAGAATTTCGTCGATCGTCAAATCTTCGCCGCCCTCAAAAGTCGTGAGCTGCGGCGGCGTGTGCTCTGTTTTCTTGTTCTTATTGGGGGAAGGGTTATGGATGTGGTGACTTTTAGAGAGTTTAAGGCGAAAAATGAAGATGGAAATCAGGAGAAGGAGGAAAATGGTGGCCGAAGCAACGAGAAGAATTAGTTTGAGCATATGGGTATGTTTGAAAAAGAATTGAAAGTTTGTGTTCAAAAAGAGAGAAAAAAAGAAAAAGAAAGGGTTGATTTTATAATAATTGAAAATTTGAATGTGTAAAGATTTGTTGGAGTTTGTAGAGAAGAGAGGGAAATACTTTGCTTAGCGTGTGTGGTAGGGGGAATACATCCCATCCACCCAACAAAATGGACCCCACCTTGTATATGTATATATAAATTCATTATTGCATATAACTATAAGGGCTTCAAAAACAAAAATTCATCTTCAATTATAAATTTATTTTAGTTTGGTTCCTTGGTGTATGAACTTTTAAAAAATGTTTGTTAATTTTGTTTTTGTTTACTTCAACAATATGTTAGGTGGAAAGATTTGAACTTTTGACATTCTAATTTGGGGAATGTCCAGTTATATTTTAGGTTGACATCAATTTTGTGTTCGTTAGGATATTTGTCAATTTTGTAAATTATCTCTTAGGTTTTTAAAAATTTGATATTTTATATAAGTCACCACAATAATGAGGTCATTTGAGATCTCAATAAGAAGAGAGTTTTTACTTTTAAAAGCGCATAAACTTGCCTAACATGAATGTTGCTAACTTTCTACAAGGAATGCCTTTGGGAGGTTGTTGCGTTATGTTCTTGGATAATTATGCATGATATCTTTTTAACTAAGACTAATCTTGCGAAGAAAGGCATCCACGTTGATCTCATTTGCGTATTTTGTAAAAATTATGTGGAAACAATAGTACATCTTTTGTGGCATTGTCTAGTGTCCAAAGAGATGTGACCTCGATTTCTTTCCACTAATATTCGTACTCTTTGCTATAGCAAGTCTTCTTGGAGTTATTGAGATTATTGGTTCTAGCTCTTTGAACGAGTTTCTTCCCAAGAATTGTAAAAAGTAGTGATCATTGTGTTGGCAAATTTGGGAGGCAAGGAACAAAATAGTATTCTAGTTGCAGCTAGTAGATGCATAGTCCACCAATGTTTCAATTGGCATAAATATTCATGAGAACCAACATGAGGGAAAGGGGTTTGATGGTAAAGGCAATGTGGAGACCCCTCCTCTTATAAGGTGGCTGCCTCCTACAATATTCTTGTGGAAGGTGAACACTGATGTTGCATGGAGCCCGGTCTCTAAGACGGGCGGTCTGGTTTGGGTGCTTCGAGATCACCTTGGTCGTGTCCATTTTGTTGGATTAGAGTTCACTCCAAGATGCTACGAGGTTAAGGTTCTTGAAGCGATGACTATTTGTCCCAAACTAGAAAGTATTTCCTCAATCCAAATACTTCCAATATCCTAGTTGAATTTGATTATTTAAAGGTTGTCAATTGGCCGAATGAAGTTCTGGTCACTATTTCTGAAGTTTCTTTCTTCATCGATGAGGCTAAGGCATGGGCTAAGCATACAAGTGGTTATCTCTTTCTCTCATGTTTCTTGTTGCCATAATGTCCTAGCACATTCTCTTGGGACTAAGGCTTCAGAGGAGCACAAGTCTTCCCTTCTGGTCAATACTTCTTATCCTGAGTGGTTTACAATACTTGTGTCTTGTAATGTAATCTTGTAGTTTCCACATTTTTTGTTCTGTCTTGGTTATATTGTCCTAAAAAATGTGTCTAAAGGATCATTAACATATTATTCAACAAAATTCATGAATTTGTTAAGAGCAAATTTTATAACCTAGGGTTTTGTTAGACAAAATTTTCAATTGCTAAAAATAATTTTTGGTCTTTGAATTTAGTCTCTAAACTTTAATTAGTTTTTTTATATTTAAATATTTAGACTTTGTGGCTTATAAACATATTAGGTCCCAATTGGTTTATTAATCTAATTACGTAAAAAAAAAAAAAAAAAATCATTAGTTCTTAACAATAATTTGCACAATAAAAACTAAATTGTAACAAAATTAAAAGTATAATGACTAAAGTGCTACATACTAAATTGTAACAAAGATTGAAGATACAAGGATTAAATGGTTACAAAGTAAACCAAAATTCAAGGATGTAATTGTTTACTTCTATGAAAATTTAGGAACCAAAAGTGATTTTTAACTCAATTCAATTTCATATTTAATAGATTCAATAAATTTTTGTGTTGGATATAAAATTGAAAGTTAAATACTTACAATTTAGAGACATATCAAACATAAAATTGAAAGTTTAAAGATTTAATAAACACTTATTAAAATTTAAGTGCCTATTATAAAACATAATCTTAAAGTTACTAAACTTATAATTTAGCTTAAATAAAATTAAGTTAGATTTAAAGTTCTACCTACAAATAAATTTTATTTAATAAATACAACATTAAAAGGTTAAAAATAAATTAGATACTTTTTTGAAGTTTAGTCAACAATTTTGAAGGTTTTAAGGATCAAGCTTTACTTTTTAAGTGATAGACTATATGTAAATGAAAAAAAAAAAAAAAAAAGAAAGAAAGAAAATATAATATGAATGAAATGTATGGAAAAATTGTGAAGGTAAAATGTGCGTTATTAATAGATTTTAAAATGTTTAGAGAAAATTTTATATTAATGGTTGTGGCTTCCATTAATTCTCATGAACATTACCATTTGGGTTTTAATTTCTATTTACAAAAACTCTCAAAAGTGAAAAGTTAATAACAAATAATGCATAATTTATTAATAAAATAAACAAAGGAGTTAGGAGTAATGTCATCCATAACTAGAGGTTTGGAAATTTAAATCTAGATTTGGCACCTAATAATCACATATATTCTTGCATCCTTTCATCTTAAACATCAATTGTGTTTGTTAGTTGCTTTTGAGAATGATAATTATTTCCACAAACCAAATAAAATTCACCAAAACACATAGAATTGAAGCACCTTTGATCTTGGAGCTTCTGCCAACTAAGATTATGGTGTTAGCATAATTACTTTAAATTTATATTGAATGGATTAATTCTAGGATCATTCATGCCAAATTATCGAGAATAAATAACATACCGAATTTCATTGAGAAATTGATGATAGCTTCAAGATGACTAGTGTCTTCCTCAACCAAAACTCTGAATGTCCTTAGTGGGATCTCTCTCTGGATGGGATTCAAGAAAGACTAAGTGCTTATTATTTTTGGTATATCGAGGACCATGGCCCTAAAATTTCTTTTTCTAAAAGAAAAAAAAAGAAAGAGTGGATTCTAAGAATATTATCTTATCTTCTAATTAAACATAGTTTTACTACAACATTGAATTGAATTGCTTATTGCTTCAAACAATAAATGTTATATTGTAAAAGGGAGAGAGAAGTGCATATTACATATAATGTTGAATTGTGAGTAACTAAAGGAAGCTTTTAGATGATGAGATAAATTAGGACCACAAACAAAGTTTCATATTGCGATATCTCGAGTGAGATGAGGTTTTTTTATTAGAGAAGGAACGTGATGACAATTAACTTGAGTTAGATGAGGTCTTTTAGAGTACGTTATTCCAGAAACAAGATAATGAAAGTGTATGTCCAAAGTGGATAATATCATATCATTGTGAAGATATGTGGAGGTTTCTCGTCCTTAATTATCAAAGATAGAAATTTTTTCTTTTTCCTTTTTTTTTTTTTAAACAAATGTGCTCATAACAAGCGGTTAGAGTGTATTTGATTCCAAACCTTTAAAAGTGATTTTGAATTAGGTTTCAAAAAGAAATTTTAAAATTATCAAACTACTAAAATTGACATTTTTTTTTTTTAATCTACCCATGAGTGGAACAATTTAACTGAAAAAATGGCGAATTTAGTGTGGGTGATTTCCCCACTCACTACACATTACAATTAATTATTGAAAAATCAATTCTAAATGATCCTATTGGATAATTATATTTTTACTTAAAAAAATAAATATTTAGGCTCTATTGGATAACTATTTAGGTTTTTTTTTTCGAAAATTCTATTTGTTTTTTTGTAATTTTTTATCATAATTTTTATTTTTTTAATAAATATTTGAATTCTTTTTCTTCTTCTTTTCTTTTTAATTTTTTTTATTTTCAAATTTTGATTCGATCTTAAAAATAGATTAAATTAAAGCAACAGTAGTTGTTGATAAGATTAATTTTTAAAAATCATACAATTATTAAATGTGACCTTAAGTTATTTTTTAAAATATAGGTTTGAAGAAAGAGAATAAAAATAACTTTTTTAGAAACAATATTGCCTAACATATTATCAAACTTAAAAAAAAAAAACTTCAGCAGATGAATGAATGATTCTGGACATGTAAAGACCAAATTTATTTAGATCTTTTGGAAACATGTTTTGTGTTTGTCGGTAAAAGCTTTGAATGTTTGATGTTTGAAGGAGAAACATTGCGATATGATATAAATCTTTTCAAAAGCAATGTAAATAAAAATGTGAATAATGTCCTTATCTTACTATACAATACAGATGTGCATTATTTAGTCGATTCTTCGGAATGAAATATGAACCATTCCTTTTGATCAGTACAGGATTTGGATCTAAATCATTTTGCAATTTGATCAATTTCCTGTCCAACATAAATGTAATTAATAAGGATCCGATAGAATACGATTTCTTGACATTGATTTGATCATGAACTATTGTTTCTAACTTCTCTTGTTTCATTTTTGGAGTTCAAATCCTACGTATTTTCAATAATAATGCTTGGTTCCTCACACTACTCTCAAGTTGTTCAATCAACGATGAAACACGAACAAAAGAATTGTTATAACTACCCCGGAATTAAACATCATACATAGAACATATATTATTAAGGCCCTGATACTCAATTTGTAACAACACCTATTTTATTAATGCTATAATTTAGGTATATTTTGTACATTTTTGTCCTCAATTTTCAATTAGATGATGTGTTGTGTCATGGAATAGTTGAGTTTTTTTTTTTAAAAAAAATAAAAATTATATAATAAAATTAAAATTAATATAAAGTAAGAATTTGAAATGACAGATGATCTCATTTTAGTTTATTTGAGTCTTGTTAGAGTTTGGTTCTTGAGTATGATTATGAGAAACTCGTCTCATTATTATGTTAAAAATTAGGCTTTGTTTGATAATGATTTTGTTTTTGTTTTCCATTTTCAAAATTTATATTTGTTTTCTCCTAAAATATATGCTATGAATTCAAACATTTCTTGAATTCTTAATCAAATTCCAAAAACACAAGCAACTTTTTTAAAATTATTTCTTAGGTCATGTTTGGTAATCAATTGGGTCAAATTCCAAAAATCAAAGCCTCATTTTAAAGACTAAAAAGATAGTTTTTGTAAACTTGTTATTGTTTTTAGAAATTGACTAAGAATTTAAATGCTTACATAAAAAAATATGAAAACCATGAGTAAGAAATGGAGAGAAAATAAACACAAGTTTTAAGAACCTAAAACCAAAAATAAAAAATGGTTGTCAAACGAGTCCTTAATTTTTTTTTGTTTTAAATTTTAAAAATTAAGCTTATAAACACTAATGTTATAACTTTTCAACTTTTGTTGTCTACATTTTATGTTTTTATTTTCGAAAGTTTCTTTATTTTGTAATCAACTGTCCACAAATGTTTTCAAAAACCAACTCAAATTTTGAAAACTAAAAAAATTAATTTTTGTTTTTAAAATCTAACTAAGGAGTTAAGTATTTTTTTTTTTTTTTTTTTTTTTCAAACCATAGTATTAAATTTGTGAGACAGTAACCATAAATTCCAAAAACAAAATCATTACGCCAAAAAAAGAAATGGTAACAAAAGTCAAACTTCTTTAAGTTATTGTATGTTGACACTACAGTAACTATCTTTTATTGGCACGTGCTATTTCTTTTTCTCAAAATTATTGATGATCAATGAACCCTTACATCGTAAAACGTATCATCTCACAAATTAGAAAAAGAATCATAAATTATCAAACCCCCTGTTGTTTTTTTTTTTTTTCTTTTTTTAAATAATGAGAGAGAGGGAAATAGATAAGTAGGGGGAAAGGGCTATAATAATATAATTGAGAGATTGAGATTGCTTGTGTTGAAAGAATACATGATGTAAACACTAAAGTTTATCCCCACACAAGCACTAAACTTGGAACTACTTATAAAGCTCCTACTCATAAAGACGAATATGCTGTCTCTAATGTGCTCTCTCTCTCTCTTTCTTTTAATAATGGAGAGAATTCAAGTGGAGGAATATCCCTCCCTTTACTTCCTTCCTTCCTTAGATTTGCATCCACCACATCAATTTTTAATTTTTGTATGACGGTTTGTTGCGATGACATTTTAACATTTTAACAATGTTCATTTGGATGGATTTCCCATTTTTAAACCACAAATTCTTACTGTAGTTATGTTCGTACTTGCAAATGATATCAAATCAAAGAATCAGTAATTCACCAGAATGCTAAAGTTACCATCATTTATCAATCCACTGAATCCATCAATGTGGATATTGTAACTTACAAAAGGAGTTTCACCTATCACCAACACTAATATATAAATAACAGCTTTTATGGATCTGTCTTAACTCTGTGTTTAATACAACCTCCAACAGATTAGACACCTTAATGTATGTACAATTCTTTAGGAGATCTTGAGCCATAGTTTAATTATGAACATAACGTTGATGATCTGATGCATCCCCTTCCTGATATTCAGGAAATGTAATACATAGGATTTGGAAGTTTGAATGAACGAACCGAAACTGACGTACCCAATAAATCACTCCATTGGTCACCAGAGTTTCCGATGATTCGTAACCCTTCGTTCTCCATCTCGCTCCGCTTCTCAGATTTGTAAAGTATTGCTGACTTCCCTTGGTCATCATCCCTCCTGTACAGGATCAGAAACATTTGGGCTAGTTGATGATAATGAACCAAAATGAAAGATATTTGAAGGTAACTAAATAATCAATCAGACAAAAATATAAGAAACTATACTTTAACATTTAAAATGAAGGGTTTCAAGGCTGTTGGTGCATACATACAAACACCTCTTTTTTTTTTTTT
>QLSR01000062.1:153278-179617 GCA_031780015.1 Citrullus colocynthis
TTTTTTTTTTTTTTTTTTTTTTTTTTTTTTTTTTTTTAACATAGATCAATTGTTTCAATTAGGTGGTTATTGCCTTATCGGGCATCAACTTGCTCAATGCAAGATAGAATAGTTCTTGGTCTAGTACCTTCCAATAGACTGCATGATACAAAACCTCAAATATCAAATTACTTTTGGAAATAATAGAAATTCATTGGTTTATAGTGTCCCTTATTTCCAAATCAAGAAATATAGAGTAAGTAGCTTCTTTGTTTTCTTATCACAATATACATATCCTACATTAATAGACTTAGAATGCTATCCAAATCCAAACATTTTAATAGCTAAACTAGAGATCTTAAAAATGCATAAAAAGTGAAGAATGTAATGAAGATGGGATGAGGCTGATTTGTGGCCTAGCAATAGAATGTTGAAAGAACTTCCAAGAGGTTTCTGATATAGAGCAAAAGTTAAGACATTTTGGACTCTGGGAAATGTTGGAATTATAGCCTTTTTTTTTGGTGGGGGTGGGATGTCCATGGCTTACGTGTTTAAACAAGATCAGTATCTGCCTACATTTTCAATTTCACGTAAAAAGATGACCAAATTAGGCAAATTTTGGGATATTGAAAACAAGGAAACCGAACACCGTTTTTGATATCAATTCCTCGCAGCCCAACTATAATAACTGGGGAAAGATGATTAAGAAAACCTTTACCATATTTGATAATTAGGCCTATGAACACTTAATATCAACAACAAAAGTGGTCTTCATTTCCATGTTATGTATCAAATATAAACCAAGCATTAAACAAATTGACAGAATCACTAGACCATCAAGCTAACTAATACACAGGACAGTACGAACCTCAATATGAGCCTATCCCAGTCATAAAACCCTGCATTTATCAAATTCCGTGTTGTAGATTCCCTCTGCTTTTCGCTCCTTCCAGTAAGCAAAACCAGCTTGAATCCTAGATCCAAAAGCTCTTTATAGAGTTCTAAACTGGGGTGAAGGGCAGGTGCCATAGCCTTCTCGACCCATTTATCAAACTCATCAGGTTTGAAACCCTCAGAGCTGTGAATTGCCAAAACAAATCAACTTTGCATATCAATTATATTAACTATGCAGATAAATATAACCAATTAATCAAGCTACTACTGCAAATCATAACCCCTAACTGTTTGTTTGGCAAAGAAGCTAAGAGAACACATGATTAGTTTGTAATCTCAAAACTTGAAAAGAAGATTCAACTACATTCCTAAATTTTGAATTGTGGTTTTACTTATATATAGTTAGAGCTATTGAACTAATATTTTTTGATTTCACATAATATAACAAATAAATATAAAAAAGAAGTGGATTGTTAGACAAAATAGAATGATTTCGTCCATAAAAAGGATTTGATATGTTGCTTCAAACACGAGAATGTTGAACATATCACTTCTTTTCTTCATTTCTTTTTTTTTTTTTTTTTTTTTTTCGTTCTCTTCTCCTTTTATTTTCTTTTACTGTAGGTAAGAAATCATCCCAAGTTGCAAGCATGTGAGATCTCCACCACTAAAACACTGCTATTGTGAGGTTCGTTGTTGGAGTTGTCCGTTCGTGGGCTTCGTCGGAAATTTTTGTTTGTTGAAGACGTTGTTGGGTTGCATTGTATTAGTGGTTTTTGTGTCAGTTTCGTCGGAATCGTGCACAACCCATCTAATAGAGATAAGCTTTTGTCAGAATCATCTCTTTCTCAGTTATTCCTTTCTCTCTATTTCTCCCTCAATGTGTATAATCATCTCTTCCACCTTTTGTGTTTTCTTCCCTTTTTCCATTGTGAATCATCATCAATTTATAGGGGAGTATGGAGGTTGAAAGTTGAGCTTTGCGAGGGATTTGAAATGGAGAAGGGAGGAAATAGAGGNTTCAAAACAAAATTCATAATAGCCAAACAAGTCAACAACCTACTCTTCAAAATTCACAATAATTCTAAAAGATTTTAAAGACAATATACAGAATTTTGGAGAGAACCAATAAAATCTTACCCATAACCATGATCTGTGTAGTAAGGAAGATTAGAAAGCAAGGTCTCATCAATGTCGAAAATCCAGACATCCTTTCCATCGCCAACCAATTTCACACTCTTGGCAAAAATCTCTGCCTCATTCGAAGCAATTTCGAGTTCAAGTTGATAGGCTCGACCCGTTACATACTGCTTCACATATTCAGAACAATATTCCGGAATCTTTCTCCACGGATTCAAATTATTAGCCTCCACATTGAATCTCCAACTATCACACCTCAATCTGATTTCTCCATCCAATTCCTTCACCTGATTCTCAATACCTTCAGGAAACTCAAGAATAAGTGGTCTCGGAAGGAGATGAGAATCGAAAGCTTCATGAGCGAAAGCTACAGAAATTAGGCAAAAGAGAGAGAAAGATCGTAGAAAACCCATGTTTATAGAGGAACAGGGGCAAATCGAATCGATCAAGATCGAATATATACAGAAATGGGTATTGTAAAAAATGGATAAATAGGAAGTCAGATTGAGAAATTAGAAATGGGTATATGAGATATGGAAGGGAATATTCTGGGTTTGAAAGAAAGGAACATAAATCGAAGAAAAGAGTGATTCTTCGTTTATTTTAGAGGAAATGGGATTGTAACCTCTCTTCCTCTCCTTGGAGTTGTATTGATGGAGAGGGCGAGAGGGTTGGTGGAAGGGAAATTGCCTTGTGGATTAAGCGAAGACGATGATGAATTTGCCTGAATGCGCTAATAGAAATTGGTATCTCCATTAAATAGGCAAGCTTCCTCCTCTATTACTTGGTGTTCACCCAATTTCAACCATCAATTTTTCTTTTTTCTCTCTCTCTTTTCTTTTCTTTAGGAAATTTATTTATTTATTTATTATTTTTTCTTTTTTTGAGGTATTCAATTTTTTTCCTTTAATTTTGTGGAATTAGCGTTCTAAGAATATTAGATTACAAAATAAATGAACCAAAGTAATATCGCGATAACGGGGCTTTAATGAATGGTGAAAAATTAATGCCTTAATTAGGGAAATGAAACTCCGATAAATGGTCAATTTAATCTCTTTTTTTTTTCCTTTTTGAAAAAATAAATACCTTAATTAGTAAGTATGTTTTTTGGGATTTTTTGTTAATTATAAATAAATTAATTCGTTGTTGTTGAGTTTAGACAATAATTTTGAATGTGTTTGATATTGTGGGAAAATTTGCTTATGTGCGTGTATATATATTTTGAAATTTTAATCTTATAGGGTTTTGATCATTAATTGATGTCATAACAAATTGAACAAGTTGCTCACTTGTGGATTTTTATAATTTGCTTTTGGATTTTTTTATAGTTTGATTTTCGTGTTGTTTATTAGATAATTTCACTTAAGTGGTCTATGAGTTTGGCTGAACTTTTTTTTTTTCAAATTACCGTTAGACTTTTAAGTTTGTGTTTATTTGATTTCAAAATTTCCAATTTGGTATCACATCTTTAAATGCAAAATTTAAAATTTTGAAGTTTTATTGGACACGAATTTTAAGGTTTAAGAATCTAATAAACATTTTTTAGAATATAGAAACTTGATGAACTAAGTGGAAAGTCTAACATGATGGTGCGCTTATTAAATTTAGTTGAATATTTGACACAAAATTAAAAACATTGTGATTTATAATTAAAATCGACCCAAAGTTTTGGGATTTTGAAATTGAAATATCTAAAGCTTGAAATTTGACAACTAAAATAAGTTTAGCTCGATAGTAATTAACATGACATTCTTTCTTAGGAGTTATAAGTTTAATTCTCCACCTTAGTTGTTATACTAAAAAAAATTATAATTTAACCCAAATGTTTTAATTTACTCCGGAATATATACTAGTTGGCTGGAATTAAATGTTTGAGTTTTTTTTTTTTTTTTTTTAATGGGGAAATGTTTGAGGTTAAAATGTTAAAATTAATGGGTTGAAATAAATACATAGATGCAAGTGAATTATTATTAATTAAATTATTATTTACTACCAAATCTCGTTGACTATATTTAAAATGTTGCACGAGATTCCTTCGCTATTACTTTATTATTTTGTAGAAAAGGGAAGGAGGAAAAGAAAAAAAGAATCACCTTTGGTCAAAAAGAAAAACTTTTGGTTGAAAAAAAATCATCAATTTTTATCTCAAAAATAAAATTTTATTAACCACAAATCCACAGTGACATGTATTTAGATATTCAAATTTCTAACTCATGATATTTATTTAAGAAAATTATTATAAATAAAAAAATATCAAATTATTTATAAGTATAGAAAAATTTTATTGTCATGAATAAACAATGACAAATTTATGTATTTGTAAATAGTTTAGTTCATTTTGTTGTATTTAAAAATAAGAAATATTTTCAAATATAGAAAAATGAATCAAAATATTTACAAATATAGCAAAATTTTATTATTTATTTGCAATAAACCGCAATAGATTACTATCTATGTCGAACAAACGATGATCTTAGAGACTTGAAACACCAAATAAAAGAAAATATATTTCATTTTAAAAACCCAACTAAATATATTCCTTCATTCATGTTGGTTTCGATTCCTTTAAGGAATTGAAAGGAATAGTCAACTACTACTCCATAAGCAAATTTGCAAATATGGTGTAATTGCATAAGAAAATTTGACAAATATAGTGTAATTTTAATGTCACGTTGATTAAAAGTTAGACGATTTTATTTTGTTATTTTTCATTTTGATACTTTGATTTTGGGTATATACCCGAATATCATGTGACATCTCAAAATTTTAGTTTAATTGGATTGTGTGGAGAAAATAATTTAATTTAAAGTAATCATGATAAAAGATTTGGATTTAATTCAATTAGTAGAAAATTGAATTTATTTGTGGAAGATTTAAAAGTTTGATTTTAATTTAAGAAAATATGAGAATAAGTTTAAATTTAATTTAAGCTAGGGAATTGATTTGTTATGAGATATTTTGGTTAAATAAATTATTAAATGGTGGTTGGAAAAGATTTGATTCGATGGGTTGAGTAATATTATATTAAATAAGTTGGTTTTGAGAAAAGAAAAAGGGAAATTTAAATAAATAAATATATATATATATATATATTTTCACGGTTTTGGAAAAGTACGGAAACAGGATTTAAAGAATTATTTATATATATTTAAGCTAATCTTGGATTTCAATGGGTTTTGATCTGCAATTTCAAGAAGATTTGGTGATTTTCTTGTAATTTCGTGAATACCCTTGTGTTGGTTCTTAGATACGTTTTTGAGGAGGCTTTAAAGAGGGTCGAGATTGGAGGAGCTAGTGGAATCCAACATTGGGTATTTTTGGTTGACTTTGGCATTTGGCTTTGGTCGCTTTTAGGTCTATCCTCGGGTAGGAGACTTACTACATAGACTGGTTACTTATTGACTGAATTATGAGGCATCATGGTTACTTATCGATTACATTATGGTTATTGTATGGACTGGATTACTACATAGACTGTTTATGATTATTGCGTCGATTGGTATGATAGGTTAATTAACTTATTACTATGAACTGGAAACTCTGCTTGATTATGTTAACGATGACTGCTATGTCGTGGTGATTGTTATCCTGTTTAGTGACCTCCCGGATCACTGCGTGCACAGTATTTATTGAAATTGTACAAGGATACCCCGATCAAAGATTTTTTTGAATTTTGCAAAAGATATTTATTTGTAAGATTATGAAAAGAGTCGTTTTAGATATATGTATCCACATAGTGATGACCTAGTTCAAGTCTAGGAAGTTGGGTCATTACATATTATTTCCCTTTTCTTAATCTCGAATTCTAGTTTCTTTATTTTTTTTGTCGTTCTTTCACTGTCCAGTATTCTCCCAAGAAAAAATAGCAGTACACCATAGAAAAATAAATAGCATGGAATAGGAGCGAGAAGAAAGAGGGAAAGCATTAGCAACAAGAATACAGGAAGCGAGACCAAGAACCAACCTAAACATTAGGAGCAAGAGGTAAAATAAGAAACGAGATAGAGAGAAAAAATAGTGAGAACCCAAGATATATATACATATATAGCCAAAATGAGCATAGCTCAAAAATTTGTGGTTGAACATCTAAGTAAGCTACACAAGATGGGTGCAACCTAGTCATGCGTTACATTTCTTTATACACAAATTTTATTTTATTTTTTTTGGGTGTAACCATCTCAGTGCATCCCTCCCACCATAAATAAAAAAATATATATTTTGAAAAATAAAACTTTGTCACCTAGTAATTTGTGCTCAAATAGTTAAGTTGCAAAATGGGTCTGGACATGGACATATACTGGTGTGTATAATATATATACGCTTTTAAATTTAAATATATATAGTAAAATGAGACAAATAACATTTGGTTATATTTGTAAATATTTTTACATTTTTAAATATTCCCCAATTGCCCCCTCTTATTAATTAAACTTCTTAAACACATGCAAGACTCTGGATATACAAATGTGCATCAATCTGTCCAAACCCAACAGGAGTAACGAGTTCTGATATTCTTCCACCATTTTCAACTTCCCCCAAGCTTTCAAATCTTCCACTCTCCACATTCACTCTCACAACTTTCCCAACAATCTCCAAAACAGTATACGCTTCCTCAATCCCATCAACAATGGCCACCACCGAGAATTTGGGGAAGAAACCCAAATCCACATCCATTACCGACGCAATCATCTCCGGAAACGCAACACAAACGCTATGAAGATCAACACGATACTTCACAAACCACCCAGAATGATCATCTTTCATTTCGTACACATTCAACTCCATATCTTGAGCTTCGTAAATTTCAATCAGATGAAGATTCCCACCACAATTCCCAAAATACTTCACTCTTCTCTCTTCCCATCCATCCGGAACTCGAGGCATTGGTAATTCATGGAGTTTCTCTTCACATAGATCGAAGTAAAGACTGTTTTCCCAAGTGCTGATCCAATGAACAGCGTTGTTCCAGTACACGCCGCAATCGAATCTCATGCTAAATGGAGCTGAAAACACGCCTCGGCAGGGCTTCCAGGGGCCAGTTCGAGAGGAATAAGTTTCGATTTGGTAGGTGTTTGTGAAGGAATCGGAGTATCGAACGCAAATTACTTTGTAATCTGAGGATCGCGAAGGATCAAATGCTAAATTGAGACCGAAAATTGTTCCAGCTTGAAGCTTGGGAAGCTTTGTGAAGTGCTTTGTTGTTGGATTGTGAACGTAATAATCTCTTTTCGAGTAGTTTCCATTGTTACTGCTACACAAGAACAAGCCATTACAGGATTGGAGGATTACAAATCCGTGTTTCTCGTCGGTGAAATTGAGGGATTCGAAGGGAGCCCTAGAGGGATTTGGAGTCAAATTGACGAAATCAAATGCCGGGGATTTAGGGCACGGACGGGGGAAGAAGATACCTGAAGGAGTGGGCGGATGAGAAGTGGTTCGACGGTGAGAGAAATTGGGATTGGAAATTAGGGAAAGCCATCGTTTGGAGACGGATTTGAAGGTTAGAAGGGATCGGATGGGCAAACGAAGAAGGATTTCGATGAAGAGATCGTCGTTGTCGAGAACTGGTTCGGCGGCGATGGTTAGAGAAGCGGCGGAGGTGCGGCGGAGTTTGGGGGATTTGGAGCAGAGCATTTTGAGTGATGAGGAGAATGAATAGGGGATTGTGGTGTGTGATGATGTAGAAGGTGAAGAAAATGAAGGATTTTAAGGAATTGGTGAAAGGGAAATTGGAGAAGAAGCCATGAGACTATTTCAAAACCTTCTTGTGAAAGCCTTTGCAATTTGACTTCTTTACATCTTCCCTACAAGAAGTTGGGGAGAAATTGGGACTGATTAGGGAATTAAGAGCGAATTTGCTAGAGAAGTTGTTTACATGGGTGCTTCATGGAATCCAGTATCAAGGATTTGATGGGTTCCACTATTTATATAGAACTAAATAGTTCTCAAATTTCACCAACTCCACCCCTCTACTAAAACTCTCTTAAATTGTTGAAAGGATTTGAAATGTTAATTTATACCATAATTAGAATAGAGTGTTAGTTGATTGGACCTACAAAGTAAATAAGTGTAAATTATGTTTTTTTCTCATGGTATTTACATAAATACTAGTTAGAATGAGTTAAACTCAGCTTAACTTAGTAGGTCAAGTTTGAAAAAGAATTTTGAAAAAGTATATCAAAAGTACCATTTTTACATTTTTTTCCTCTTTTATGTTTACCTTTTATATTCTCTTCTCATCTGATAAGTGTCAGTGGAGCACAATTATTGATGTGTTTTGCTTATAAGAATAACTATTTTTGTACAAATGACCTAAATTTCACCTCAAAATGTCGATTGCGCTGATTTTGTTTACGTCACAAACCACTTGCCCCTAGCATTGTGTGTGGGGATCCTGAATGCGATTAAATAACGTGTCATGATCGTTTAACATCCTCATTCCGCTGATCATCCTCAACAGTTGTGATTAAGGGATTTAGATTTTTATTTAAAACCAATTGTCGCTATAATTTAAAAAAAAAAAAATGCAATTCAAGATAACACGACAATGTACGAAGAAAAAAAATTGAGTCTCAATTGAATCGAATTGTGATGCAATATTGAATTGCGTTTGGAACCAAATTACTCTACTCATGATGCATAATACTCCGCAAACGCAAAGGAGCACTATGTGTGTGTAATGTCCAATGATCCGAATTTTGAAAACAATGCATACTAACATTTTGTTTACATCACATGCCACGCAGATTGCGTTCACTACTTTCTTCTTCCATCTCACTCGCGCTCCTTTCTCCCCCTCACACTTGCATTGCCTTCTTCCCTCCTTCTCTCCTTTGCGCTTGTGCCCACTAATCGATCATTCATCACTCGCTTCGACGATCTTTCATGATTGCGCTTCAAATATCCTATAGATCGCTCATTACCCACTCCTGACATACCTTCACGCTCGTGCTTCTAGCCACCTTCCAACCATTTGATTGTAAGAACGTGAGAATTTGCTCTATTCTCAAGTTTGAGGGAGGAGTACGAGAGGTAGGGACGGAGAAAGTAGCTAGCACGATCTAAATGTTTTGTGATGTAAACATACCTGTAATTTTTTAATTCAAGTCATTCTAAAAAAACCATATTTAAAATTTCGGACATCAAAATAACACTTCAAACTAAAATTTACACGAATCCAACATTTATTCGTCGATAGTTTTATCATAAAAATTTTGAAATCTCCAAAAATTTGTTCCTTTTGGTGGATTGTTTCCGCCAGATTTTGATCCAATTGTTATCACTTTTTTCTCGGAATTCAAATGTAGAGACTCGCAAACTCTCTCCCATCCGACACCATTTCGCCATTATTCTTTTTGGAGCTTCGTCCTTCCCTCCAGAAGCTATGGAGTTCACTGATTCTTACAAGCAGAGTGGACCCTGCTGTTTCTCTCCCAACTCCCGTTTCATCGCTGTGGCCGTCGATTATCGTCTCGTTGTTCGCGACACTCTCTCCTTCAAGGTCTCTCTCTCTCTCTCTCTCGATTCATTCAATTATTTGGAAATTTTCACTTAAATTGTGATCTCAACATTTCGCCGATGGATAACTGAACGATTAGGGTATTTGAGACCGAGAATTTCTTGCTACTCCTTGTTAAGCAGCATTGCTGAATTGTCCATTGGTTGAAGTGTTTAACCAAGTAGGATAAATTGAACTGAAGTGAGCTGATTCGGGTGTTTTTCTTATGAGTTTTGAATTTGGATAAATCCATCTAGAAGCTGTAATCATTTTACAGCGAAGATCAATAAAACATCTTATTTTTCTCTTCCAATTTTTAGGCAAAACCATTAACCAAAGTAGCTTCCGATCCGTTGCTAAGTAGATTTGTTGGAGATCAGGAAGGATGTAGCTATATTTGGGACTTATAAGACGGAATTGGTAAAAGCAAATGCAAAACTATGAGAATGTAAGAACTCATTATGATTTATTGGAACTGAAAAGCATTCTAATTGAGTTGCATTGACATACTGGTTAAACTATCTTTCTCTCACTCTCTCGACCTATTTGTAACTGCTTTCCTCTTCTTAAAATGCAGGGTATGAATACTCTTGTGCTGCTTCTAAATTTTTATGTACTCTTGTCTTAAGAGTTGTAAAATTTTGGTTAAAACCACAACAGAAACATAAATATTAATGGGAGAAAGGAATGTCTAGAAGTATGACCATCTTATTAGCAACCCTAGATAATAGATTTGTAATGATACATGTAAAACTTGGTGCTATTTGTTTTGATTTTTTTTACCTTGGCAGATAAAAGTGACACAAATAAACTTTGTTCTTGCTTTCATTTTTTGTTCTGGCGGGGTGGAGAATCCAATGGAAACTTGAGCTGTGGCTTGGTTGTGAGGTAGACGTGGTTTTGCATATGAATACAATAATATAACTTAAACGATGTGATGCAGGTTGTGCACTTGTTTTCCTGTCTGGACAAGATAAGCTACATTGAATGGGCCCTTGATTCTGAATACATTCTTTGTGGCCTATATAAAAAACCAATGATACAGGCATGGTCATTGACACAGCCTGAATGGACGTGCAAGATAGATGATGGTCCGGCGGGCATTGCATATGCCAGGTGGAGCCCAGACAGCCGTCACATATTGACCACATCGGATTTTCAACTACGGTTGACAGTCTGGTCCTTGGTAAATACAGCATGCGTACATGTGCAGTGGCCAAAGCATGCTTCCAAGGGAGTTTCATTTACCAAAGATGGGAAATTTGCAGCAGTTTGCACTCGAAAAGATTGCAAGGATTACGTTAATCTCATTTCTTGTCATACATGGGAGATAATGGGTGTTTTTGCTGTTGATACTATGGATTTGGCAGATATTGAATGGTCGCCAGATGATAGCTCTATTGTGGTCTGGGACTCGCCTCTTGAATATAAGGTGATATCTTCCTGTTTTAGATTTAAATATTTACTGTATACTCCTGGTGCATACACCTTCTGAAACTGATCAATGTAATTTATGTAGAAGACCATTTTTGTAGTTCTTCTTCCTCATCATCATCATCTTCTTCTTTACTTTATAGAGATGAACGAATATGCTTGGACATAAAGGAGCTATTAAAGGAAAATAATAGAACTGTCACCATAAAGGTCCATGAAGACTACACAATGGGTTAGTTACATGAACCTAAAGAGATGAATAAAAATATGCCAAGTTCCACACATCTTCTCAACAATTTGGAGCCTTTTAAACCCTCAAAACGTCACCTATTTGTTCCATCTTTTCTTGTTTGGAGAACATATTTTATAAACATGAGCGAATATACTTGGGCACAAATAACAGAGGCCATTTGAAGAATAAGAGCTATTAAAAGAAAATAATGAAATTACTACACCAAAAGGGTGCATGAAGATTGCAGAATGGGTTAGTTACATGGACCTAAAGAGATGAATAGAAATACGCCAAGTTCCACACATCTTCTCAAGAATCAGAACCCTTCTAAACCTCTCTAAACCTCTCCAATTTTTAACAACCATTTATACCAAAGGCACGTGAAAAGCTTGGTCTGCCAAACAATTGACCTCGCTTTCATAGGGGCGGATGTAAGATGAGGGACCACTAGTTCCTAAGAGTTATTCACATAAAAAATGAGGGTTGGGTCTGCTTAGCTTTCTGTGAGAACTGTGATAGTGTGTGACCTAGCATAGTTTAGTAACTTAGTTATTGGGCTGATGCATGAATGTGTGTGTGAGAGAGAGAAGAGTAGGAGAGGGTGCTTCATCATCATATCATGATAGTCGAGAAGATGTTGAAGCTACGCCGAAAGTGTATACAGAACTCACACAACCAACTTATGTAGTTCAAAGCTATTTTTGAAAGTTTTCTTCATAATGGTTGGCAATGGCATGGACACAATCTTCTTGGAATGATAATTGGGCGGGCAATCAAACTTTCGCTGTGGGTTTCCTGGAGTTTTTGAAGGTTTTGGTAAGAAAGACTTGTAGGTTCTCGAAGCTTGGGAAGAAGATTTGAGGTCATGAAATGTTATTTTACGATTGGAAGAAATCATAGGAATGAGGAGTGGAGTGAGTTTTGTGTGATTTTACTACTGAGTGAGAATTTTTTAATTAGTGACACGAAGGGCAAGACATTCTGGTCACTTGATGTGGTTGGGTATTTTGTTAAATCCATTCTTAGATGATTCATTGCTCCTTCATTACCGAAGAACCTCATCTAGATTGTGTGGAAAACTAAGTTTCCTAGGAAGGTGAGTATCAGCCTGGTTAGTCTTCAACTCTTCATGGAAGGATTAAGTGTGGCTAAAAGAGTTCAAAGAACGTGCCCATATATATATTCGACAATTACCCCAAGTTGTTGCATTCTATGTTTGAAAGCAAGGGAGTGTCTTCATCTTTTGTTCTTTTTTATTGTTCCACGATGGAAAAATTTGGGAAGCTACATGTTTCTAGGCTTTGATTCTCATAGGTATTTCACTTGGGCACTAAAAATGAAAGTCTCATCTTGCTACGTGGTCATGGTTGAAAAGAAGAGCTATTCTATGTGGTTCAATCACGTCAAAACAGTTCTACAGGGTTTATGGACTGTGAGAAATCAACATATATTTCAGTGGAAGCAAGATAATTGGGACGGAAAATTAGAGAGTATTAATCATTTTGTGGCTTTTTGGTGTATTATTAAGAATTTAGCTGTTATTCTTCCAATGTTATTAATTTCTTCTTGAAATTTGGTCAACTAGAAGCCATAACATTTCTGAGAACAAGCCTTCCCTTGATATTCCTCAGGAGAAAACTACTCTCTAGGATCCTCATGATGTATTCTCTCCTCCCTCTTTTGTCATTTTGATTTGTTGTCCTGTTCTTTCCAATTGGAGTCTTTTAGTGTGCTTAAAAGTCATAAATACTGATTATTATGGTGTAAAGCCAAAATTCTAAAATGACTTTGATGGCTAGATACTAGAGTTCCTTTCTTCCTTGAGAAGTCATGTTTTATAACAATACACAGCACATGGCTGATTATTTTTAGTACTGAATTAAATAAAGACAAAAATATGTAAAGCTTGGCTTGGTTTGCCCAGGTTTTAATTTACTCTCCGGACGGAAGGTGTCTATTTAAGTATCAAGCATATGAAAGTGGACTTGGTGTAAAAAGTGTTTCATGGTCACCTTGTGGACAGTTTTTAGCTGTTGGTAGTTATGATCAGATGTTGAGAGTTTTAAATCATCTGACATGGAAGACTTTTGCTGAGTTTATTCATGTATCTACCGTTCGTGGTCCTAGTTGCACTGCTATTTTTAAGGTAATATTAATTTGTCTTTCCAGTCACTGTTCTATGATCCTTTTCTCATAAAAAGAAAGCTCATGTTTTTCCCTTTCATGATTAGGAGGTAGACGAACCATTGCAGCTTAATATGTCAGAATTATGTCTCAATGATGAATTCATCCAAGGGAATTCTGGTAAATGTTCTTTTCTGAATTGACCTTACATTAATTTATTGTCTATAAATTGCTAGCGTGAGGTCTTTATCTTTTTCTCGCTGGATAAGAAAGATTATTTACAATGTAAGATCATCAGTTTTCTTTCACTATCCATCCTAGCTCAAGTATCAATTGTTCATAAACTTGCAGTTGCGTATCTGTTACCTTCATAATAAGCCATCTTTGTTCTGAATTGGGTGCTCGCCACCAAAGGCCAAGAGATATCATAATCTTGGCCATTGACTTGTCGGAACAAAATTCGACTCCTAAATTGTCACTGTCAGTCTATCACCTTTCACAAGATTTTGAAATCAAAGCATGATGTGTGAAATCAGCAAATCAATTAGTCTCTCGTCTTCGATTTTATACTATTCAATTTTTGAACCTTCGAACTACTTCATTGCTAATTGCTTTATCTGTACGTTTTTCTTATTTTCAAGAAGACTCTACCGAAGGACACTTCAGAGTCAGATATGACGTTACCGAAGTACCTATTACTTTGCCATTCCAGAAACCCCTTGCAGACAAACCAAACCCTAAGCAAGGCATTGGTAAACCCTCTGTTCCTACCAAAAGAAAATACATGCTACTTCGTTTGCTGCTGTTTCAAATACTATCTTCATTCTGTTACAATGTGTTTCTGGGCTGTATGAGGTTGTGTGCAATATGGTACGAGAGTAAAACCTCATATAGTATTGTGTGTTTTTGTTGTGTACTTGGTCCATGAAGTATATGGTAAAACATAAACACATAATTGCAGAAATACTACTAAAGATAAACGTAAACCTACCAAAATCAAGTGACGATCATGAACCACCAAGTAATCCTAAACCCATTTTCCATTTTGAAATTAAATCTTCCTAGTTCCTACTCCATTTAGTGGAAAAAAAAGGGTGGACATAAAATAGCTTCCTCGCAAGGTATCTCATATAGTTAATATATGACGCATGAATATGCATTATTGTGTGCCATGCTGCAAAAATTCCGTATTGGATTATCTGTTCGTTGTTAACATTAAGGTCATGTTTACCCCAACTAAAACGCAATCCATCAATGATAAAATAAAAAGTGGACTCCAGTTGATTACATTTGTTATTGTTTACCTGTATTTTGTAATCTTAATAAACTGCGGGGCCCGCCTCCAAATCTGTAATAAAAAACCGCAATCTAATTAAGGAATGGGGGGTGCTCAATCTGATTGTAGTTGAAAATTACATGGGACTCGTTACTTTTATCGTTCCCATTATCGTTACTATTAATTTGTCATATTTATTGTCACCTTTACCTTTACCATTACTGATACTGTTGGGGTCAAGTAGTATCGGTTATAGTAAAAGTAAATTGTGACATATTTATAATTATAAGTAAACACAATCAAAAGTAATTCGGTTATATTTGCAATTCAGATTTACTACGATTAATCCATCAATGAAATTTCATTATGGTTTGGTAAACATGGTCTAAGTTGTATGTCATTAGATTTCCTTTGCAATCAGGAGTTTGAACATCCCTCTAGTGTTTTCAATTAGCTGAGGAGATATCATCTGTCTCCCAAATGTGGTTTTACCGTGTGTTTATTTAACAGGTCTCATGCTATGGAGCAAGGATAGCCAATACATCTGTACACGCAATGACAGCATGCCGACTGCTCTTTGGATTTGGGACATTCACCATCTAGAACTGGCAGCCATCTTGGTGCAGAAAGATCCTATCCGAGCAGCAGCTTGGGACCCGACATGCACACGTCTTATTCTGTGCACTGGTAGCCCGCATTTGTACATGTGGACCCCTGCAGGCGCGTATTGTGTAAATGTCCCTCTGTCGGAATTCACGATAACCGACCTGAAATGGAATTCGGATGGTAGCTGTCTTCTCCTGAAGGACAAAGAGTCGTTTTGTTGTGCTGCTGTGCCTGTTCTTCCAGAATCCAGTGATTATAGTTCAGAAGAGTAATGATCTTTCCTTCTAAAAATGGTACTTTCTTAACTTTAGAGTAATGAAATTTAGGAATCAAGAGGTTTTGATTGAGTTGAGGATTTGGAAGATGTAATTAGTATGAAGATGAATCCCTACATTTGTTGTAACTGAGATACAATTTTTGCTTAGGTTTTGTAGGATTTCTCATATTGGGAGTTGTACTATTAGGGAAGATCAAGGGTACTAAAAGTAAAGTAATGTTGTATCTGTAGATGTTCAAAATCAGAACAAGGTGTACATTTTGCTCTAATTCCTGCATCTTTGTAAAATTTTCCCCTTTGAATCGATTGATTTTTGCGTTGATGAAAAGTTTCTTTGGTTTGAAAGTTTGTAATATATATATATATAGTTTTAATTATTATTTTCTAGCATGAATTGATCTAAACGTGTTATGTTTAAAATTGGTATAGAAAAAAATTGCAAAAGATATCCTTAGAGATTTATTTTTCCATTAAAATAAGTAGTTGATGCAACAACTTAAAAACTTACGTGTAAAGATGTAAAATCATATATGACATCATTTACAACATTATCTACATAAATTGATGTGGTAGCTAATGTGTAAATTTTGATTATGTAAATAATTTTAACGATATATTTTGAGATGAAACAAATGGTGACAACGACCATAATCTTCTATATAATTGTACATAATATCACATATACCTTCTAATTTTTATATACCAGTTGTCACACCAATTTTAATTGAAAGATATTTTCTTTGGAACAATTTTGAGGTTCAAGAATATTTTCTTCCTAGCAAATTTGAAAGTTCCAAAGTAAAAATGAAAATTTTTAAAATCTAAAAACATTATTGAACGTACTTTAAAATTTAAGAGTATAACTCATATAAAGAGCTTGATTTATGCAACATCAAGAAAGAAATTTAAGTTGTAAAGGCAAAATCCATCAAAAATTTGTTGCATGGTTTGATAGATTAAGATTCTCAAAATGGTACATACGAGTGGATTTAACATTATATCTTCTCACTTGTAGTATGTATTAGTAATAAAGAGATTTGTAATTCGAATTCTCGAATCCATCGAAAAATATTAAAATATTTCTTATGACATTTTTGTAGGTTAATAAAGCGGTGCTCATTTTGGCTACATCTATCTACGCTGCACTTATAATAACACAAATTTTCATACATATACTACCACATTGGGAGCTGCAAAAGCTATGTAATTTAATCACAATCCAATCCTTTTACCAACAAATCTGCTACTCCAACTTTGTGTGTGTGTGTGTGAACGATGAAGCCGCCGGCGCCGGAAAATGGCTGTAAGCACAAAGTTGTCGACTTGTCGGCATATATGACGACCAAAATCTTCCCTTCTTTCATCCCTTTTCACGCGTCTCAATCACATCCATTCCCACCGTCTTTCCCAACAGGGCTCCACATCTTGGATTAGACCTCAAATTTCTCAAATTTTCTACCGACCCTCGAACCGTAAAACCCCCAGGCAGTGTTTCTTGAAGGTGGGTTTCATATGGAAAACGGCGTCGTCGAAAATGGGGTTTGCTCTGCGCAAACCGCAAGTAATAAGGTTTCTGAGTCTTCTTCTGTTGATCATCTCGTCGTAATGGTCCATGGAATCCTTGGAAGGTTGATTAGCAGCTGGTTTTTATTTAGATATTTCATTATTCCACTGAAATCTTAAGCATTCATTTTGTTTTTTTTGATCCATTGAGTAACTGACTTCTAAATAGTATTAAGATGGATGTGATGTGGGTATATGATTGTAGCTTAATTTTCCCTTTTGTAGAACGTAAGAGCACAAACCTTCTTGTTGAATCCTCTATATGACTGAACTTCTTTCTTCTTTGCAGAGCAACGGATTGGAAGTTTGCAGCAGAACTGTTCGCTCAAACTTTTCATGACAAAATCATTGTTCATTGTAAGCATCGTTGTTCAACAGTTTCCTACACTTCAATACTTCTAATGTTGTAACAACTGAGTCTCTATCTTGAAAAGTTGGATAACACTCGTGGGTATCAAACAAAAAAAGAAAAAAAAAAAAAGAAAAAAAGAAAAAAAAATGTCCATGTTGAGAGCATTATTGGAACAAAAACCAAGTTTCCAACATTCTTGGAGATGATGGAATACGGCTGCGGCTTGCTACAAAAGTTACATTATCAGGGCTTGTTGGCTATCTTCACCCGCATTCCGCAATTTGTGGTCTTAGGTGTCTTCTTTTACTCTGTTTGGTCCAAATTGGACATACATTAGCTCAATCTTGCTACCTGCATATTATGATTGTAGAACATTTCTTGAGCTTTGTTTCTGCTTTCCCGTTTTGTTTTTGATTTGTTTTTCTGAATTCATTTCCCATATTTTGTGGCAAATGGGTTTTTAGCTAAATGCTTACAACTTTTTCCCTTCAGGTAGTGAGCGAAATGTAGCTACGTTAACTCTTGATGGCATTGATGTGATGGGTGAGCGATTGGCAAAAGAGGTTAGCTGAAGGTCTTGAAATTTGTATCGAATCGATATAATATATTTGTCCTTTGTATTATTGAATTATTTTGGCATACAGGTTGTTGAGTTGATACATCAAAAACCAAGCCTACGCAGAATTTCTTTTGTTGCTCACTCGGTCGGGGGATTAGTAGCGAGGTATGCAATAGGGAAGCTATATAGACCATCTATGAAAGAAAATGGCGACATGTCTTCCAGTGAATGTGAAGAGGAAAGAAGAGGTACAATATATGGCCTAGAAGCTCTGAACTTCATTACTTTTGCTACACCACATCTTGGTTCAAGGGGTAGTAAGCAGGTATCAGATTTCTCTATGTTTTCTAATTCCATTTCCATCAAAAGCATACCCTGATGTTCTTTTTTTTTTTAAATAATTGCTTTTAACCATTTTAGTCCTTATGTGATTTGAGTCTGATTTCTATGGTTTTAAACCACACAACCAATTTTCTCTAAGTACACTAATAATGGTCATGTGTATAATAAAGAACTTATAGGAAATGAGTTTAATCAATGGTGGCTACTTACCTAAAATTTAATATCCTATGAATTTTTTGGGCATCCAAATGTCATAAGGTCAGGCGGGTTGTTCAATGAAATTAGTCAAGGTGTGCACAAACAAATGTGGACACTCATGGATATAAAGGAAAAGGACTCTTGCAATTGCGAATAGAATTAAAAGTTCAATTGCCCCCTATGATCACTTAAATTGACTTCATATTCTAATGTAAACATCAGTATAAGATCTATATATATTTGAGACAACACTTGGTTTATACGGATTTTGTCATAGTTTTGAACTCATATGGACAGATTAAGTCACCTTTTCAACTCCATTGTTCTTGTCACTTGTCAGGTGCCATTTCTTTTCAGTGTATCTGCTTTTGAGAAAGCTGCCAGTTGTGTGGTTCATTGCATTTTCGGGAGGACCGGCCGCCATCTTTTTCTAACCGACAATGTTGAGGGGAAATCTCCCTTGCTTAAGCGCATGGTAGAAGATAATGATGAAGGTTTATTCATGTAAGTCACTTTCCTCAAGTTTCTCTTATCTTATTATTCTGTTCCATTCCATTTCATTCGCTTATCCTTACTGTAATGTAGGTCAGCATTGTGCTCGTTTAATCGTCGAGTGGTCTATTCCAATGTCAGCTACGACAGTATCCTTTCTTTATACTTGAAGATACCTATATCTTCTAATATTCTCCAACTGTATAATTGTTGTTTCCCTTTATTAATCCACCAAGGTTTCGTCGGTTGGGCAACATCGTCAATAAGATGCGACTCTGAGCTGCCGAGGGTACTTTATTTCATTAAATTTTGTGTTTGATATGTTAATGATATTATTGACTAACATCTCTCATTTCCCACCATTCATTTATCCTAAAATTTCTGCCATCAGTGGGAAAAGTTTGTGAATTGTAAGTACCCTCATATCGTTTATGAAGAATATTGCAACGCTTGTCCTAAATTGGGAGAAAATATCTTCAACAAGCTGGAAGGTAGTTTGCTTTTATTTTCTATGTAGAATAATTGTAATAACCTTTTTATTGTTTGCTTTTTTATTTATTTATTTTTATTTCATTTAACTCTACTGCCAAAACTCGTTTTGCAGATGAACTCGTAACGAGCTTGTCGTGTGTTTCATGGGAAAAAGTAGATGTGAGCTTTCATAAAAGCTGGCAGAGGTTTGCTGCTCACAGTGTCATTCAAGTAGGTTCAACAATCTTCCCTTAGTTTAAATGAGAATGAGTCATTTTACATAGTAGTGTAGCGTTGAGTTTCAGGTAGTTTTATACAGAGAAATGACGATTCATTAAGATAAAAGTAAAACAATATAAGGGCATACAAAAACCAAACCCACAAAAAAGAGAAGAATCCATTTGAAAGAAGGGGCTCTAGTTATACAAAATATGACTTCTAAAAAAGCTACAAAAGGTTTTCAAAACTGAAGCCCGTAAACATCGTGTTCTTTCGTTCCCCCATGGAACCCAAAGAACATCACACTCTGGCCATCCATAAAAAAGCACTCCTTCTCTCCTAAAGGCGAATAGGGAGGAACTTCCCGATCAAATCACTAGTAACCCTATGCTGAGCATGTGAGTTTGGATATTACTTTTGATTGTAAATCATGCTTACGAAACACTTTCTCGGGTTTCAAGCTGCATCGTTTTCAATGGTTCGAACTTTGAACTATTAATTTCAATTCCTAATCTTTCAAAAATGTTTACATGAATTGACACAGGCTAAAGGCGGAAGCAAGCATAAAGAAGGCGTCGATGTCATTCGTCACATGCTCGAAAAATTTCTATTGTAGATTTACACTGTTGCAACTGAGCTCATTTTTTCTCCCATAGAGATTGAAATTTGACATCAGGTAATTCACAGCAAACTTGCTACAAACTGATGGTCTGCTTGTTTTCGCTTCCATCCTGGTGATCAAGTTCTTTTGGTACGAATTCTCAGTTCGAGTTTCCCCCATGTTGCCAATCTTTATTAATTTTGTTCTTATATTGCTTCATAAGGATAGGAGGCATCTAAATGACTCCTTGCTCAACAGTAAAAATCAAATATGAACTTTTTGGATATTCATATTTGAAAGCAATGATATTATAGAGAGCTTGTAATGGGTGATGTTCCTGAAATTTGTTTATTTATTACAATTCTATTTTTTGGCACATTTCAAGTTGAAACTCCTTTACCCCATATTTGTTGTAATAAAAATGTACAATTATCGTTTTTTCTATTTATTTATCAGGTATGTAATTCAAAGTTCCAATGGAATATTATTGGTAGCAAAGATATTAGGCCAAATTCATGGTCAAATAAGAGAAATTTCAAAAGCTTATTATACAATTAACTAATTAATTATAAAATACTAATTAATTTAAATTACCATTTAAACAAATATTAATCTACCTAATAGTTTTCCTCATCAATGTGGTTGGTTTCAAATTCCCAATCGAAAATTTTGAGTGTCATTTAAATAAACCAGAAAAATAGAAAGGAAATTATGCAGATCTAATTTAATTTCATGTTCATAAATTTATTTTTGTTTTTTTTTTTTTTTTTAAAAATTTTTTTTTTTTTTTTTAAAAATTTTTTTTTTTTTTTTTAAAAATTTTTTTTTTTTTTTTTGTCTGTTAAACATGTTTTGTTTCATCGGGGATTTAAAATCTGAACTCGTTTCATTAATATACAAATGAACTATTGAATGTGTTTGTCAAAAGTTACAAATTTCAACTAAAATTTAGCTCTAATGGCATTCATTTAAAAAAAAAGAAAAAATTATTGATTTTACAACATTTATTTGTTTTATAATTTCTTGAAAATATATGAGAATATTCTTTTTCAATGATATTTTGAACGATAAATATTAGACGGATTCTAAAGTAACACTTTTTAAAGTTTACAGCTAAGATTGAAATGTTTATCTAAATTTGAGGTGTAATATGACGAAATTAAGAGTTTAAAGTGAAGATTTATACCATGACAAATTTAGGAGACGAAATTGATTTTTTTTTTTTTTTCAATTTACTTATTGCATGAATTATTCGTTTTAGAGTTAAATTGCAGTTTAAAAATAGTTGAAGAATGAGTTAATTTTTGGGTGAGTAGAACAAGGGGACCAAATTTAGACTTTTTTTTCCCCCTTTTTTACTTTTTAGTACAATGGGTAAGGCTTTTCTTTTTCTTTTTCTTTCTTTTCTTTTTTTCTTTTTCTAAAAAAAGTACAAAGGGTAAGGGATAGGAGTGTTCAAATAATTAAATAAATAAAAGAAAATATACTTAATCAATCCAACCCAATCCATACTTTTTTATTATCAACTTATTTGGATTGGATTGAGTTCAAATAAATGAAAATTCTAATAGATTGGATTGGTTATTGAATTCACTTAAAATAATCTAAATTAACTTAAACATATTATTAATTTTAAAAAGTATGTTTTGTTTTACTTATGATAAAATTATATATACATAATTTTATTTAACTGTATGATTATTTTTGAATAATTATTCTTCAACAATTCTTAAAAGTAATCTTTTAAGACTTTAGAAAGAAAATTTAACCTATATATATATATATTATATATATATATTATTTATTTTTCTTTTAAGTTCGGAAGCTTTATTTATTTATTTACATGAGGAAATAAACCTTTGACATAAAAATAAATGGTATATAATTTATACTGGCCAACCAAAATGAGTGGATATTAAATTGAAAATTAAAAAATTAAATTAAACGAAACAAAATAAAATTGTAATTTAACATACCATTTTTACACAATTGCATATTGATATTAAAAATAAAAGTGTTAGCCCACATGAACATTGTTTTGAAGATTTAAAGTGTTACTTCTTTTTCCCTTGTGATCAAATGTTCAAATTCTTGACAATATCTATATATATTTTTCACCTTCTTCAATTTACTGCCATCTCTCGTCTCTTCTTCCGGCCATTCCCCGGCGGCGGGTCAGACTTTCCGGCATCCAAGGGAAAATTCAACTTAGCCTTTCTTCCCCTTATCTTAAAAGCGGCAGAATCGTAAGCCTTAGCCGCATCAACATCCGAATCAAAAGTCCCCAACCAAACCCTACTCCCTTTTCTACTCGGATCTCGAATCTCCGCCGCGAACTTCCCCCACGGCCGCCGCCGAACCCCTCTGTAACGCCTCCCCCCGTCAGAACTTGAAGTCGCCTCGGACGAGCTAGATCGCGGAGACTGTTGTTCCTGGCGACTCTGAATCGGAGGCTCTTCCTCTTCCGACGGTTTCAAGTACTTGAAATCTTCGAATTCGAGTTTGATAGGAGGCGGAGAGTGGAATTCGAAATCTAGGAAAGTGAAGAAGGAATCGGAATCTTGGAGAAGATGGTGTTGAATGAGCTTTAATGGCGAGAAATCGTCTTCTTCTTCTTCTTCTTCTTCTTCTACTTCTGGCACTTCCATTTTTTGTGAGATTGGAAAATTGGGGAAGCGTTTGGGAAGGATTTATAGTGGACGAAATTACCTCGGGGTCTACGGACACGCCTACACGGAATTCTACTACTTCACATTAAATAAGGGCAAATTTGGAATTCGGAAAACATGGATCGTTTTGTATTTTGGTTAGCTATGATATCAATGTTTAAATATGGTTAACATCATGGCTCAATTATAATCGACCATAAACCATAATTGATGCAAGGCTGTTTTATAGAGATGTCCACGAGGTGGGATTTCACTTCTTCTTTTCGTTTCTCATTTCATTTTTCATCCCTATCAAAATTTCCTCAAAATCGGAGCATGGATTCTCCATTAATAGTTAATTTCTCATTAATTTTTTTTTAATATAATTAGTTCTACATGGATAATTTGAATTTAAAGAAAAATTAATCAAATAATTATCTCATAGAAAAAAGATAATTTCCGATCAAATTATTCATAACTATAATATAAATTTAAAAGTTAAATTCAAACATTCAATATCTTTTAACCATTAAACAATAAAACTTGAAATTTAGATATAAATATTTATATAGTAATAACAACACGATCTCAAAACATTATAATAAATAAATAAAAGAGCTCGTAAGGGGCAGGGGCGAATGCATTCCTTGTCTCTGTCCCCATTTACCTCACGAGGAATTTTTTTCTCTCCACTGCTTCCCATATTCTCCGCCTAAAAAGGGAATCTCCACCCCATCAGGCTCCATCCCCGTATGGAAAATGAATATCTCTACACTTTTCATTGAAGGTTTAAATCTCTATTGAGAAAATTTTGGGTGTAGCAAAATTGCCAATGAAAGCATGAGATTTAGGTACAGTTTAAGCTACACGTAATCATTACTATCTTATGAATTAGACTAATAGTAAATCACGTAATCATTACTATCTTATGAATTAGACTAATAGTAAATAGGGGTGCCATTCTTCTAAATTTAGTAAGTTTCTCTAAGTTTTCAATAAAATTATTATTGGAGCCATGGTCAAAGAAAAACAGAGAATTAATTATTTGAGTATGGAGTTTATATATTAGAATTCTGTCACCTTTTTTGAAAGAGTGGAAAAGTAGTGTAGAATGTGACTTCATGAGTAAAATGGTGGGAGGGAGAAGAAAGTGAGGCAATGAGATGGAGAGAGTTGGTGAGTAAGAGGTGTGACTTCCATTAGGGTTGTCCTCAACAATAGAATGTTGTGACTTCCAATTGAGTCTCCTATGATAGCTCAAATCACAATTCTATTGATGGAACATTATTAGATGAAATTGGTGCAATATTACAAGTAGTCTTATATAATTGTTAGATGGATGAAAGAGAAATTTTAAAATTTAAAAAAAAAAAAAAAAAAAAAAAAATCAATTGTTTGATCTTTAGATTTGCATCCGAACGGTTACCATAAGCTTGCTAAATTTTATTTTCCACATTCAATAATTTTTTCTAGTCATGGACACTTAAAGAGTTGAAGACGTGACTGCCATTTCAAAATCTACTTAAATAAAGTTGATAAGCTTAGACGTAAAAAGTTAATTTGTGAGCTTGGTAATGAAAGATTCGTTTGATTTGATCCTACTTGTTATAAGTGAGGTTGTAGAACAAGCTACCTAGGCTAACTTTTGTTGATCTCACAAAATTAAACAACCAAGAAGTAAACTTAACTAATCTAGAAATGTGAATCTAATGATGTTATGCATCTTCCTTAATGTTTGGAATGTTATGGAATATAAATTGCTATAATCAATATGACCATGAAATTGAAGGGAAAAAAAAATTGAACTACGCTGACGTAGTTAGTTCTTAAACTAAAATAAAAATATTTTCAAAATTTCATTGAAACGAAAAAAAAAAAAAAAAACAAAATTTTCCCTTGTCGAAATTTCGAGACCATCTGAATGAAGAAAATTTTTCACCATGCATATAAGATCCGAAATTAGTATTGAAAAAAAAAGAAAATTTATAAATCAAAACTTTGGGATGCTGCCAAATATAAGTATAGCTCCTTTTTTTTAAAAAGAAAAAAGAAAAGAAAAGAAGTATATAGCTCCTATTTTACTTGATATCACCATAATACAAATTTCCAAATTAAACAGTGTGATGTTATATATATATAGTTTTAAATGATAGGGAAATCACTGCAAGACAAACTTGTCCCAAATGTGGGGACTCATCCCAACTTGCTCATATTTAGGCCTTCTACAACATTTAACAAAAACAATTAAAACTCTCTACTAGATATTCTTATCGTGATTGTAAATGATAAAAATATTTAATTTATCGTAGGATGAAGTTGAAAATTATTATTTTAATGGAACACTAGAAAGTGCATTAATCTAATTTGATTTTACAAGGCTTGACACGAACATAACTCAATTGACATAAAGTTTGTAATATCTTTTTAAAGTTAGAGATTCGATTCTCCCACCCATATATTATAAAATAATAATAATAATAATAATCTAATTTTAGAGAATACATCATGGTAATCTTTAAAGGAAAGACATTTTTTTATTATTATTATTATTATTATCATATTGTATTTTTATTAATTCGCATTAGTCATTTGCATATTCTCCCACTGTGCCATACTTGCATCAACATTTAACTTAAACCAACCAAAACTGGAAGTTATTTTCCGATTAAATAATTATACAATCATTACAAAAAAAAAAAAAAAAAAAAATAGCTTAAATTATAATTTCAGCTTCGAAATATTCACGTTACGTTCGTGTCAAATAGGTTCTACAATTTTAAAATATTAAATAAATCTTTGAACTTTCACTATTATACCTAATCCATCCCTAAATTTTTAAATTTATGACACAAGTTAAAATTTTATTTTATTTCTAATGAATTGATTAATTTAAAAACAAATGTTTGAGTACGCCAAAGATTAAGTTAGTTAATATTTTAAAAGTTTATAAAAATCTATTAGACATAAAAGTTAAATGACAAAGGTTGCAATTTTAATTAAATTTAAAATCAGAAACGATGGTTTGACAGTTGCTTGTGAAATTGAAGTTGGGGGGAAAAGTAGGGCATGGAGTGGAGCAAAGGAAGAAGAAATTAAAAGGATATATATTGTTGTTGTTGGGGACAGTGTCTATGTCATGCAAGTTGTGAGGGTTGTGGTTTAAGAAGTTAAAAAAGTTGACAAACAACAACACACAAACCCAACTCTCTCAACTTGCAAACAACCCACAAAATTAAAACCACTCAAAACTATGGGTATCTATACAGGGCTCTACCAATCTGGTATTTCTATCAACCCTCACTATAGTTGTTGTTCTATTAATTATCCTTCATCTCATGTCTACATCCGTGGTGGATCCATAAATTTTTATATTTTTCTATTATTTTGTTTCATATAAAATGGGATCGATTTTTTTTTTTTTTTTTTTTTTTTTT